>CM070069.1:15238577-15831077 GCA_036320875.1 Cotoneaster glaucophyllus | reverse complement strand
CGCTCATCGGATTCTTGATCCGTAAGTTCTCAAAGGTCCAACAACTAATAACTAGGATGCTCAAAAAATTACACGACGATCCATCAGTCAGATTGTCGTCAATTACAAAAATCGTACGGTGGTACAATTATCCGAAAAATTGAATAATTGAACCATCGTATCGAATTTCAATGAACGGACTTCAGATATGGGCTCAAGACATCAAGAACATCTCGTTGTGCAAAATCAATAAATTTTGACTATTCCCCACGCGCCGCCGCGAGTGGTGGTTTCCGGCGACCGGAAACCCACTTTTTTTACTAACTCCAAATTCTACCAAAATTTACAGGAAGATATAGCTCACCAAGAGGAACAAGTTTTATACTTGCTACAAAGTCCAAAAGTGGACGGAAGAGGGTTAATTTTACCGATAAAGCTAGCGCGTGCCTAAAGCTTCCCGGCATCGATTCACCTCCTACAGTTGTCCAACAGGGTCAAGTTTGGTTGGGATTTACTTCTGGGATGATGGGCTACAAGTTCCAAGTGGTGACATCGTCCATCGCTTTGCCGATTCATTGAAAAAAATGAAAAGGGTTGCCGGAGCACTGTTGGTTTTTGTCGTTTTTTATGGCCTCGCACCGCCACATACAGTGGTTAATCAAGGTGGTTCTTGGATAGGTTTTGTAGGGGGAAGTGAGAGCTTTAATTTGGTGGTGGTGGTGTCGAAAAATGACGCCTGAGTTGGGCGAAATCATCATCGGAAGATCATGGGTCGCGGTGGGTCGAATTTGGGTTTGTGGGTCCTCATGGGTTCTGGGCTCGGCTTTCCCAAAATAGAAAGTTGGGTTTGGTGACTTCTAAAGTCAGACCTCCACTTATAGCTGGTCAAATGACCAAAATGCCCTCCAACAACAAATGTCTTTAACTTTTTCGTTTTAATTCGGAATTAAGATCCGTTTGTGCCTATGCGCTCATGAAATCGAACTCTACCTAACCAACTCAAAAGTTGATCGAAAAGGATCAAGAAAATTGAAAATGACTAAAGTACCCCTCACTTTGCTTTTCTCAAAATCGAAGAATTCGAACTAACTTCAATTAAATCTCCGATATACGTTTGAAAAGAAATAAAATACTAATTTTAGGGATGGGATATCACACAGGCTGTTCTACGTGTGGAGGAGATTTCTTACCTCAATCATCTCTCCAACAGGCAAATATGTCGTTCATCTTCTCCTCCAGGCTGGCGAGCTTGGCCCTCTTTTCTTGTCTTCTTCTTTCGAGGGTCATCTCGGTCTGCTCGAAAGGGCCTTATCTCTCGTTCTTATGCGTGTCATCCCGCTCGTTTGAGCATGACCACAGAAAGTGCCTAAGAAAATTGGGTAGAAAACAGAACCAAATTGTATGCGATTCCCATAGACGGTGCCAAACTATTAATGCTCAAAATTTGCATGTTAACAAATTAAAATACTAAATCCTTGGTAGGCTTGGGATATAGACTAAAATGCAATGGGTTAAAAGATTTAAGTGGATCGCCACTTAATACTACGGTTTAGTTGTATTCCCCTTCACTTATAAGTAAGAGGTCTTAGGTTCGATATTGGTCAAAAACAAATTTGAACCACATTATTGCTATCCCATTTTGAGACTTAACGCACTCCTCTACCCCTTAGTGACGATAATATCATTTGTTAACAAAAAGAATAAAAATAAGTGAGTCGCCCCTTTGTTTTGGATGGAATTTTTCTTTTCCCCTTTGTATCACATACGTAACTTCCACCTTGCTGATTGACCTAGCAAAAGTTAAAGCTTGCCTTGTCCCATGTATTCAATTTATTGTTTAAAAAAAGGGAAATTTTGTAATTATTAATGAGATTATTATTTGGGAGCATTGGCTCCAATTTAAAAAAAAAAATTATATTAACACCCCACAAAATGTTGAATGCATCCATATTAAAATTTAATATTAAATAATTTATTTACCCTACTATGCAATAGCAATTTTGACCTTATTAGGTTTTAAAAAAAATTCTATATACACCTCAAATCACTTTTAACATATTATTTATCTTCTTCAATTATCAAAACTCCTCCGACTCTCCATTGTTGAATAAAACTCTAGCCAATGAAACTACAAACATGTTGATTGAGAAAAATTATTTTTGACGAATGAAACACGAAATCGATCTTTATGAAGCTTCACATGAGGTAAGACTTCATATTTTTCATTGTTTTAGTGATTTTGACATCAATAATTATTTAATCTTGCTTTTGATGCATTATTCAAGGTTCTATGTTCTTATTCATCTTTTAGGGATTACATGAAGAAACACCTAAAATTACCACCAAATATTAAAAATAGACGACATGGGTTTTAATGGTGGAATTGAAAACAACCCACATATGCTTTAATTCTTAGGCGGCATCTTTTGTCAAAATTCCAGTCGGCATTTTTTGTCCAAATTAAAGTCTTTATAAGATTTGAGAAATGTGGGGTGTATAGAAAATATGGGGGTGCATGTAGAAAATGTAAGGTATATATTAAGAATGTGGGGTGTGAGGGTATTATGGGGAAGTACATAGAGTGTATTAAGATAATTTTTAATTAAAAAAGCAAATGTGGGATGTATTAAGTATGTGGAGTTTATTCAATAATTTATGGGTGTCAATATAATAAGCCTTTAAAAAACATAATTGGCAACTTGGACCGATGTGTGCTGCTCATTGTAACACCAATTTGTACGTTGTGTGGAAATACAACATTAGAATTAGTGGCTGCATGGCGGCTATATATTTTGGACACCGAAATAAGCCTCTAATAAGATCAATAGACAGTTATGAAAACGATGTCAGTAGGCGTATATTCTACTAGTGGATTTATTTATTTATTTTTTTTTTTGAGCAAACGATATTATCTACATTAAAAGGGTAAGGAAGTAGGCTAAGCCTCACAATGAGTTTAACACTCAGAATATTACCACGTGGCTTGATTTTTATTGTATTGGATTAGTAGAAATTTTCTTAACATGCATGCATGCGTTGGATATGTAGTCTTTACGTAGACTAGTTATTATGTCACATGCATCTGTTATATATGTGTTTGGGCCCAAAATGACTTTGGGCCGAGCGCGGACTATCCTCGGCCCAAGACCTGCGCGAAGGTAGTGGGTCGGCGCTATGGGCCGTGGGCTAGGAAGAATCCTATCCGGAGAGGAATCGGAACAGCTGGGCTGACAGAAGCCGAGACCTATTTGGAAAAGGAGTCTGGAGGCAGGATCAGAGTCCTAGTTGAATTGGGATTGGCCGATTGGATTGGTATTGGCCGAAGTAGAGTCAGACAAGGAGTCGGATTCCTATCTGAGGACGGTTGAAGGGTTTGCACTATAAATAGGGAGAGGGAGCATAACGTTAAGTCTCTCCAATTCAACACACAAATCTGCCCTGCGCAAACTCTCTCAACCTTTTGAAATTTTTATTTTCTTGTCCGCCAACACATCTTCAGTTTGGATAAACAGCACTGTGAAGGCAACCGGTAAACATCTTCAGTTTGGATAAACAGCACTGTTGCCGTAGAAACCAGTCGATCGCGAAGCATCTTCAGTTTGGATAAACAGCACTGCGTCGAGGCCGGTTGGTTATCTATCCAAGTCTCGGTCGAGAAGGACTTCCGGGTTCTTATTGGCAGAGGTTATCTCATCAGCCTTCTCGGCAAAGTGAGGTATTACGAGTTACTAAGCTCGGCACCTCGAACGCCGAGTTGTTTTATGATCGGATACTCGTAGGTTGGTTTCAGAGTTCAGCATTCAGACGGCCGAACCACTTTCACTGTCAAGACCTACATCAGTTTTGAGTACATGTGCCCTTACACGTTGGTGTCGATTTGGCGTGCTTATACTTTCACAAATATAATCACCGTGACCGAATCCGGCGCCGACGAGTCATGAACTTCGCATCCTATTATCTCTTCATTCACAATGAAGAGACATCCAATGATGGATACTATATTAGATTCATAATCTAATACATTTACGCTTCCATTGCGTCACTTTAATTCTTCCTCATTCTTGAGGAATATATCCTTTAGTATTTCTTAAATACTTAAGGACCAACTTGACAGTTGCCATGGTTCTGATCCTGGGCTTGTACTGATATCATCTTGTACCGTTCTAGGTACAGCTCATATCAGTGTTTTTCATACAATATGAAATACGTAAATCACCTTTATGCGTATACATAAAGGATTCTAGTTACGCATTATGTTTCTTTGGGAGTCAAAGGGTACGTTGCCTTTGAGGAGAGCAACTTCCTAGTCTTACTAGAGTTGTCCTTCTGATTGAAGTTTATCATCATATAAAAACTTCCTAGCATCTTTTGTCTACCATTAGGTCTCGATATAATCCAATTATATCTTGAAATCGATCATTATAGATTTCCATCCTATGTATGTAGACTATGTCTCCCATATACATTCTATCATCATAGAACGTTTAAAGTCATAACTTTAACGAAGAAGAATTCCTTTCATTTCCAAAATTAATATATCAAATATATGTTCTAATTTAGGAATATGATTAACTCCCACTAATCTTTTGTAAACCTAGTAAACAAAAGATTCATTTACATCTTTATGAGAAATCAAACGATTTGATCTTTCTCTCATAAGATGCTTATAGCTCCCACTAGCTTGCTAAGATTCATGATGGATGGATCTCTACAACTTACAAGTATTATGATTCCTTGTTTTAGACATATATTATCAAGACTATCTTGATAATGGTTTCGGAAACCCATATTACGTCTAAACATTGAATCACTATTTAGTTGTACCTAGCAATCTTCGAATTAATAGAAACCAAGACTACATCAAGGATGATTTCTTCCAAGTCAACCAATCTTGTTGATTGTAGTCACCTTAAGCTACCAATTAGCCATGAAGGTTTCATTATTTCGGGTCAAATGGTATTATACCATTTCCTTGAGTATATGTCACATATACACTCAATGTAGTCATAAGGATTTTCATTCTTATTTCTTTCGAATTAAGAGGTGTAACTCCATGACATAGTCATAAAGTTCGAACCATTCAACTAAGACGGTTTATAAATCCTTCTCGACTACCTTGGAGCTAGTGGTGTGGGAACTAGGTTGTTATATTTGTTGATTATCATCTTGTCTCTCAAAGAACCTATTCTTTGAATTCTATCTCTCGTTCATTTGCACTATGTTAGGCAAATCCTAGTGTAGGATTATAATGAACTACCCAACAAACAACATTTGTTAGTTGGTTCATAGAAGTGATATCCAAAAGTTAATTTAAGGACATCCCACAAGATTGTTCTATAACAAATATTGCTAATTAGCACATAACCTCAAGTCTTAACACGCTTAAGACTTGTCTTTCTTTCCAACTACATCATATGGAGTTATGAAACGTTTTGGAAGATCTTCTAATTGACAATCATATTGACTTAGAAGTATATATCCTATATATGGGTAATTGATAACATCCAACGAACTAAATCTTATTCGAGTTCGTTCTTCTCCCAATGGAGAAATACATTATCTTATGATGCTACATTCCTTGATATCTTTCAAGGAAACTCATCTAAAGTGTTAGTTTTCCTTGGATCAAATCTAAGGAGTAAATACTTTAGACGTCTTACTCATCAACTTACATTCTTGAATTCTTTGAAACCTTTTGCAAAGTATTCGAACTTGTATTTATTCAACATAAACAATAGTCCAATCGAGAGCGATCTTCGGTGAATGTCATATAACATGAGTAGTATTATTTTGTGGACATGTGCCACTAACATGTAAGTGAATTAACCTCAATAACTTTGTGATTCTTTCTTCTTTCCAAAAGGATAAAGATTCGAACATTTCGCCTCTATACAATTTTAACAAGAAGGCATCGGATCCGGATCTAACAATCCAAAGCATCCATATATGACCAACTTGTAATTTAATTTTTAGAGGTGTCACAACTCAGTGGGATTAGTCACTACCTTGCAACCTTTTGGGTTTTAAGCATCGTTATATTCTAAACAGTTAACACTACCACATTATCTCTACTATAGAGACAATCAATCAGATTACAATAATCCAATCATTCATAAAGAACAATTGTTTTGTCAAACAAAACATTCATCCATCTCCTAACATTATAGTGATGGAATTAAGTTCCTTATTAACATTGGAATGCATAGACAATCTTTGTTTTTCCAATTTCGTTGGTAGTTCATATGAGGAAGTAAGTACTATCTGCTTTCGCAGAGATCAATATTTGATTCACGTTCCGAATGTGAAGTACTTTCTCTTCTCTCATTAATCTTCTACTTCTTGTTAGCAACACTTTTACAACGATTGTAAAACATAGTTACTAATACGGAATCAAACATTCAAGTAGAAGAACCAACTGTTTTGAACTATTCAAGAACAATTTACAACACCTTCGAAAGGTGTGTTCTTGACACTTGCAAGACATTTCTTGCAAATACCCCTTCCAATGTCCATCCTTTCATAAAGAAAGTTTGTTCCCTTGGAGTTTTTAGCTTTCTTCATTTGACTTCTCAATTGACTACAATAGTCACGGTCCCTAAACTCCCACTATCTCTCTTGAAACTTATTTCAATCGTGTTATACACATCAAACGATTTGGAGAGCGTGTGGTTATTGTTCACTATATAGTTTACAATAAACTTAGTGAACCATTTGGATAGGGACTCAAAGGTGAAGTCCTTGCCTAGTTTCCGTCTCTAGAAGTGGTTTAACACTTCAACACTCAATGATTCAAAATCATCATAAGTCCATGTTGATGGACTATTTTTGTCAACCAACCATTATGTTCTAAACATAAATACAAACTGTTAAGAGTTGTTCAAGGCAACTCTCATTTCTTCATACAACAATTTGTAAGTGAAGAAGCATGGTACATAAAGTGTCCATGCCTTTGTGCTTACTTCTCAAGTTCTTTGTTCATGTAACAAAGAAACAAGCACTAGTGTTTGCGTTAACTAAGGGTTGTTCAAAGCAACTCTTATTTCTTTATACAACAATTTGTAATTGAAGAATTATGACATTAAAAGTGTTGTCCTCTTTATGATAGACTTATCTAACATGTTCTTCCAATGATACATTATCAATAGGAAGATTGTGAGGATGAGACTACTTAGGTACATTTACAAGCCATTAAAGACAATCTATGGGATTGTAGTACCAAGTCCGGAAACTAAAGCCTTCGGCTTTTCTTTGTCAAGTATTGGATAGCGTTTTGCAAATATATCGGTAAATAAATACATAACGAATATAAATTGATTGATTTTAAGCCATTTGATCCGGGTCTTTAAATCAAATAGCACCACCCACTATTTTGGCAAATTCCATATCCCTCATCGGAATTCGAGAATTTTGGAGGAAACTCTTAGTAGGGTATGGGAGGCTCACTATTACCAAGCCCACCTCACAATGATATGATGTTGGCTAGCATCAATAATAATGAGAGAGTACGCTTACTCATTTGCATCTCTTGCAAGTACCCATCTTATTTGGCCTCTAGAGAATGAAGCCTCACAATGATATGATGTTGGCTCCATTGCACTTAGTTAAGTCATTCCCACCATGCAAGTTCGGGTAGGGGTTCAAGAACAACCTCACAATGATATGATGTTGATCATTCTCGTTGCCTACCTTCACAACATCATGTATGCATATAGAACTCCTCTTGAGTGTAAGCACGAACTTTGTACTCCCCCATGATAGGGTGAAGTCGGTGTACGAGTCACAAACGATTGGAGCCTACCACGGTGGAAGGCCACGAAAGAGTGTTCAAAGCACTCTCACGCTTGTCAACTTAATAATGGTTTGTTGAGGGTTTTAGGTCTCATCACATATAAGCATGCATTTTAATCACATTAAAACAATTCGGTCCTATTACAACTATTGGTCCATGTGATTGATTTAGTAGTATATGATACTCCCACTATGTTTGTAAAACGGTTTTTAAAGCAAAAGTATATGGTACTACTAACATAAGCTTTGCATTCATTGATGGACTATATAGTTGCCTTAGGGCCTTAGGATGACTATGAACCTTTGATTTGATCCAACACGAGCCTAGCGTTGGATCTCGGTCTAGGGATGGTGATTGATTTTAGTTACGCGTTTAATCACATTAAGGCGTGTTTTCTTATTGGGCGTTGGACCCTCTACTCCAATTTCATGCATATCAAATAAAACAAGAAATGAGTACTTCAAAGTAAAGAAGAGCTTATGCTCTTTTACAACATTTGATCAAAACAAATTACTTTAAAGTAAAGAAGAGCTTATGCTCTTTTACAACATTTGATCATATCAAATTACAACCAAAATCTAATCTACACATTCCCATGGTTCAAACAAATTTGAGACGGCCTTTCACATAGCTCAATTATCGTAGGCTTAGGTTCATAATCACCCTTTCTTTAATTAATTAACGCTTTAACTAATTAAACTTGAATGCAACGTTGTCATTTGGTTTTTGTATCCATAGAATTGATTTAATAGGAGCTAAATGAAATGAAAATCCAATTCTCATTTAAAGAGACAAAACCATTTTGTTCTCAACTAATTTGGGCCAAAAAGCAATAACCTCAACCATTGGGCTATATTGCAAAACATAAACTTTTGAGGTCACTTTGTAAAAACACAAAAGTCCACTACTTCATGTAATTACAACTAGAACCCAAAAATTTCATCAAATACAAAAACTTCATTAAAGGAGCAAAACAATTTGTCCTTTAGTGATTTTGGGCCTTTACGTAAAAACGTAAACTTTCGGGTCAAAGTACAAATACACAAAAGTATCAAAACTTTATGTAATTGCATAAAAGCCCCAAAAGTACTCCCATTGAGGGAGTGGCCGGCCAAGGTAGTGGGGATGGTGTGTGTGAGTAGGTTTGTGTGTTTGAAAAGGTGATGGAAATGTGTAAGTGATTGGTATGGTTTGAATAGTTGAAAAGGTATGGGTGTTGATTTGAAAAATTCACATCATCCATCACTTACAAAAACAAGTAAACAACCAAACACCTTTTTGAATCAAAACTACAAACTTTTTGTTCTTGACAAGAAAATAACAAGAACAATGAAGAACATCCATGAAAACCCATAAAAGCTCCATGAACATTTTTCACCCAAAGACACCCCAAAAAAACTCTCAAACTTAAGGGAAATAACATATTACCATACTAGGGTACTTAGTGGTTCCTAATGTCACTTTAAAACATTTTTAACAAGACAAACATGAACCCAAAAATCCACCCCTTGGATTTGGCCGAATTTCCCAAAAAACATGGCACCAAATTTTAGCTCCAAAATTCATGCTCATATGAACTACATCTACAACATTTGAGATGGCAAATTTTCTAGCAAAATTTACATTCAAAGAAGCAAGAATAAAGCTTGTAACAATTACAACATTAAAATCAAAGACTATGAACTACAAAACCCAAAAGGATTCACCAACTACTAGACCTAGGCTCTGATACCACTTGAAGGAAAATTTGTGAAAAACATGTTCATTTGAGCAACATCTATGGCATGCAATTAACATTTAAAGGCGGAATCATGCTTGTATGCACTCAAAACAAAACATTACCCATGAAATTCAAAGCCTAGTAGAAATGGTGAACCAAGACTCAACTCAAGATCTAAGAGAAAGAGTTGAGTAACTTTATACCTTTGAAGTACCTCTTTGCTTAGCAAAGGTTAATCACCCATGTGAGGGCCTTCTTCCTTTATCACCTAGCTCCTTGGCTCCATGGATGAAGGTGGAAGAACTTTGCTTCTTGGATCCATGCCTTCTTGGATGTGGATGGAAGAATAGGTTTCTCCAAAGTCACCAAAGTTGGAGACCTCTAAGTTTCGACACCAAGGATGGTTGAGGAAGAAGATGAGTGACCATGGAGGAGTTAGATGCTAGTAAATTCCCCCATGGTGGCCGGCCTCCCTAGAGAGAAAGAGAGAGCCAAAAACTCTCATCTTTCCTCAAAGAAAACCCTAATGAAGAAAAAGCTATAAAGTCATATTTATACCTCCCTTCATTGGAGTGGCAAACTTGTAATAAGTCCAAAACCCACTCCCTCTCTAGTCATGGCCGGCCTCCCTATTGTTAGTGGGTTAATTGCCCATTTTGTTTTAGTTGTCACACAACTTAAAACCTTATGTGCCTTGTGGACTAAAACCCTTTTGTGTCCCGAAACCCAAAACTAACTTAAGGCCTAAAACGAACCTTTCGTTCTAGATTAATTAACTTTTAATTAATCCTTGCCACATACAATTAAACTATTTAATTGTCCTTACTCATCTTCATTATATCCTTCAATCATTACCTTACACGATGTGCGATCCATTAGGTTCCTCTTAGCGAGGCAGTGGGTGATTGTTACTTTTAACGATCGATTATGAATTGAAACATACTTTCAATTCTCCCTTAAATGATTGTACATCTTTAGGGCTTCCACAAACCATGAGTGACACCTAGCAGTATGTCATGGCTACCCAAGCTAATCAGAAGAGGTGGAGAACCTATTCAGTTTAGGATTACAATGCAATACGGTCTTTCTCTAACACAATACTCTTGACTACATTGTTTGGTTTGATAGTTTATTCATGTCTACTATCCAATGTGATTCATTTACTTATATGATTACCTTGAATGTGATTTGGAACGACTTCCTAAATCTCATTCATACTCTGGCCAGAGATTCTTAATCATATCATAGAGTATTCTCCCTCAAACAGTTTGAAGGTTAGAGATCCCTTGTTGCGCATTCACTTGCCTCCATGGCTAAGTGGCTTAACCCCAACTATGCCGTGGACACCCTCTGACGGAGTGACTTTGACATAGTCAAAGATCAAGGACCTAACCACAAGACAACTGTGATGCCTCAGGTCAAATGACTACTTTGCATTATCCCAACCATGAGTTCTCATATGACATGAATATGAGAACTCCTCGTTGATCGCGTTCAGTGGACTCATTCTCTATCGAGCACCTACATGCTTGCCTTGGTGTCATTCACACCAATAACTTGAGACCTGTCACTCTCCCTAAGAGAAGACATAGCACGTACTGATCTTAACGGACTGTCAATGCTCAATTGGCAATCCTATGATCAGGAACGTTTAGGATATGTATACAAAAGAGAATGGTCTCATGAATCTAACTTCTTTAGATTACATTCTCCTAATAGCATATTCCTTGGACTTATCGTTTAAGCATATAACATTTATATGAGACAGCTTGAAACAATAATCTTTGCCCTTTATATTAAACTAGATTAGTTTAACATGTGAAATGTCCGTAAAGTATCATCATATGATTGGTTTTAGGGCACATTTCCAACAGCCATGAGGCAAGAGTTAGAAGATTTAGAGGGAGCTCGACTCGACGCTTGCAACCTTTTAGTAGCGCAAAAGAAAATCGCCGAACGAGCTTATAATCAAAGGGTTAGACAAAAGACATTCGGCGAAGGTGATTTAGTTTGGCAGACTATATTACCGGTTGGAATTAAAGATCCCAGGTTCGGCAAATGGTCGCCGAATTGGGAAGGGCCGTTTATTGTTCACAAGGTTCTCGGCAAGGGGGCATATCATCTCAAGGACCGAACGGGTTCAATTCATAAGTTACCGATTAATGGGAAGTTTTTAAAGAAATATTATCCGGTTACTTGGGAAATGCGAGAATAGTAAGTGGTTTCTCAGCAAGGGGGCAGGTCGTGTCAAGGATAACAATCCAGAAATCCAATAAATACAAAACTTGATAATATTTTCATTAATAGTTGCAAAAGGGAGTACAAGTCAAGTTTACAATCAAACAAACTAAACCTAAGGTGAAGAGGGAAGAACGGATCCTAGGAAAGCCTTCAACTCCAGCCATCTGACCTCGCCCATCGCCACCTCAGCTTGCCGAATTTTCTTGTCCAGTTTCAGCCGCTCGACACGTTTTCCGTTAGACGCATATTCAATCAGGGTGGATTTGCCCGATTCGAATTCTTGTTCAAGCTCAGAAGCAAATGCCGATCGTCGACTCTGAAACTCGGCAATTTGGCGGTCGAGATCGGCAAGTTGTTCCTTTTTCGTCGCGAGCTCCTCTACCTTCAGACGAAGACTTTCCTGTAGAGCCGACGCAGCTTTTCAGTCGTCCTCGGCTCGAAGAGCTCTTTCGAAAATACCAAAGTATTCTCGAGTTCGCTCTAGTATCGACGAGGCCCCGAGTGACGGCAGCATTGTCCAGCCGGCCGTCGGTAGCCAGGTCATTCAGGCAAGTCCTGACAGCATCAAGCCCCTTTTGTTCAAGGACTTGGGAAGCCGAGAGAGAGAATAGTTCTTGCAACTTGGCCACGGAATCCGGGTCGGCCAGATCCTTTGAAGCAGAGGTGGAAGGCCCAGCTGCCCTCTTCGACGTACTAGCCAATAGGGCGTCGAACTCGGCCTCCCAAGAGGACTGCACGAAATGACAAGTGTTAGCACAGGTTAAGCTAAAAAGATAGAAGTAAGGAAAGATGGTAGACCTGACGCAACGAGACCTCGACCATATCCCCTGGGTCATTGCTCGAACCCAAGGAGCTTAGAGGTCGAGCCCAATATTTGAGACTGCTTCTCAATTCACGCGGCTGATAGGAGCATATTTAGGCGACTTAGTTGGCTTGTTCTTGTGCATTTACGTTGTTATTTCTTAGTTATTGTAGACTTTTAAGCCATTTTCGTGTGTTTTCAGGTTCTAAGGACAAAGTATGCAAGAAGATGCATTTTGGGGCCTTTTGGAGCACTTTTGGGCCAAGTTTGGATAGCATGTGCTTGGAGCAAAGGGAATGGACGAAATTGAAGATCAAATGAGCCTAGGATTGAAGGAAGAAGGAAGAGTCGAGAATTGGAAACCAAGTTTCTATTCTTGAAAGTTACCAATTGTGCAAGTTTCCATTTGTGAAGGTTTCCATTTTTGGGGTTTCCAAATTATGTTGGTTGCCTAATTACATGTCCTAGCCGCACCTTGGACCTTCTCATACACCCTAGCCGCACCTAATTCAGCAAGGAGGCCTTTTTCCTTGCCTTGCAAGGCATTCTAGAAGCCCAATCTCCCTAAACCTAATCTGCCGCACCCCTTGGGCTTTTCCCCATCAAATTCTGATTAGTTTTGGCCTTTTCCTGATGGGTTTGGGTTCTAAAAGGCCTAATCTGACTTGCTAGGGTTTTGGGAGCCTATATATATGAGTTTTAAACCCTTGCCACAGATGATTCCTCTCCATATTTTCAATTCACGCCAGAAATCATTCCCCCTCTCTCAGCCGCACCATCCTTCACCATTCTCCATATTTTCCCCTCCAAAACACATCCAGCCGCACCACCCATCATCCCTAAACACCACCACACCATCTTCTACCATTCTACACCATTCAAAACCCCCTAAACATACCTGCAAGTGTTGTGCCGCAGCAAAGAGGAAGGAGGACAGTCCATAGGCGCGCTTGCTGTTCAAGATTGGATCGTTGGAACGTCTAGGTGTTTCCTTTCTTTTATTTTCCATGTCTAAATTTGTTTATCTTTGCTCTGCAAGTATGAGAACTTAAACCCCCCTTGGCTAGGGGGGGATTCGAAACCATGTTTATGCTTGCTATATGATCTGAATACATTCAATTGTGTTTCATAAGTTGTGAATTCAATTTACTTATCTTCATGAATTTAGACAGATTTGTGTATGTTGGTTGAGAGTGCACGCTTAATTTTCATGCATAAATTGAATGCTAGGATATAAGGGAGTTTCACCTAATCGTTACGAACTTATATTCACAGGTAGTAAAGGTTGTTGATCACAATCGCGTTAAGTAAATTCTTGGCATAAGTTTCATGCAATTCATAGTAACAAGTGCCTCGTCAATGCTTATGGTTTTCATAAAACTTAATGATTTCTGCTTGTATCTCTATTATGCAATTCATGTAGGGAACTTGTGGGGAATGCTTTGGGTTGTTGTATGCAATCATCCAATTCAATAACTTATGGGAAATCTGAGGGTTAATTAGTGCAATTCACAGTTAATTTGGGGCATTGAGAATGCATGGCAATTGAAACGTAATTGGAAATCATTTTGTATGCAAGTGTGACATGTGTGGAGAAGAACCCCTTAGCTAGCTTTCCATCCATTCACTTTAATCAAATTCGTTTTAAGAATCTGTTTAGTTTACAAAGTTCTTGTTTTGTTTTCAAATTCGTCAAAACCAAACCCCCTTTATGTTAAAGTGTCATTTTAGTTAGAAATCCATTTAGTTTGTGTTTTTAAGTGTCTTGAGTCAAGTTAAAACCAAATTTCGTCCAAATTATCCCTTAGTGTCAAAACTGCCCAGATTGTGTTTTTAAGGCAGTTTTGAGTGTTTCTGTGCTGTTTTGAGTCTTTTGGTTTGTTTTAGTGTTTTAAACTTTAGTTTTGCATTCTTTGAGTCTAGTTTAGTGTCTTTAACTTTGTTTTTATGTTTTAGAGTCAGTTTAGAGGTTTTAGCAAGCCCTCCTAATCCCCGGTCCAGAACGATCCCTACTTGCATCTATACTACATTCTACAACAAGAGGGTTTAATTTGAGTGTGTTAGTAAATATCATACCAAATTTTGGACAGCCTTGCAGGTAGCCGAGCTGCCTGGCCATGAATTGTGGATGATAGATCTCCCAGCTTGACCGACGGGCATCGCAGCCAAGGGGTAGGTCGCGTGACAACACGAACGACCCCTAGTTCTGTCGAAGTGAAGAGTCCTCGTCTTCGCCCCAGGCTACGATGGGGAGCGTGATAAAAGAAGGGTACGCTCGACGACGGCATACGAGAAACTCGTCGTCAGAGAATTCTTCAAGACCAAAGAGGTACTTGAAGACGTCTTCAGCTCGATGGGGAGGTGCCGGTTTAGAAGCCAGCGGAAGGCCGAGTGCTTCGTCGACAGGAAAGTTTGGGACGTCTGGCTGGAGCGTGACGAAGTAGGTTTGCAACCAGAGCTGGAATACCCAAAGTGGCCCGTTTTGATAAGGGTCGATCTGTTGGATGGTCGCGTCGGCCAAGCAACGCAGGAGATGGGCGAGAATAACCGGGCTGAGCGCCAAAGAAAGACCACTTGCCAGGGCTTCAGCTACTGGCATGTTTTTGACCAGACATTTGTTCGATTTAGTACAACAAATAAACTTGTTGTACCAATAGAACAGAAAAGCTTCATGTTCCCCTTTGCGTGGGCGCTCATCCCCTCGACCGATGAAGTGGGCCATGAGGGTGCTGTAGTTGAAGAAATTTTTGTGCAGCCTCTGGACTGCGTCCTTGGAAGGGTCTTGACCGTCTCGGCGCAAGGTTTCGACGGCTCGAGCATCAAAAATGGCTCTGAGGTCGATGTTCGTCTCACATCCGAAGAGAGCTGCGTCGACCAGGATGCTAGCAGCAGGAGTCCCAAGGATGGCAAAAATGTCAAGGATGGTGGGGCCGATGGGGCCTAGGGGTAGAACCATAGTATTGGTGGCCGAGCACCAGAAGGTCAAAGCCGCCATAAGAAGCTCTTTGTCAATGGCAATCTCCATCGTCGAAAGCCTGATAGCATCGTAAATCCCCAGAACCTTCCACTCTTGGCCGAAGAACTTCTCCATACGGCTGACCCAAGCAACCCAGGTCGAGGTGGTAGAGGGCCAGGCTCCTTGAGGCTTCGACGTATCCCACTTCGCCCAATCGAGCCCTTGCCGAAGGGGAGTCAAGCAGTGCTCCTTCATAAGATCAACAATGGAAGAAGGCACTGGCTTCTTGAACAGAGGTCCAAGAATCTGATGAGATATACTGGAGTCGTACGCAAAACGGATGGCCTTGATGGTGCAGCGATCTATGATTTCTTTGTGGGTATTGCATTCTTCAGTGAGCTTAGAAATAAACGAGGCCATTGCTGATGAAGAAAGGTTCAAGATGAATTTCTGGATTGAGGGTGCTAAAGAAGGAAATTCTGGGTTTCTGGAGATTCGAGAGAGGGAAAGCAAAGAGAATGTGAGAAATCTGGAAGCGTAAGATTGAAATGAATAAAAAGGAGGTATTTATAGGCGTATGGTAAGAAGATCAATCGATCAGATTTTGAAATTTGAAATCACCCAATCAGAAAGACTACTCACCATGATTTGTTTCAGAAAATCTAGGTGAAATGACCGAGAATCTCGCAGACTGACGGCGTATCGCGTGGTTTGAGGACGCACGATTGCGTGTGACGACAAACTTAATGCAACGAGACGTTTCGACGACTGCGTGCGTCCAGAGTCATCATTGCAGACTGTTGGGGTGATCGAGGACTGACGCGTGGCAAGTTCAGGAAGCATTCAAGGGGGACATCATTGCTCGTAATAAATGGGCATGGCGTTATTTTCTGGGAAGACATATCAATCATCACGAGGGGAGTAACTACATTTCGCTTCTTCAAGGCCGAGACTCGACCATAGACTCTAGGTCGACGACCTTAGAAGCGAGGGGGCACTGTTTGGACCCAAAATGACTTTGGGCCGAGCGCGGACTATCCTCCGCCCAAGACCTGCGCGAAGGTAGTGGGTCGGCGCTATGGGCCGTGGGCTAGGAAGAATCCTATCCGGAGAGGAATCGGAACAGCTGGGCTGACAGAAGCCGAGACCTATTGGGAAAAGGAGTCTGGAGGCAGGATCAAAGTCCTAGTTGAATTAGGATTGGCCGATTGGATTGGTATTGGCCGAAGTAGAGTCAGACAAGGAGTCGGATTCCTATCTGAGGACGGTTGAAGGGTTTGCACTATAAATAGGGAGAGGGAGCATAACGTTAAGTCTCTCCAATTCAACACACAAATCTGCCCTGCGCAAACTCTCTCAACCTTGTGAGATTTTTATTTTCTTGTCCGCCAACACATCTTCAGTTTGGATAAACAGCACTGTTGCAGTAGAACCAGTCGATCGCGAAGCATCTTCAGTTTGGATAAACAGCACTGCGTCGAGGCCGGTTGGTTATCTATCCAAGTCTCGGTCGAGAAGGACTTCCGGGTTCTTATTGGCAGAGGATATCTCATAAGCCTTCTCGGCAAAGTGAGGTATTACGAGTTACTAAGCTCGGCACCTCGAACGCCGAGTTGTTTTATGATCGGATACTCGCAGGTTAGTTTCAGAGTTCGGCATTCAGACGGCCGAACCACTTTCACTGTCAAGACCTACATCAGTTTCGAGTACCTGTGCCCTTACACGTTGGTGTCGATTCGGCGTGCTTATACTTTCACAAATATAATCACCGTGACCGAATCCGGCAACGATGAGTCGTGAACTTCGCAAGACTAGTAGCCTTGTCTTCAGGCTCTAGAATCCAAAGGCCGAGGCACGTTCCTTACTCGGCCGCAGTCGCAAGATCAAGAAGTCAGCCGCGCAACACAACGCAACATCCACATTTTACTCACCGGCCGAGCTCGGCCGTCGAGTTGGCACGCCCCGCATTCAACCGAAGGACGTAGTTAGCTCATAGATTATTCGGCCTGCGCGCCACGTAGGCTTGGTAGTTTTTAGGGTCAACAATATGTTAACAATCACAGCAGTTGCATGGGCTTGGATTAGTTCGCAAAATAAGACTGGAAATAGATAAAATGGTTCTGATTGCTATTAAATTACTAACCATTCTTGAAAATGATTTCACAAAAAGACTCGCACATTGAACAAACATAATCAGACTTCAGTATTTTGGCAGTTGGAAGGCGGGGATCGTTCTTAAATTATAGAGATTCGAGCATCGTGAAAAAATTTTAAGATTCCAAAAACAATTGTATTTTTGTTCCAAGATTCCAAGTTGTTAAGGTTATCTCAAAACTATTGGTGGTACACTTTTGTGGACAAACAATCAATTATAAACATAAAAATAGTGAAGTTGATTAAGCTTGTCTGCTTTAGAATATTAGGAATGAATGGAATGAATGTCCATGATATTGCCACTTGTAATAAGATTACATAGTTTGTTAGAGACTGCTCGAGTTACTATAAATGCTCTTTTATGTAATAACTTTCTCATTAAGAAAAATGCAAGATTCAATACAATTTTCCCTCTCTCTCTCTCTCTCTCTCTCTCTCTCTCTCTCTCTCTTCGCAATTGGCTTCCGCTCATTAACTTCGTCTGCTCTGAAGATTTTGATCTAGTTTTCTCCTGGATTGTTCAACTTTGTCGATTTCCTCTACAATCTCAAGAAATTAGGGTTTCTATGGTTCTTGATTGACCATTATTCATCTTCTTCATCAATTCTTCTGTCGCACCTAAGGTGTTTGTTCAATTGCTCAAGTCAACAATTTCCTTTCTTCTGCGAAAATGGTAACTACATCGCAACTTCAAATTTTACAGTCTCCGATTACTGCTTTAATTTCTACTATTTCTTCATCTGTGAATGTGAAATTGGATGAAGTAAATTACTTGAATTGGCATTTTCAAATGGAATTACTGTTGGAAGAATGGAATTATGGGTTTTGTTGACGATACAAACCCATGTCCTGCTCGTTTATCATCATTTATTTCTGCTAATTCTGGTGTTGATTCTGATAGTCCTTCGAATAATCTTGAAACTGATGAGTATAAAGTGTGGAAAATGCATGATAGTGCTAGTACGCAATTGATTACTGCTACCCTGTCACCTATTGCAATATCTTGTACAATTGGTAGTTCTTGCTCTTGTAAATCGTGAGTCAATGTTAGGAAAAAAGGGAATGTAAATATTGTAAATACTAAGAGTCCTTTATTAGGAAGGATTGTCCTTTATTATTCATTTTCTTATGGAACATGAATTGTATGTATATATATTTCAAAGAAGGAATACAATGAAATTTACCCCGTAAAATTCTTTTTGGCATTAGAGCCAAGCTACGTAACCCTAGAAAACTATATCTTCCGCTGTGCTATTTTGGTTGACTGGTTTCTGCGCAGTTTGTTGCAAAGATTGGTCATACCGTGTACACTGATTGCAACCTGCCGTTTTGCTGCTGTTGTGTGGTTCTGTCTTGCTGCTGCCGTGAGTCTCTAGTGCAATTATGCGTTTTTTTTCCTTCCTCACTTAAGTCGTGATGGTGAATGTAGGAGATGAATCAATTTTGAAATTGGAAGGTGGTTCCCGCGCACTAACCAATAATCCAGTACCAAGTCCCGTTGTTATTCAGAATGATGTGTCTGCCATACCAAACATCGTGAAGTTGAATGGATCAAATTATCCTCTTTGGTCCAAGGTATTGGAGATGCATATTGTTGGACGTGGTAGAAAGGGCTTCGTGACAGAGAGTATCAAGGAACCTGCTGAGGATAGTGCTGAGTATGAGACATGGGAAACATGGAATGCAATAGTAAAAAGGTGGTTGATCAACTCCATGGAACCTGCTATCATGGGATTTTTTATTCACCTGCGTACTGCTAAAGAAGTTTGGGAAGATGTGGCTCGGACTTATTATGATGGTTCGGATATTTCTCAAATTTATGAATTGAAGGTTAAGTTGTTCAGGCTTCGTCAAGAGGGCCAGCTAGTGGGTGTGTATTATGCTGACCTTAAGTCCGTTTGGCAGGAGTTAGATCAACGAAGACCAATCAAGATGGAATGTGCTACCGATCTCAAGACATTTCGAGAAGAAATTCAAATTGATCGTGTGTATGCTTTTCTGGCGGGTTTAGATGACATCTTTGATCAATTGTCCAGTGATATTCTACATACTCAACCCTTACCATCTATCGAGGAGGTGTTTTCTGTTGTTAGGCGTGAAGCACAATGACATGCCACTATGATGGGTGGGAGTAATAACCAAGGGGGCTACCGTCCATGGCCATGGTATCTCGGCCACCTGTAGCTTCCCGTCCTAATACTTCTAATCAATCTTTTAACTCTCGTCCCTTTACCCGAGAAAATAAAGATGATTTAAAGTGTACTTTCTGTGGTCAAACCCGTCAAGATACATGTTTTGCCAAGCATAGGGTGCCTGATTGGTTCCCATAATTTAAGAAAAAGTTACGTGCCAAAGAACGTGGAGCTGCAAGATCCGGTGGAGGCCGTGCCTCCCTTGCCATGGCTACACCAACAACCCAGGGAGCCGAGCCTAGTTCTGGTAATTCTAATCAAAATTTGTTGACTCGTACTCAAGGTGACTCTTCCAACACAGGTACTATGGGACGTGCTCTTTTAACCTCCAAAACTGAGCAACATACAGGTTGGAGTCTGGACTCTGGTGCAACGGATCATATGACATATGATAAAAAAAAAATGTTTCATTACATGACTACGTCTCACAAGAAAAATATAGCAACTGCTAATGGTACCATGGCACCGGTGTGTGGCACGGGCACCGTGCATCTCACCCCCTCTCTCCCTTTACATCGTTGCTTGCTCGTTCCTACTGTATCCCATCACTTATTATCCATACCACAGGTGATTGAACAATTGAGTTGTTTTGTTCTAATGTATCTGTCCTTTTGTCTACTTCAGGATATTCAGACCAATGAGATAATTGGGCGTGGCACTAAGAGAGAGGGGTTGTACTATAAGGATGATGTCGTTCCTGCAGAGCTAATGTCGTTTGAGTATCTCGTTCTAGTAATTTACAAAAAGTGTGGTTATTGCATCATCAGTTAGGACATGCATCTTTTGGGTATTTACGGCATATGTTACCTAGTCTATTTAGTAGAATAAACGAATCAGACTTACATTGTGAAGTATGTATTCTTGCTAAAAGCCATCGTGCTTCGTTTCCTTCTAGTATGAATAAAAGAGCTTTGCCGCTTGAAATTATGCACTCTGATGTGTGGGGGCCTTCTCCCTTTGTTACTTCTTTTGGGATTAAATGGTTTGTTACGTTTGTTGATGATTGCACTCATATGACTTGGCTATATATGTTGAAAAATAAAAGTGATGTTAGTATGGTATTCTGATCTTTCTCTTAGATGATTCAAACACAATATTCGTCTATGATTAAAGTTCTACATTCTGATAATGGTGGTGAGTATATTAATTTTGAGTTGTCAGAGTTTTTTCGTGATCGAGGCATTCTCCATGAAACGAAATGTCCTCATACCCAGCAACAAAATGGGGTTGATATGGTATTATGATCTTTCTCTTAGATGATTCAAACAAAATATTCGTCTGTGATTAAAGTTCTACGTTTTGATAATGGTGGTGAGTATATTAATTTTGAGTTGTCAAAGTTTCTTCGTGATCGAGGCATTCTCCATAAAACGACATGTCCTCATACCCAGCAACAAAATGAGGTTGCTGAGAGGAAAAATCGCCATATCTTAGAAACGGCACGTGCTCTCCTTCTTAGGGCATCTGTTCCGAAGGTGTTTTGGCCTAAAGCTGTCACTTATGCAGTCTATGTGATTAACCGTATGCCATCACGAGTTGTTAGGTTTCGAACACCTCTCCAAGTCTTCACTCAACATGCTCAAGTGGTGTCTACTCATACTCTCACTCCTCGGGTATTTGGATGTGTGGCTTATGTGCATATTCAGAAAATCTATCGTACTAAGTTGGATATGTGTGCCTTATAATGTGTGTTTGTCGATTTCTTGTCTCACCATAAAGGATATAATTGTTATCACCCTGAGACTCGGCATATGTATGTTACCATGGATGTGACTTTCTCGGAATCGAAGTATTATTATGCTCATGTATCTTCATCTTCAGATCACCAGGGGGAGAGCTCTAGTGGTGATCTGGTATGGTTGGACCTAGAGGAGAAACTATTGAAGAGATCGCACCTGCCAGTGGAGAAGCATGTGCCGAAAAGAACTTAGAGTTACAGGTGCCTTCTACCGAGCCACCTGAGGTGGTTCAGTCGGTTTCTACCGTACCTAATAGGGCTCTGGAGCTTAAGTCTACTGAAGTATTGTCAGAGCAGCCACGGCAAATTGTTGCCGAGAGTAGTATGCAATCACAACAGCCATCTGCCGAATCTGCTGATATGCCCCCCTCTCTCTCTAGCTCCATTATGCCGCCTAGTACGTCTTCTCTGGATATACCTGAGGTAAGTATTATGGATGATTATGTAACTAATGCAAGTAATGATGTAAGTACATATAAGTTGCCACCGAGACAAAATCGAGGTGTGTCACCTGTCAAGTTCTCTCCGGAAGGGAAAGTGAAGTATCCAATAGCCAACTATGTCTCATGCAGAGGTCTTGCACCAGAGTGCCGAACTTTGGTGGACAATATGGAGTCTGTTCAAGTACCAACCTGTGTGGAGGAAGCTCTAAAGGATCCAAAGTGGGCAAAAGCAATGAATGAGGAAATGTTGGCATTACAGAAGAGTAATACCTGAGAGGTGATGTCGTTGCCAAAAGGGAAGATAACAGTTGGATGCCGATGGGTATTTACGATCAAATACAAAGCCGATGGATCAATAGACAGGTACAAAGCAAGGTTGGTAGCTAAAAGATACACCCAAACATATGGTGTAGATTACCAGGAAACTTTCTCTCCGGTTGCCAAGATGAATACGGTACGTGTTCTGATTTCTTTAGCTGCAAATATGGACTGGCCTTTAAAACAGTTTGATGTGAAAAATGCTTTTCTCCATGGGAACTTGGAGGGAGAAGTATATATGGATTTTCCTCCTGGGTATAGTGCTGATGGAAATACCATAGTATGTCAGGTGCGTAAGTCTCTTTATGGACTTAAACAATCGCCTCGTGCGTGGTTTGATAGGTTTACTCAAGTTATGAAAAAGATTGGGTATCATCGAGTCATTCTGATCACATGTTGTTTGTTAAACGAAGACAGGGAAAAGTGACAGCATTATTCATCTATGTAGATGACATGATTATCATTGGAGATAATTTTGATGAAATTTCGAAGTTGCAGGGTAATCTTGCATCCGAGTTTGAAATGAAGAACCTTGGGGATTTGAAGTATTTTCTTGGGGTTGAAGTTGCTCGTTCTCCGAAAGGTATCTTCTTGTCCCAAAGTAAGTATGTTCTGGATTTGTTAAAAGAAACCGGTATGTTGGGGTGTAAGCCGGTAGATACTCCTATTGTTGAAAAACATCATCTATGTTTGGATATGAATCAGAAATCAGTTGATAAAGGGAAATATCAAAGACTTGTAGGAAGACTAATTTATTTGGCTCATACACGTCCAGACATCGCCTATGCTGTGAGTGTAGTGAATCAGTTTATGTACTCACCAAATGTAGATCATATGGCTGCTGTTATGCATATCTTAGTATATCTGAAGTCTGCACCAAGAAAATGAGTACTATATGGGAAGCATGGACATTTGAGTGTTGAGGGATTCACAGATGTTGACTGGGCAGGAAATGTAAGTGATAGACGATCTACTTCTGGGTATTTTACTTTTGTGGGAGGAAATTTGGTTACATGGCGAAGTAAGAAACAGAAGGTTGTATCGAGATCCTCAGCTGAAGCCGAGTATAGAGGCATGGCCCACGGCATTTGTGAGGTTCTTTAGGTTTGAAAACTTCTTTGGGGTCTTGAGTTCAAAGCAAAGGAGACCATGAAACCATATTGTGATAATAAGTCAGCCAGAGATATAGCTGATAATCCAGTGCAGCATGATAGGACAAAACATGTGGAGGTTGATCGTCATTTTATTAAGGAGCAGCTTGAGAAGAAGAATGTGTCTATACCATTTGTGAATTCGGATGAGCAACTTGCAGATATTCTTACTCATGTTATGTGTAGTCGAAAGTTTGCTGACTCACTTGTCAAGTTGGGCATGTGTGATATCTATGCACCAACTTGAGGGGGAGTGTAAATCGTGAGTCAATGTTAGGAAAAAAAAAGGGAATGTAAATATTGGAAATACTAAGAGTCCTTATTAGGAAGGATTGTCCTTTATTATTTGTTTCCTTATGGAACATGAATTGTATGTATATATATTTCAAAGAAGGAATACAATGAAATTTACCCCGTAAAATGATTTGTGGACAAGATTGAAGGAACAGTTCTCTAATGTATCTAAGACCAGTGTATTTCAATTGAAGTCTGATTTATAGAATATCAAGAAAGGTACCAGCACTGTATCTCAGTATCTTCAAAAGATTAAAGAAGCAAGGGACTACTTGTCTGCTGCATAAGTGTATTATCTAAGACCAGTGTATTTCAACTGAAATCTAATTTACAAAATATCAAGAAAGGTACCAGCACTGTATCTCAGTATCTTCATAAGATTAAAGAAGCAAGGGACTACTTGTCTGCTGCATGAGTGAAATTTGAGGATGAAGATATTGTTATCTTAGCTGTCAATGGTTTGCCATATGAGTATAACACTTTCAGGTGTGTTATTCGAGGAAAAGAAAGAGTCATTTCCCTCGAAGAATTTTGTGCACAATTGCTTGCTGAGGAGGCAATTCTTGAAACTAATTCTGCTACACCATTCATGTCTGCATGTTGGTTGATGCAAATGATAAAGGTCCTACCTTTCAGGCCACTTCATCTCAGGGAAGTAACTATCAAGGCACCAATTATCAAGGGAACAGTTATGTAGTGCAAGTCATAATAAATTTCCGAATATTATGCATATGATGTACTTGCATATTTTTTTTAAATACTTTTGTTTTCCCTACACGTTTTATTGACTCGTTAATCACACTTTTTAAAACACCAACGTATTATATACTTATGTATTTTTCACGTTTAATATGTTATATTCATATATTTTTCAATGGTACATATAAAGTTCGCATACACAATACGTATTTTTAACATATTAATGAAAAAATAAAAGTTAACAAATATTTTGAGTAAAATACAATTTTTTTTTAAAAAATGACAACTTTTCTTTTCTTTTCTTTTTTTTTTATTTAGTAGTTGCGTTATACAGCTATGTTTTTCTCACATTATATACATTAATTCTGGATTTTACTAATTATACTACAAATTAAGATCTCCGTAGTATAAAGACAAAATTAAGGTCTCCGTGATGAGCTACATTAACTGCTCGGAAAGGATGGGGAGACTGCAACTAAAGAAGGCAAATACAACAACATATGGCCCAAGAATGACAAATGTGTGGAAAAGATAGCCATGAACTAAGTTACTGAGTAAAGATGACTAATTAATATCAAATGAAGATAAAGAAAGTGTTATGACTAGGGCAACATTAAAATTAATATAGTGCACGAACTGGACTAAAACTTTACTTGATTAGTCAATGATAATGAAATCGAACCAATTAAAGCTAAGTAATTAAAAAAAAATCTTTGTAGACATTGGACCGCAGTCGCATTTTTTTATGTATATAATGTTATCAAATTCTTAACAGCTGGCCCGATAACAACCCGATTCGTTAACTAGTTGACTCGAAACCTGTTATTTTCTTGTTGTTTTGAGTTGGGTTAACTGGTCGTGCAAAAAATTGTTAGACTAGTATGACAGATGAAGAAAGGTGTGTGAATAGCACCACCTTTTTGTATTAGGGTCTATAAGATAGTTAATCAAATAAATTTGTCGATAAATCGGTTAAAAAATAATAGTCAAGTCAACATTATTATTCAAGTACCGTGATTATCCTTGATACCTTTGTACAAGAAAATGAAATAAGCATAGAAGAAGAAGATTTGGATAACCTCTGTAATTCTTGTATTTATCTCAGGACAATCAAATGTACGTCAAAATTTGCAAATGAGAGAGGAAGACTATTTATACGAGGACTAAAACCGACTAGACTAGCTTAATTGTTAAGCTACCTTTGACTGCTCACGTACAACAAAATCTCAATCCTAGTATAACAACCTTAACCAATCAACTAATGACAGATGACATTGTACTAACAATCCTGCTACTTAGTGATATTTATCTTTATTTTTAAGTGAGACTTCCTAAATTTAATTTTCGTGGTTAGTGAGTATTACATAGCTATACACTATGACTTATCCTATATCCCTCATCCTAAACCCTAAACCCTAAACCCTAAACAATGACCTTAAGTCGGTTAAGAGACATACGCAGTTGAAGTTACTGTGGATTTAATATATGTGAGCAATTTCGGGAGACATACGTGGTTGAAGTTTCTGTTCTTGGATTTAATATATGTGAGACATTTTCAAAATTGACAACGAATATATTTATTCGATATATTATTGGACAATGTGAACACATGCATATCTTCCCTGTCATGATGTAGGGTTTGGCTTGGCTACACAGAACCTACAACCGCCAGAAAAATTAAAAACAAAACTCTTGAAGTTTCTCGTCAACCAAACACACACACACGCATGTATATTGGTTTTTCTAGCTACTTGCAAAGGTGGGATACAGTCAACGTCAATAAACAGGTATATTATGACCGAAAGATATATAATCATGAGATCAAGTTGCTTATTTAATCATGGATCAACGATCTTTCAATGAAAACGAGTCAACAAGGTGAACATTTGCAGCTGTATCTATAATTCAATCATATACTTGCAAAGAGGTTTTCAAAAGTACAAATTAAATAATTCTGCTCAACACGACTGAGTTCTTATTGATAGATTGATGCAGAATTTTCATACTTCATCCATTTAGCTCTCATTCATGAAATTATAAATAAACATTAAAAATTCAATTCAAAACTTAACACATCACGCATTTTCAGTAAATGAACTCTGTATGTAATTTATTAACTAATGCAACAACTTACAATGATTTGTAAACTATTAGAGCTTCGTAAGTGAACGAATGATTTGATACAACTTTAGGTCCTTTCATTTTTTGATGCGGAATACAATTTGAGGTCTTTTTTTTTTCTCGATGTGAAATTTATACTATCAATAATAATCCAGCAAATGTTTATTTGAGAAGACCTTAGTGAAAACCCGAGTCCTAGCCAAGCAGGTCAAGAGGCACTGAAGTCTTTGGATTTTGAATTTATGAAGTAGTGATCGCACGAAGTTTTTTATTTCCAAAAGGCTATTATTTCATAATATAAGTAAGATCACCAATCATTTGTCTTTTGTGTTGTTAGCGTTTTGAGAATAGCACCCGCCCATGCGTGTTTCTCTGACCTTTGAGAAAGGAATACCAGTCAAACTTGTTGACTTTTCAAGGATCAAATTCATGAACACTTGCGAATTTACAATTTGTTTTTTTACCCAACCCTACAGAAATGATTATTTTCATCAAAAACTTTGAAGACTAGAACACTTCAATCAGTTGAGCAGCTCAAAATCATTTTATTCGGTGGATAATTATATTATCCTGAAAATATGACTTTAGTCTTTGGAATTTAATTTTTTTTACATAAAATCCAACCTAAATTTTTTGCTCGAATAAAATTCATTAACTAGACTCCACATAAGCAAATTCATTAATTATGTTTGACTTTTCCCATTTAAAATTTTTCGGATGCCTAAAACACCCTTATTGAATATTTAATGTACACAATTAATTATATGCAAATTGCAAGGGGGAATTAATGATTTTACAAAAATAATATTTTGCAATAAATGTAAGGATTTGTTGGTTAGTTTGGCTCTCGGATTCCAATTTACCATTACAACGTGTCCATATTATATATAGGTAAATTATTGTACCTTAAAATATATATATAAAAAAATTGTTGAAATGAGATAAAAATTGCAGGTAAATTAATTTTAGGAGAAAGAAAAATAAAAGAACCAACTATAGGTAAATTATTTACATGTACAGTCTAGATATCTAATTAACATTAAAAAAAATGTAGGTAAATCACGTACATAATTTACCTGCTTGCATAATTTACCTACTATTATTGAAATTTACTTACTTGCATAATTTACCTACTATTATATTAATTTACCTACTTGCATAATTTAGGGAAAATGCCAACAAAACATGAGAATATTATTTGCATATATCAAAGGTAAATTGCCAAAAGAAATATAAGAATATTTTGTTTATATACTGTAGGTAAATTACAGATTGTAGGGTGATATTATTTAGGGATACTTTGGATGCGGTCCTTAATTCTTAACATTCTTTGATTAAAACCTTAATAGTATTCAAAGTTTGATCAAGGTCCCTTGACTTTGTACACCTCATTATATTACTATTAATATTTATATTTTTATAGTTTTGACATTAATTATTTGATATTTTATGAGATTTATAATCCTATAAATTTAAAACCCCTCATTACTATTAGAAATGGTTACAATAAAAAAAAAATCAAACATTTTGATTGAATAAATGGATAAAAACTATGTAAAAATAAGAAATAATAAATGGCAAAAGAATGTATCCATAGTGTTAAAAAAAATTGGTACATTTTACAAAAAAATTGGTACATTTCACATATAACAAAGTGGTACATTAATAAAGAAGAATGAGTACATTATAAATAAATTAGGGTACAGATAAAAGATTAAAAATTATGAGTACAAATGAATTTTTAAAAATATAGGCGCTAAAAGAAATTAATACATGGGTACAAAATAAAACTAAAAAGAAAATACTACAAATTTAAAAAAAAATGTTGCAAATTAAAAGTGGGTACAAACTAAAAATATAAATATATGATACAAAGTTTAGGCATAAAACATAAATATACCATATGTAATTTTTCTATCATTGATTAACTATACAATGTCACGTGACGGTATACACATAGGTACAAACACAAATAAAACTTTAAAAAATATGGGCACAAAAAGAAACTAATATATGGGTACAAATTAAAAATGAAAAGAAAATTGGTACAAATTAAAAAATATTTGCAAATTAAAAATAGGTACAAACTAAAAATAAAAATATATGATAAAAAAATTTAGCCATAAATATAAATATACAAATTGTAACATTTTTAACACTAAAAGAATATATTTAAAAGTAAAAATATTTTATTATTCAAATAATTAATGATGTTATTAATACCCAAGGACCTTGATCAAAAATTGAAAATGAATAGGATTTTAATCAATGGAGTAACAAAAAGAAGGATGTGAACCTAATTTTCCCTATTATTTATATATGTAAAGTAGGGACGTTTAACTATTTTATATAAGGAGAATAATTTACACCAAATAATAATGTAGTCATGATTTAAAGTAATGCACTAGATTGTTGTAGAAATTAAAAATAAATAAATAGAAAAAAACGTGAGGATGATTAATCAGATTTTAAGACCCTTGATTGAAGCTAATTTTCAAGTGTGGGTTGTGGCAAAATTGTAATGAACCCCATCTTATGTGGCAGTTTATTTGACTTTTGGGTTTTTATTGGATGTTTAATTATAGGGTTTATATCACAAATGGTCCCTGAAATTGACCCCATCAATCATGATGGTCCCTGAAATTGAAAATCGATCAATGTAGTCCCTGAATTTTAACCTCGTGAATCAATGTAGTCCTTCTGTTAGTGTTCCGTCCAAATTAACTTTAAAAAATGTTAGAGAACCAATTTTTCATGGTAAAATGACCAAAAATAACCCCGTTACTTATAATTTTACTTACTACCTCTCTTTTCCTTTTTCCATCTTCACTTTTCTCTCCATTTTTTCATGGATTTGGTGCTAAAACTAAAATAAAAACAAAAAAAGTGAGAAATTTTAATTTTTTTTAATATCAAGTAAAAAACGAATTCTAACTAGGTTAGCTCCATTCTTTTTTTTTAAAAGAAAATCAAGTAAAATTATAAGTAACGGAGTTATTTTTGGTCATTTTACCATGAAAAATTGGTTCTCTAACCTTTTTTAAAGTTAATTTGGACGGAACACTAACAGAAGGACTACATTGATGCGCGGGGTTAAAATTGAGGGACTACATTGATCGATTTTCAATTTCAAGGGACCATCTTGATTGATGGGGTCAATTTCAGGGACCATTTGTGATATAAACCCTTAATTATATGTGGGTTTCTGTTTAGAAATCATGATTTTTCAGGACCAATATCTAATGAACCCCATCTAAAAACCATTTTTTTAGTTTCCCTAATTACCACCATTATTGTTTTGTTTTAAATTAAGTTAATAACCGTATTTCACTCACCCAAAAGGAAATAAAAAATAAAGAAAATAAAAAAAAATAAACTCAATGAGTACTCTATTTTAGAGTTTTCAAACTCAACATTCTTCACTCTCTCTGCGCATCCTATCACTCTTCTATTTCTATCTTATTTGTTTCTCTCTTCCTTCCTGTCTCGATATCTTCTCTCTCTCCTATCTATCTCTCCTATCTCTCTCTATTCCCGCACCAGATCCTCTCTCTCTCTCTCTTTTCTGATCCACTCTTTTTTCCTTTTCTCTTACCTAGCTCCACCGAGGAGTTAATGTGACAGCCTGTCCCTGATTTTAAGAGTTTTTAACTTTTTAATAAAGGATTTTACAAAATGCCCTTTGAGGCACGTCCTTTGTTCAAGGTTAATCGTTGTGTCGTGCCACCTAAGATTTGTTTTCTTTGCATAACGACGTAGTACTCATCGCTACGGACGCGTGGATGCAAGCAGTTTATTATTTGGAGCTATAACGAAGAAGTTATTAAAGTTTGAAGTTTGAGTAATTTTTATTATTTTCAGAAAATATGGTTTTTCTTTTATAAAATCTGGAGTGCCATTTGGATGGCCCAGATTTAAGGAAGAAAGAAATAGATGGCCAGGATGAGAAGAAGAGAAGAGAAGTGACCAATTGGGAAGAAGAAGAAGGGATTCGGGAAGAAGAAGGGATTCGGGAAGAAGAGGAAGGGGCAGTGGGCACTGCCCAGTGAGGAGAAGAGAGAGAGAAGGAAGACCAATCAGAGGGAAGAGAGAGAAGAGACCGGCCAATCGGAACAGGGAAAAGAGGAAAGGAGAGAGGGTGAGAAACGGAGGAAAAGAAGAGAAACGGGTTGGGAGGACCCGCGACCGGCGAGGACCAGCGCCATGTTTTCCGGTGGTTTTCCACCAGATTTCCTAAAAATTAGACCAAACCATCACTCCCAATCATCATTTAACCCTTTATTCTTCCACTATCAACACAATTTGGAAGAAATTTAGAGGTATTTTAAGGGTTTTCTCACGGGTGTGCGCCGAAAGGGTGTGACGGCGATCCACCATTCCCGAAGTTAATCTCATCAATCACCACCACCATTAGACTCCCCTAGTACCCTGTGGTGGAGGCGTTGGAACAAGTTTGGAGGTCGAATTGAAGCTCACCCATTTCTAGGGTTCATACGGATTTTGGCGAAATTGAGGTGTTTTCAAGCTAAATTGGCCTTGGCCGAAGGTATGAAAGTTGTTCCTCTCTTTGAGATCTTCAATTCTGCAATTTTTGAGAATTTTTAAAAATAGTTGAATTTTCCGGCGAGTCGGGGCGACCGAACTCCACTTGCGGCGGCCCGTGCGGCGGCGCGTGTCCAGTGGGCCTCTAATGTCATTCTTAGGCTGTGTTTAACATCCTAGGTTCAGTTTTGATAATTGGTTAGCGTAGATTGGTCGTTTGAACTTAAGTTCGTTACGATTCATGGTTAGGTGAAAATATGAACCAACGATCCGACCGTTGGATCATCATCAAACTTTGATACGTGGTAGTATGTAATATTTGAAGAATGTAGGAACTTACAGATTGGAAATCCGACGTACGGATCTTCCCGAATTGAATTTGTAAGTTCATAAAATAAAATGTGAACCGCCACTTGGTTTTAGCAATTGGCGGAGATCCGACCGTTGGATCGTAACGAAATTTTAGTATGTTGCTCTAGAAGCATATTGTGCATCTTGGGAAGTTACGGATCAGAGATTTGAGTTATGGATCTTCCCGATCAAGTAAGTGGGGCTGTGGACCCTACCGTCGATCGTTGATCGACGGTTGACTTTTGATTAAGGGTCTTAAATGATTCTAGAATATCCTAGTGGATATGTTTTACGTGAATTATGAATTCTATGGTTAAGAGTTCTAAGTTGTAGTTTGATAATTGTTTTAGGCGCCGAAAGTTTTGGGACGCCTCGATGTTTACGTTAGGGAGCAGTAGCTCGGACTCCAGGTGAGTGGGCTTTTGTTTTCCGTATTTACCTATATACTAAGTATTTTCCCAGAATATGCACTAAATGTCTTAGTAATGAAATGCCATGCCAATACCTATATACGTCTTATTATGCAACAGGAAATGGTTATGCATTATGAAATGGTTATGCATCATGAAATGGTTATGCATCATGGAATGGTTATGCATCATGAATTTGTATGCGCATGATTGTTGGTGCTGTGGACGCTCTGGTAAGTATCAGGTAAGACTATGTGTGGTTAAATACAAGTTGAGTTAAGAAGAGTATGATGAGATGCGTTGAGGGCTCATAAACCTGCACCCCGGTGTTAGTGCTCCCGCCCAGAGATAGGGGCCAGTCTTTCACGTGATGTTCACCTCCAGCATCATACGCTCATCTTGGATCCAAGTTAGGTGCACAGTCCTGTCGTATAGACCACTTTCAGTGGGTTCGACTCATAGGTTACCCGCGATCATTGAAAGTGGGTTTAACTCAGACCCACGATCATTCGCACAGTCTTCACGTGATTGTAGCACTAGAGCCTACGATTTCACACCCAGTCCTGTCGTATAGACCACTGTAAGTGGGTTCGACTCGTGTGCAGGCATGATGTATGAGCTAGAGATCAGCTGACGAGCTGTTGCAGTGGTTATAGCATTTGATATACTTACCTAATGAGTTGATTATTATGGCATGGCATATTCATGAGTTAATGGCATATTATAGCACATTCATGATTTGATTTATGCATTGAGTATAATGATGATTTCAGTTGAGTTATAGTATATGTTTATATACTATTTTCTGGGAAAGTATACAGGTTTTACGGCGAGGGGTTATAAAGATTGTTTTTGAAATGGTTTTTGAAAAGATTTGTTTTTGCCCACTCACGCTTTTGTTTTGCGCCCCTCCAGGTTCTAGGTAGCGTTGTTGGTGGTATCCGAGGCAGCAGCCGTGATTCTGACAGACCTTCACCCATGTAGGACCCATGGGATGTTTTTATTTAAGTACTCCTTATGTTCGACTGCACCTAGACAATTATACTCTGATTGTGTATTAACACTTCTTGTTTTCGGTTTTTTTTTATTTACTCGTATTTCTTCTTATTTTAATGTTTCCGCACTGTGCACATGGCTACATCACCCTCACGTGACGGCCAGCACGCCTCGATCTTGGTCAGGGTGTGTCAGTTTGGTATCAGAGCCTAGGTTTGCAGTCCTACATATCTTGTGAATTTCCTAGTGTCTTCTGTCAGAATTATGTCGCCTCGTAGAGAGCCACGTCGTTCGGATGAGCCTATTTTCCCTGATATAGCTCAGTTAGGGGAAGCTATTGTTAATATGATTCAGTTTGATATCTGTTCTCCCCAAAGGACTTCTCTTGAGACTGTTTATAAGTTGAAGCTGAATCATTTTATGGGAAATGATGGACCTAAGGGAGCAGAGCGATGCCTTAATCACGTTGAAAAGTCCTTTTGTGTGATGCGAAGTCAAGGGAATCTTCTTCTGGAAAGGTGGGTTGAGACGACTACCTGGTTTCTGGGTACTGAATCTACATCCTGGTAGAGACAGAAGTCTTATACGATGACACCGGCGAAAAAACAGCTGATTGGAAGTTATTTAAGAAAAGGTTTATCCCTCCGGCATATATTGATGGTAATAAGCAAGAGTTTACAAATTTGAGACAAGGAAAGATGACGGTGATTGAGTACTGCAGAAAGTTTATGGACTTGTCTCGTTACCATCTGGATGTTGCTGCTAATCCGGTTGTAATGTTACGTCGTTTTAAGCTGGGTACTAAGAAGAAGTGACGTTCTATGGTGACCATTACCCATTGTGCTTCTTACCAGGAGTTTTACGAGATTTTGTTGAGGATTGAGAACCTTAAGAAAATGTCCAGAGATAGTGATGAAGAAGAGGAAAAGAATGTGAATCAGAGGAAAGATGACAAAGGTAAAGGTCAGTTATCTCAAGGACCTCGCAAGACTCAGAGCTTCAAAAGAAACGAAGCTAGTTCCAATTCTTCTAGTAGAGGCTTTAGTGCCACTGGCCAGAGGCGAGGTGGTGGATTTACTGGAGGTCGTGGGGGACGACAACAAGCCCAAGGACGTGTTAACAACATCACACTGCAGGATGCTCAAAGCAATCCAGATTTGATCATGGGTACGTTAAACATTCTTGGTCACTTTGCTAAAGTTTTAATTGGTTGTGGTGCTACCAATTCCGTAAGTTCTCATACATTTGCTCAAGTGACGCAACCTCAATATATGCCTCTAGGGTTTGAGTTAGAGTTTGCTATGCCTAGAGAAGAGAAATGTTATGTGGATTATGTTTATCCAGGGTGTACAGTGATGGTGGAAGATGTAGTTATGCCAGCTAATCTTATCTCGTTAGATATTGTGGATTTTGAGGTGATTCTGGGCACAGATTGGTTGTATTATAATCGTGCCAAGATAGATTGCTACGGAAAATCAGTTACTTTCCATCGTCCTGGATTACCAGAAGTTACTTTTCAGGTGAGCAAAGTGGAGTGAGGCATGCCGTTATTTCTGTTGTGAGAGCAAAAAGGTTGTTAGCAAAAGGCTGCCAAGAATACTTAGCTCATGTGGTGCTAAATGATACCATTCCTAGTAAGGTGGAGGAAGTTCGAGTGGTTAGGCATTTTCCGGATGTCTTTCCTGATGATTTGCCTGGATTACCGCCAGATAGAGATGTGGAGTTCACCATATTGCCAAGTACGGACCCTATATCTTTGACTCTATATAAAATGGCTCCTGCTGAGTTAAGAGAATTGAAAATTCAGTTGCAAGAATTGGTTGATAAGGGTTTCATTCAACCTAGTACGTCGCCTTGGGGAAGCTCCAGTGTTTGTTGTGAGATAGAAAGACGGGACTTTAAAGTTATGCATTGATTATAGGCAATTGAATCGGGTAACGATTAAAAACCGTTATCCATTGCTGCGTATTGATGATTTGTTTAATCAGCTTAGAGGTGCCTGGGTGTTTTCCAAGTTTGACTTGAGGTTGGGTTATTACCAATTGAAGTTTTGAAGTGAGGATGTCCCTAAGATTGCTTTTAGGACTTGTTATGGTCATTATGAGTTCTTGGTGATGTCATTCGGGTTAACGAATGCACCGGCAACTTTCATGGGTTTGATGAATAAGGTATTTCAGCAATACTTGGATCGATTTGTCATTGTTTTTATTGATGACATTTTAGTGTATTCTAAGTCAAGAAAAGAACATGGACGACATCTCACTCTAGTGTTAAGGAAGTTGAGGGAACATCGCCTTTATGCTAAGTTCAGTAAATGCCAATTTTGGCTAAAAGAAATAGCATTTATGGGACATGTTATATAGGTATTCAAGTAGATCCTCAAAAAGTTGCAGCTGTGGAGAATTGGGAACAACCGCGAACCGTCACTGAGGTATTGAGTTTTCTTGGTCTAGCAGGCTACTATAGATGGTTTGTAAAGGATATTTCAGTCATTGCTTTGCCATTGACGGGATTGACTAGAAAAGAGGTTAGGTTTGAGTGGAATGAAAATTGTGAGCAAAGTTTTTAGCAACTGAATTATTATCTCACTCATATACCTGTTTTAGCATTCACAGATAATAGCGGTAATTATGAGGTCCATAGGATGCTTCTTTGAATGGTCTTGGATACGTATTGTTGCAACATGGCATGGTGATTGTTTACGCTTCACGACAATTGAAACCTCATGAGATGAATTACCCTACTCATGATTTGGAATTAGTGGCTATTATCTTTACTTTGAAGATTTGGAGACATTACCTTTTTGGAGCAAAGTGTAAAAAATTTTACGGATCATAAGAGTCTCTAGTATATGTTTACTTAGAGGGATCTTAATCTTCATCAACGAAGGTGGATTGAGTTGCTAAAAGATTATGATCGCACGATTGAGTATAATCCTGATCGTGCAAAAGTGGTAGCTGATGCACTTAGTAGTAAGACTTTAGCTAAACTTCATGCCAATTATGATTATCAAGTTCTTCTTCTTGATGATTTACGGTTCACTGGAGTGAAGTTAGGAGTGGAAGATAAAGAAGAAGCCTTACTTGTTAATTTTCAAGTTAGGCCAGATTTTAGTGGATCGTGTGCTTGAAAATCAGATGGATGATGAAGAGACCCAAGAATTAATTGAGGCAAGGAACGACGGGAAAAAGAAAGACCTCAGAGTTAGAGAATCAGATGGCATGCTTATGCAAGATAAAAGGATGTACGTGCCAAATATTGTGGAATTAAAGAGGAAATCCTTGATGAGGCACACATTTCGGCATATACTATGCATCCAGGGGGTACGAAGATGTATCATACCTTTAGACCGTTCTACTATTGGCCGGGCATGAAAAGGGAAATTGCAGAGTACGTTAGTAGGTGTGCAAATTGTCAGTAGGTTAAGCTGAAAGGAAGAAGCCGTTTGGTTTGATGTAACCACTTCCTGTTCCACAGTGGAAATGGGAAAATATCACGATGGATTTTGTGTACAAGCTTCCTCGTACACGGAACGGGTATGATGGTATTTGGGTGATTGTTGATCGGCTTACTAAATTAGCACACTTCATTCCAATGAGGGAAAAGTATTCTCTGAATAAGCTAGTTGAGTTGTTTTTAATCAAGATTGTGAATTACCACGGCACGCCAGTGAGTATCATCTCGGATCGAGATCGTAGATTTACTTCTAAGTTTTGGAAAGCATTCCATAAAGCTCTTGGTGCAGAACTACGTTACAGCACGGCATATCATCCTCAAACAGATGGTCAGTCGGAGAGAACCATTGAGACTTTAGAGGATATGCTGAGAGCTTCGGTACTTCAGTTTGGTGATGATTGGCATGCTAAGTTGGATTTGATGGAGTTTGCATATAATAACAGCTACCATTCTAGCATCGGGATGGCACCATTTGAGGCACTTTATGGCAAAGCTTGTCGTACACCGTTGTGTTGGTCTGAGGTTGGTGAGAGACCATTAGTGGGCCCTGAGATAGTAGAGGAGACTACCCAAAATGTTCAAGTGATTAAAGCTAATATGAAAGCGGCCCAGGATCGACAGAAGAGCTTGGCGGTTAGGCATGCCACTGACAGGGTGTACGACATAGGTGATTGGGTATTCTTAAAGTTATCGCCTTGGAAAGGTGTTGTAAGGTTCAAGAAGAAGGCTAAGTTAAGCCCTAGGTACATCGGACCGTACCAGGTTATCGAGCGAGTTGGTGAGGTTGCTTATAGGCTTGAGTTACCTCCAGAGTTGGCTAGAGTGCACAATGTGTTTCATGCCTCTATGCTTTGTCATTATGTTTCGGATCCTTCCCATGTGATACTTCCTCAACAGCTTGAGATTAGTCCGGATTTGACATACGAGGAAGAACCAGTGACGATTTTGGATTAGAATGACAAAGTGCTGAGAAACAAGACCATTTGTATGGTAAAGGTTATGTGGAGCAACCATTTAGTGGAAGAGGCTACTTGGGAGACTGAGGATCAGATGAAAGATATGTATCCTTGCTTGTTTTATGAGTATCAGTGATGTATTTTGTTGTTTGAATTTCGAGGATGAAATTTCTTAAAGGGGGGTAGATTGTGACAGCCCGTCCCTGATTTTAAGAGTTTTTAAATTTTTAATAAAGGATTTTACAAAATGCCCTTTGAGGCACGTGCTTTGTTCAAGGTTAATCGTTGTGTCATGCCACCTAAGATTTGTTTTCTTTGCATAACCTCGTAGTACTCATCGCTACGGACGCGTGGACGCAAGCTGTTCGTGATGTGGAGCTATAACGAATAAGTTATTAAAGTTTTAAGTTTGAGTAATTTTTATTATTTTTAAAAAATATGGTTTTTCTTTTATAAAATCTGGAGTGCCACTTGGATGGCCTAGATTTAAGGAAGAAAGAAATGGATGGCTAGGATGAGAAGAAGAGAAGAGAAGTGACCACTTGGGAAGAAGAAGAAGGGATTCGGGAAGAAGAAGAAGGGGCAGTGGGCATTGCCCAGTGAGGAGAAGAGAGAGGGAAGAGAGAGAAGAAACCGGCCAATTGGAACAGGGAAAGGAGGAAAAGAGAGAGGGTGAGAAACGGAGGAAAAGAAGAGAAACGGGTTGGGAGGACCCGTGACCCGCGAGGACCAGCGCCATGTTTTCCGGTGGTTTTCCACCGGATTTCCTAAAAATTAGACCAAACCATCACTCCCAATCATCATTTAACCCTTTATTCTTCCACTGTCAACACAATTTGGAAGAAATTTTGAAGGTATTTTAAGGGTTTTCTCACGGGTGTGCGCCGAAGGGGTGTGACGGCGATCCACCATTCCCAAAGTTAATCCCATCCATCACCACCACCATTAGACTCCCCTAGTACCCAGGAACAAAGCCCAAGCAGTGGTGGAGGCGTTGGAACAAGTTTGGAGGTCGAATTGAAGCTCACCCATTTCTAGGGTTCATACAGATTTTAGCAAAATTGAGGTGTTTCCAAGCCAAATTGGCCTTGGCCGAAGGTATGAAAGTTGTTCCTCTCTTTGAGATCTTCAATTCTGCAATTTTTGAGAATTTTTAAAAATAGTTGAATTTTCCGGCGAGTCGGGGCGACCGACCGCCACTCGCGGCGGCCCTTGCGGCGTCGCGTGGCCAGTGGGCCGCCAATGTCATTCTTAGGCTGTGTTTAACATCCTAGGTTCAGTTTTGATAATTGGTTAGCGTAGATTGGTCGTTTGAACTTAAGTTCCTTACGATTCGTGGTTAGGTGAAAATATGAACCGACGATCCGACCGTTGGATCATCACCAAACTCTGGTACGTGGTAGTACATAATATTTGAAGAATGTAGGAACTTACAGATTAGAAATCCGACGTACGGATCTTCCCGAATTGAATTTGTAAGTTCATAAAATAAAATGTGAACCGCCACTTGGTTTTGGCAAGTGGCGGAGATCCGACCGTTGGATAGTAACGAAATTTTAGTATGTTGCTCTAGAAGCATATTGTGCATCTTGGGAAGTTACGGATCGGAGATTTGAGTTTTGGATCTTCCAGATCAAGTAAGTGGGGCTGTGGACCCTACCGTCGATCGTTGATCGACGGTTGACTTTTAATTAAGGGTCTTAAATGATTCTAGAATATCCTAGCGGATATGTTTTACGTGAATTATGAATTCTATGGTTAAGAGTTATAAGTTGTAGTTTGATAATTGTTTTTGGCGCCGAACGTTTTGGGACGCCTCGATGTTTACGTTAGGGAGCCGTAGCGCGGACTCCAGGTGAGTGGGCTTTTGTTTTCCGTATTTACCTATATACTAAGTATTTTCCCAGAATATGCACTAAATGTTTTAGTAATGAAATGCCATGCCAATACCTATATACGTCTAATTATGCATCAGGAAATGGTAATGCATTATGAAATGGTTATGCATTATGAAATGGTTATGCATCATGGAATGGTTATGCATATCATGGAATGGTTATGCATCATGAATTTGTATGCGCATGATTGTTGGTGCTGTGGACGCTCCGGTAAGTATCAGATAAGACTATGTGTGGTTAAATACAAGTTGAGTTAAGAAGAGTATGATGAGATGCGTTGAGAGCTCATAAACCTGCACCCCGGTGTTAGTGCTCCCGCCCATAGATAGGTGCCAGTCTTTCACGTGATGTTCACCTCCCGCACCATACTCTCATCTTGGATCCAAGTTAGGTGCACAGTCATGTCATATAGACCACTTTCAGTGGGTTCGACTCGTAGGTGACCCGCGATCATTGAAAGTGGGTTTGACTCAGACCCACGATCATTCGCACAGTCTTCACGTGATTGTAGCACTAGAGCCTACGATTTCACACCCAAACCTGTCGTATAGACCACTATAAGTGGGTTCGACTCGTGTGCAGGCATGATGTATGAGCTAGAGATCAGCTGACGAGCTGTTGCAGTGGTTATAGCATTTGATATACTTACCTAATGAGTTGATTATTATGGCATGGCATATTCATGAGTTAATGGCATATTATAGCACATTGATGATTTGATTTATGCATTGAGTATAATGATGATTTCAGTTGAGTTATAGTATATGTTTATATACTATTTTCTGGGAAAGTATACAGGTTTTATGGCGAGGGGTTATAAAGATTGTTTTTGAAATGGTTTTTGAACAGATTTGTTTTTGCCCACTGACGCTTTTGTTTTGCGCCCCTCCAGGTTCTAGGTAGCGTTGTTGGTATCCGAGGCAGCAGCCGTGATTCTGACAAACCTTCACCCATGTAGGACCCATGGCATGTCTTTATTTAAATACTCCGTATGTTCGACTGCACCTAGACAATTATACTCTGATTGTGTATTAACAATTCTTGTTTTCGGTTTTTTTTTATTTACTCGTATTTCTTCTTATTTTAATGCTTCCGCACTGTGCACATGGCTACGACACCCTCACGTGACGGCCAGCATGCCTCGATCTCGGTCGGGGTGTGTCAGTTAATGGTTCCCTTTTTTCTTTTCTTTTTTTGCTTTTTATTTGTAACAGTTTTGAATTTTATACCAACAAGTTTGCGAGTTTTATCAAAAATTGTTCTTAACACCAAATTTGAGATTTTAAAATCTAAACTATTTGATTACCAAAAAAAAAAAAAAAAAAGTCTAAACCATTTATGTTTAATCCATGAGGCATCGCTTAATTAGTTTTGTGGGCCCCACATGAATTTTACTAATCGATTTTTTAAGGAAATCAACGGTAGAGACAACGTTGATGAGTAAAGCAACAGATGAAGTACCAAACTAATGAGTTGCCAAGATATAAAGGATCATTTGTGATAAAATTTATATTTCTTTATAGAACGGGGTATGGAGATTTGAAGTAACTAACACAAAAAGTTAATCATAATTAAGTATCGAGGTTGTTAATCATTTATGAGAGTCGAGACCTCTTAGTGCTCTCATTTTTAACTGGAGAAAAAAACCACCACACTATGGTGCTAATCATGTTATAAATGTGGTCATTTATCATTAAGTTTGCTTTCTCAATATGAAGCTGATATTAACATCCCAAAGTCATATTACATTGATCCCTAGTTAGGAATACTAGACTTGGCATTCGTTCGTGTGTTTTTGTGTTCATGTCGTTTTTGTGACATACTCGATATCCTAACAAGTCGTGTCGTGTAACACCTATTAAAGTAAAAGGGTAATATGACCCGACCCGAAATTGACCCGTTAGTATTAACAGGTAATATGACCCGACCCGTTACCCGTTAAAAAAAATTTTAAATCAATAAATAATGAAAATGAAAAACATAATTTGACCCAAAAAAAATGAAAAATATAATACTAAATCAATATATGCATACCACATGGTCACATAAATATTACTTCAAAACATAAAAAATTAAATAAAATAAAATTAAATTAAAAATTAAAAAAAAAAAACACATTTGTCTTTTAAGTATTACATACACCAAAATAAGAGCCTAATGAAAAAAATATTAGTACATTACTACAAAATACCAAATGTTCAAGGATATGCAAAATGAAGGGAGTTGCGTTTCAAGGTTGAGGAACCTTGCATGCTTTTTATAATAAAAGCCTTCAATTTTCATTAATCACCAAGGGAAATGGTATTGAAATTTTGGCTTGATATATTATCTTCAATAGTTATATTGTCGATGTTTTCATTAGGCTTTAATGTGTTTTATAATTTCTTAATCTCACTCTTTGCCTATGTTATATTATAAAATAAATAAATAAAACTTAAAGTTTTTTTAATTTATATAGAATGATAATACACTAATACATATTTAATATACAATATATACATATACTCTATGGCTATTGTATTTTATAGTAAGTTTTTTAGTCATCAAATTAACTTTTTTCTTAACGTGTCAAAATGAGTTACCCACGTGTCACTTTCGTATAAACTTGTTAAGGACCCGTTACTAAAGACCCGATAACGACTCGATTAGTTATCGTCTTGACCCGAAATCCGTTATTTTTATGTCATGTAAGAAATTGTCGGGTCTAAGGATTACATATAAGGAGTACAAAACAACTATTTTGATGTGTTAATAGCAATTCTCTAAATTTATTCTATTATATTTGAACTTTGTATTATTATTTTTATATTTTCAAGTAAAAAACGAAAGATTTTATTTAATATCAACTAAACCTGTAATAGTAATATAACACGCTTCAGTTGGAGATGCTAAAGCCTAAACATGTCCGTGTTATGAAAGAGATTTTCCTATACGGCGGTCAAACTTTCACATGTTATTACAAATTCACGTATTATACGATAACAAAATAGTTATTATTCAAATTTCATTACTAAATAGTGTAGTATTAATAAATAGATAATATGTGTGGAACAATAGCAACACATTATAAAGAATTATAAAGAAGGGGTACTTTAATGCAGTTCCAAAAACTTGAGTTATTGTTGGATTTAGTCCAGTTTTTTTAATTTCCAACTTTAATTATTGGATTTATTTCAGTTTTTTTATTTTTCAACTTTAATTAAATTTCTTGATTTATGCATCTTTACACAAATTTTTTAATTTGAATATTTAAATATGAAAATCTAACTACTTTCAGGAAAATAGTTAAAAGAAAATATATATGTAATCAAATATGAAACTTGTATCATAGGTTGATAAAATACATTTAACCTACGATAAAGATATCTATGAAAATAAATAAAAATTAGTACCTATCATCCATGAAAATAGTTCAAAGAAATTTAATCTTAATACATTTATAAATCCATACTAGTATATATGCTGATATACAGTACCTACAACATAGATTACTTAACATAGTTAACCTATGATCGAGGCAGAAGAAAAAATTGAAATACGAATTAGGAGCAGAAAAAAGGAGAAACAATATTTAATTTTTATATTTGATCCTAAAATTGAGGTAAAGAAGCATATAAATAAGGGCTGACATTTATCACAATTTATTATGAAGATAATAGTTGATGTGGATAATCAGTACATGGACCTAACCCAACAAAGTGGACTAAACCCAATAATGACCTACAAATGTCACATCCCGGCCCGGGCCCCACCACATCTCGGGCGCGACTCCGTCGTAGCACGATATTGTCCGCTTTGGGCCTCGACCACACTCTCACGATTTTGTTTCTGGGAATTCACGCAAGCAGAACTTCACAGTTGGTCACCCATCCTAGGAATGCTCTAGCACATTCTCGCTTAACTTCGGAGTTCCTACGGAACCCGAAGCCAGTGAGCTCCCAAAAGGCCTCGTACTAGGTAGAGATGAGAATATACATACATATAAGGCTTACATGATCCACACCACAACAAACTTGAACTTATATCAAGTTTACTCTATAAAGAATACTTCACCACGAGTACACTACTATCCGTATATTTTTTTAATAGATCAATTATGGATACTACTTGCATTCCCTTGGCACCTACCCCTTGCGAATAAGATTTTCACCATAAAAGTTGTATGATCGGAACTGTTTGATTTCTTAATCTTCATTTGAAGATCATCTCTACCAAAATCATTCGAATTGGAAATTGTTTGATTATCCAAAATACTAAATAAATGGACGATTCATAATAACTATGTTACTTGTTACATACACCGTTGATTTATTTCAAACATTTGAATGGCTAAACTGTCTCTTATTTGAATAATTTTTAAAAGGAATGGGGAATGATCTTAAAAAAAAAATAAAAAAATAAAATAGTTTTGATTATGAATTTTGTGATAAATATACATTATTCACAACGAATGAATATGGATATCCACTTGCATTAATGCAAGAATTATTTTAAATGGTTTTTTAGCCAAAATAGTTCTTGAGATTGACATAACTTCTCACTTCGGTCATTGAGATTTGAAATAGATAGAAATGGTTCCTGAGTTTGTCCACCATCAACCATTTTAGTCATTCCGAGGAATTCTCCATTAAATAAGGATAAAATGACAAAAATACTCTCAATTTAATAAACAATGGGCTAAAAGGATTTGAGAAAATTGAGGGTATTTTTGTCATCTTATCCTTATTTAATGAAGATTTTTCAATGAATGACCAAAATTATTGATGGTGGACAAACTCATGGACCACTTCTATTGATTTCAAATCTTAGGAACCAATGTGAGGAGTTATGTCAATCTCAGAGATCATTTTGGCTAAAAAAAACATTTTAAAATTATTAATCCATACCATCTCCAACCCTTGGGTTAAAATTTAAAAAAATTTACCCAAAAAAATTAGGTTTTAACCCATAAACAGTTTTTCTCCTCCAACCTTTTTGTGTTAAATTTTTAGCCCGAGATTATTGAAGATTGAATTTAGGATAATTTTTTTCTTAAAGTAAATTTAAAAAAAAAAATTTGTAGGCTAACCTAACTAATTTAATTTTATGAACATTTTAATCTAAAAATATTTAGCTTCCGATAAATATTGAAAAATCACTAGACTGATACTATGAAACTCGTGGAACACTAAGAAAGAGTATGAAACACATAAAAAAAATTAATTACTTTAGCTATTGGATTTAAATTTGGACGGTTAGATGTTTTTTTACCGTTGGATTTGATCATATTAGATCTTAATCGTTGGATTCAATGAATATATAAATATAAAACTAAAAAAAATACACATATATGGTGGGTCAGTCTCACTAACTCATAGGGAATCTTGGGCTAAATTTGCCCCAGAAATGAGTTTTTGGTTCAAACTCATATTTTTCTCAAAGATTTGAACAAGTTTGAGTAAATTTAAAATCTAAAATTTGAGTTTTAATTTAAAAATGGGCGTAGGTCTTACAATTTCATATTCAATATCTCCACTAAAATAGAAAATTGCTTTGATATTTTCAGCAAAACTACATAGAAAGGGTTAGTGTCAAACCCAAATTACTTTCGCTGCTTCAACCATCCAACGTCACACTACTAGTTTCCCTTGTTTTCCTTATTATTTAATGAGATCATGGCCAAGATTTTTTGTCTGCTGCACGTCCTCGGTCCCGTACTTTTAATAGCATCTATATGCCAAAATCTAGTAATCTGCAACTCTAAATCTTAATCATAATAACGAATTGCTAATTAGTAATTAGGTTAATTATTATTTTAATCGATAGTTATGAGCTCCTTCGAGGAACTTGCGAGTCTCTTTTTAATTTGTCCATCTTGGTCCAGTCAAACATCCTTTTGTGTACTGTGGATCTTAAGATAAATAGCTAGCCAAGGCCTCAGAAATATTGAGCTCTCAAACCCATATACGGCTGTATTCTTAGCATTTTTCACCCAAATTAATTAGGAGAGAAATGGGGAGAGCTCCTTGCTGTGAGAAGATGGGATTGAAGAAGGGGCCATGGACCTCTGAAGAAGATCAAATTCTTACATCCTTCATCCAAAAATATGGCCATGGAAATTGGCGTGCCCTGCCAAAGCAAGCTGGTAACTACAACTTCCCATCTGGGTTTTTTTTTTTCTCCAAAGATATATAGGCCACAAAGATCGGTTCTCCAATCAAAGATAGTAATCCACATCTTTGCATTGCATGATGACAAATTTTACAGTTCTATATATGTTATATACCTTTTGCAAACCTGAATTAAGTTAGCTAGATATAGAAGTCTATTATCCTCTTTTGCACCTAACTTCGAATTTCGTTTCTCGTAATTTAAATGAATTTAGTGTAGGATACCGCTTTTCTAAAAAATGTTACACACCATTTATGCATGTTTCATGTTGAAGTAATGAAACAAAAACAAAAAGTGGGAAATTACCAATAATAATTAAGAACACTTCAATAGCTGCTAAATAGCAACGTTGCTATAATTGCTTTGAGCCTTGGACTGATCTTTTCCACTTTTTTTTTTCTTGAAATAGGGTTGTTGAGATGTGGAAAGAGCTGCCGACTCCGGTGGATAAACTATTTGAGGCCGGATATTAAGAGAGGAAACTTCACAAGGGAAGAAGAGGAAGCTATCATTAAGTTGCATGAAATGCTGGGTAACAGGTAAATAAAAGCATCAAATTTTAATTTTCATGAAACTTTCGTAATTAAGCTAGTTTCAAAACATGCATGTTTATCTAGCCTGTTTACCCTGCTGCCAACTATCAAGTTATCAATCATAAGGAGGATTAACATAGTCAAATTGATAAGAAAATTTCTATCAAACTCATTAAGGCTTGTTTTTACAAAGAAGAAGGGCATTTATACTTGTACTCGAGATCTGAGGTCAAATATTCACACCCTACTCCTCTAACCTCGCTTATGAACCAAAAAATAAAATACAGGATTCTCGAACACACAAATCAAAGGCACTGATTTTCTGTTAGAGAATAGCAAGTGAGAGCTGGTAAAAAAGATTCTCTATTTGGAAGCCACCACAATAGACATAATTTGATTGTAAATAACATACAACCATGAAGTTGATAAATAATTGTCTTACTATGCAGTCACAACTCTCAAAGCTCAAATTTAAGCATAAAATTTTAGGATAATTAGCTAAAATAAATATATTTTGGACATTTAACATTTTATTGCAGAAATGATCAATGTTTTTTTTTCATTATTATATTATCATTACGTCATCGTTGTGTCGTTGATATGTGATTGTCATTTTTTAAAAATAATCATTACTGCGAACCAAATATCAAAGCATGTTATTGTAGCTATTTTCCCAAAATTACCTACTTGTTAGTTAAATTATCTTTGCAAACGCTTAATTTTAATCTTTTGTTTCGTTTTCAGGTGGTCAGCAATTGCAGCAAGATTACCAGGACGCACCGATAATGAAATAAAAAATGTATGGCACACCCACTTGAAAAAAAGACTCAAAGATCATGCCACAACAACATCACCAACAAGAAGTAGTAGTAACAGTACTTCCAATGCCACAAGCCAATTTGCTGATGAACCTGAAAATTTGAATCATCCACAACCATCTTCTAGTGATGTTTCCTCCTCAGTCACAGAAGTCTCAGCTGCATTGAGTACCGATCAGGACACAATCGTCTTCAAGGGCGAAAACATGGAGTTGTCGGAAACCTTCCCCGATATTGATGACAGCTTCTGGTCAGAGGCACTTTCAACTGATAATTCCAGCATCCCATTACAATTTCCAAAGGCCTCAAATGATGAACCAATATCGGAGTTTCCCATCACCAAAAACGATTCGGAGGAATTTGGTTTTAGTTTTGGTCTAAACATGGATGACGGCATGGAATTTTGGTATGATCTTTTCATTAGAACTGGTCAAGGGGGAACGCCAGAATTACCAGAATTTTGAGTTTACTATTTTCTCTCTTTTGGAGTTTAGGAGGATATTTTATATTGGTGGTTTGAAAAAGTTTTTAAATATTTTTATCTTGAATTTAACCCTTAACAAATGCTAGGTTGGACAGAAATTTCAAGTGTGGGGGCAAATGTTTGTCCTCGTACGTCCAAAAGTTAGACTACCACTTGTGCATTGACGAAGAAACTAAAGCTAATTAGCTCTTCATTATATAAAAAGGAGAAAAGAGGTGGATAAAGAACAGAATAATGTGAGACAAAAGAATTGACTTGGAGCACAGTTTTGTTACTTTGTATAGATATATATAGCTACAATAATTTAATATTTTAGAGACTTTGGTGATATATAATCCTCCTTAGTAGGTTTTATTTGTTTAAAGTTTATGTGTAACCATAATGATGATGACGGAAATGATGTAGCTGGACCTTTTTACTCCGAAATAAAAAATTCATTGTTCTAATGTATGCATATTTAATATGTATATTTGATTTTGCAGTAATTTGTTTGATAGTGCTCCAGTCATATATTGCGTGTTAAAAAATGAAATATAGTAAAAAAACAGAATTAAATTGTTCTAGTAAAAAATAAAAATAAAAATACAAGCTTACAACAACATAGTTCTAAGTTAAAACTTCTAACAATTGTATCTAAAGAAAAAGGAAACATAGTTCTAACAAATCAACACAAGAACTATAAAAAGATGAATGGAGGTTTACCAAAAGGCTATTTCGATCTCAGATACCACTAACTGATACTCATGTCGGCAATATGATGATATGCAAGAGAATTAATGTATGAACAAGAAGTCAAATAAGTACAAAAATTTGTTATCCAAAATTGACATACCTATTTTATTCAACACATGCATACATCCACTGAAAAACGGTGATTTATGCAGAATAAGAACCAAAGGTATAAGTAGCAAAGCAAAATTAATATTAAACTACTACTAGTTCTCTTGTTATTGGTTCTCCTAGTTTTTGGAATGCTCTTTCCACTTGGGCATCTAAATCAACTCGAGAAAAAAATATCTCTAAACAATGAGAAAAACTTGTGTGGGGCTTGTCTTGCCACTGGATTTTGCTGAATGGCACTACAATCCAATCAAAACTCACCGCATGACAATTCTACAATATAAAACTTTTATCACTTTTATATTTAAAGCTCTCATAATTATTTTTTCTATTAATTAATACACACCATGAGATTAATCTTTTTTTTTCCCACTCGTGTCTTCCTTTCCTTTCTTCATAAGAATATGATAAAAAAAAAAATATGCCATTAAAATTTTCTTCCAAAGTCCTTTCAATTGCTGGGAAAAAGGAAAATGGAGATGGAAGTTTGTTCCTTTTTCCTTTGTTGCGTAATATTTTTCAAAATCTATTTTTCCTTTTTTACTTTTCACCTTCCTCAATGTATATATAAAAATATAGTTTTCTTCAGGTATGTGATTCTAACTCACCTTGTATCAACAGTCGGTTTTTGTAAGATCCCACATCGCCCATGGGAGTGGATCCTCTATGCCTTATATGTATATTCTCATCTCTACCTAGCACGAGGCCTTTTGGGAGCTCACTGGCTTCGGATTCTATCGGAACTCCGAAGTTAAGCGAGTTCGCGCGAGAGCAATCTCATGATGGGTGACCCACTGGAAAGTTCTCGTGTGAGTTCCCAGAAACAAAACCGTGAGGGCGTTGTTGGGGCCTAAAGCGGACAATATCGTGCTATGGCAAAGTCGAGCCCGGTATGTGGTGGGGGCTCGGGCCGGGATGTGACAATTTGGTATCAGAGCCAATCCCTGGCCAGACGAGGACGTCGGGCCCCTAAGGGGGGTGGATTGTAAGATCCCACATCGCCCAGGGGAGTGGATCCTCTATGGCTTATATGTATATTCCCATCTCTACCTAGCACGAGGCTTTTTGGGAGCTCACTGGCTTCGGATTCCATCGGAACTCCGAAGTTAAGCGAGTTCGCGTGAGAGCAATCTCATGATGGGTGACCCACTGGAAAGTTCTCGTGTGAGTTCCCAGAAATAAAACCGTGAGGGCGTGGCCAGGGCCTAAAGCGGACAATATCGTGCTACGGCGAAGTCGACCCCGGTATGTGATGGGGGCCCGAGCCGGGATGTGACAGTTTTGGTCACTGGGTTTCCAACATTTGCAATCTTAATCACTTTAGTAAGTTTTGTGTTTAAAATATCAAAATGTTCATTATTATTTATAATATTTTTAAAAATATATAATTAAATTTTAAATGAACGAACAACTCTTGTAAAAATACAACTTTTGTAAAATATGAAATATGAAGTACCATTAGTTCAAGAGTGGGGAAGAAGACAGTAGAGAAAATCGATATTGAGTTAAGAAGTACCATTAGTTCAAGAATTACTTGAATATTTTTTCAAGCCTTTGCCCGTAAATTTTTTTTTCTTGTTGTTTGTAATGGGTTTATACATATTAAATTGATATTAGGAAAACAAATCAAGTTCTAAATCTTCGTCACCATTTCATAGTCCAAAAGAGAGTTCTATTCATGAACTTTTCTCATAACTTTACAAAAATGTCCGAGTGTAAATAATGTTGTCATAAGGCCCACATTTTCCACAACTTCTCAATCCATGATTTATGAAATTACACTTAAAAATCAGAGTATCAAATGGACGAATAAACAAACTATAAACAACAAATATTATTATGAAAAAAAAAACAATTTGCCGAGATAGCTGCAAACTAATTGACTTAACTTTCATGCTAAACTACAAATTATATTTATAAAGACGAATACTTAGAAAACCTTAATTCACAAAATACCAAAAATAACCTAATACAAAATCAAATCAAATCTCAAGAATAACTTCCTAAATAAAGTAATCATTCTTTTTTGGACTAACAATTACATATAGACTTTGAGTTGTTGAAAGTTGAGGAAAAAATGAGTGTATCACTGTCTTAATTTCCAAGATGAATTATGTTTGGGAAGTGATTCTAAAGGAGGAGGATTTTCTTTCCTTTTAATCTCTTTTTCTTTCATTTTCCTCTTATTTGAACGGTTACGATTAACTCACGTTAACATTTTATATTATTTTTCTAGATACAATAAGACAAAAAGCCAAGTGTTGAGGGAATATGATGAAAATAGGAGGAGAGAGAATCGTACTCTGATTTTAAATAATTTAAAGCGTTTTTAAAGAAAATATTTTTGAAACAAATTATTAGTAAAAAAGAAAATTAGTCCTCAGAAATCACTTGAAGCTTTTTGACAAAAAAAGACAAAAAAAAAAAAAAGTTTCTCTAAAACCGCTTAAGAACACTTCATCATTGATGTACTTGTTAAAGTAGGAGTGGGTAATAATAAAGGGGATGTCGTTTAGTACTACGGTTTAGTGATATTCCTCTTCATTTGTAAGTGAGAGGTCATAAGTTCGATTCTTGTCAAAGGTGGATTTAAACCATATTATTGCTATTTCATTATGAGATTTAGCTCACTCTCTTATCCCTTAGTGTAAAAGTATCGTTACCTAAAAAAAAAAAAGTAAAAAAGGAGTGGGTAATAATAAAGGGGATGTCGTTTAGTACTACGGTTTAGTGATATTCCTCTTCATTTGTAAGTGAGAGGTCATAAGTTCGATTCTTGTCAAAGGTGAATTTAAACCATATTATTGCTATTTCATTATGAGATTTAGCTCACTCTCTTATCCCTTAGTGTAAAAGTATCGTTACCTAAAAAAAAAAAAGTAAAAAAGGAGGACTTCTAAACTTATAGTCTTTGTTTACGGTATTGATTAAAAATTAAGATCATATTATTGCTATTTCATTATGAGATTTAGCTCACTCTCTTATCCATTAGTGTAAAAGTATCGTTACCTAAAAAAAAAGTAAAAAAGAAGGACTTCTAAAGTTATAGTCTTTGTTTACGGTATTGATTAAAAATTAGGATCAAAATATCCACCAAGTTGCCTTTCTTACTAAGTAGTCATGAGTGAATCTTCTTTTTGGAAAAGTTTATCACCTATGAATTTCCAGTCATCCGCAAATATGTGTTAGTCTTTGAATTGCTGCTTTTCTCTGTACGCACTAAAGAAACTGTGCAAGATATTCAGTCCAGTCTTCCATGCATGAACAATAATTGGAAGGTCAGATTTAACTAGGGGAGGGAGGTTTAGTCGCTCTATAATTTGTGGTACAATGTATATCTAGCCTATAGGATGTCGACTGTCGACACACGAACTAGAACGACACTTGTTTTGGCTTTGAACGTGAGTTATCAGCTGTTGACTGTTGAATTATTTGCCTCCGCTACAAGAAAAGTGGCAACCACCATAGAGCAGTAAGCGTGGTTGTTGCTGGTGTAACTAATTAAAAACAACGACAAAAAAAGTCGAAAAGTGGGACATCACGTTTTTAGGAATAACTATTCTTGCAACAATCACGCTTTGCTCTATGGTTATTTTCTATTTTTCTTATGCTCTCAGTAGACAAATACTGATCAAGCATCAAATTTGGTGATGGATTTGAGTGATGATCCTTAGAAAGTTATGGTAGATATAAGCAGTTTTCACAGGGTACATTAAGGACAAACACTTATCAAACATCCGTTGGTGTACTTAGATCTTCCAGAATAGTGGAAAATTTAGTCTCATTTCTGTGGGCTGAAAAATCTGAGTTCGTGAGAGTTATTTGATTCCTATGCAATAAATGACCCACATTTTAAAAAAGAAAAGAGAATGGTTAAATAGTAGAGACAGAACTTACCCCTATTAAACTCACACCACTGTTATAATTGTGCAATAGTAATCAAACTACTGTGGAAGGCCATGATCAACTCGATTTTATGGTGCACCTTTAAATTGGAGTTACACCAGTCAACAGGCTAATTTTAGGTGTTCATATGCAATAAGTCTGCTGTCGTACTACTTGGTTTTTCCTTATGAAGCCCAGTTGGGATTCGGACTATGGTACACATGAAAGGCCCAAAGTTACTCCAAAGGAACGTCATCATAATTTTGGACAAATAACGATAACAGAACTCGCAAACAACACGAAACTGGGTTGGGTATAATGTTGTTCATGAAAAAATCGTGTCAACCTTCCTAAATTGAAACTGAGGTCATTTAAATGGATTAATAATTATGTATCTTGTTGACATATGTAGGATTTATCGGAAAAAATAAATCAAATCATATTCCACCCATATGAGGATATTAAACTTCTTAATTATATAGGTGATAATTAGATGAAAATTCAATGATATTCATCATGAAATATGCTTAGGATTTTCATGGGCTAATCGGTCATTCTACATCCTGCCTAATCACTATATAAGGAGACTTTAGTGAAGAAACAAACACAACACAAAAACACCAAGGTTTTACATAGTTCATATATTCTAGTTGGGTCTCTAGGGCAATAACCTCAGCCCTAGGTCTTGGAGGCGAAAACCAAAGGGGCAACTCGACATACCGTAGTCAACCCAACGACCTTCGAGGTTCCAGACATGCAAGGGGGTTCAACGTCTTCATTCGTATTCGTAGGAACGTGTCGAGATCCAAACTTCCGTACAAGAGGTATAAACGTCCCTCTAGTTGAATATCAGAGTACGTAACGAACAAACGAACAAATTGAATATAAAACTTTATTAAATTGAATTGCCAAGAAGGCTACATAAACCGAAAAGGCTACATCTTGACTTGTTATTCTACGAGCTACAAAGCACCATATATATAGAGAACCAACCTAACCCTAATAAGCAAGAAAACAAAACCCTAATACTAACGGGCTAAGCCCAAATTCAAACAATAAAATAAATCTAAATTCCAACAACCCCCGTCGAACTCATGACGGTACACGTTATGAGTTTGCCAACAAGAAGATGCGGATGCAAGCTCCGTTAGGCGGACACGGCAAGGTAGGCTCCATTAGGCGGACACGACAAGGCAAGCTCTGTTAGGCGGACATGACAAGGCAAGCTCCGTTAGGCGGACACGACAAGACAAGCTCCGTTAGGCGGACAAGACAAGCGAGCAAACAACCAAGCGAGCAAGCGAAAGTATTCCAAGTGGTGCAAGTGCAAGATTTCAATTCCAAGGCCAGTGTGAACTTTCAATCAAACAAACTTCAGTTCACCAGCACACAACGTCGCTCGAGTGGTCACCAATTCAAGTAATCGAACGATCGTTATAATGGGCAACAACAAACTCCATATGACGAAACCTTTCTTCAAAACAACCAGTAAGAGCTTAACAGGCCCTACAACCAGTGGACCTCAAACCAAGCCAATTTATTTTTTTTATTTTTTTTCTTTACATCTCTTTGCGAAGGTCTCCTTCCTTATGTGATCTTCTTCATACCTGCAAAACAAGCACATCAAACGGGTACGGTTCAGGTGCGGGGCGAGGAAGTGGTGCAACGGTGGTCCAATTCATCGAACTTGGCTGCGATGAGTGCAGTGGCTGGAGCACGGGAAATTTCACTGGTGCGTAGGTTGCAGGTAGATGGCGGTAGTGGTGTCAGGTCTGGTGCGGGAAGGGCAAGTTGATCGTGGACCAGTGGATGTAGCAGCAGAGATGGTGGTGCTCGTTGGACTATAGCGGGTCCAAGGGTTCAAGTGGGCGTGGTGGCGGGTTTGATGTAGGTTTGGTGGCGTGACAGGGTTGGGTCGAAGGCGGCGGGAGGTTCATCAGATCCGATCCGACGAGGCGCGCATGCAGCGACTTCAAGTGCGGGTGCGGGTCATCAGGTGTTTCAGACTGGGTGCAGGATGGCTAGGTGGTGCGGGTCTGGACGCAGCAGCAGTGGTGGATGGTTCAAACATTGGGTGCAAGATTTCTGGGTTCCCGTCGATCGTCAGTGCAACAAAGCTTCAGTTTTTTTTTTCCCTCAAACTGCGAAACCCTAACCTAGAACACAACAAAAAACAAATCACAACGAAGAAGATGACAAGACAAACGAACTAGCTACCAAGAACAGATTTAACCCCGAATGATCAAACTTGCTCTGATAACAAGTTAAATATCATAGTACGTAACGAACAAACGAACTAACTGAATATAAAACTTTATTAACTTGAATTGCCAAGAAGGCTACATAAACCGAAAAGGCTACATCTTGACTTGTTATTCTACGAGCTACAAAGCACCATATATATAGAGAACTAGTATAACCCTAATAAGCAAGAAAACAAAACCCTAATACTAACAGGCTAAGCCCAAATTCAAACAATAAAATAAACCTAAATTCCAACACCTCTACCTTATTGATATTCTTCTAATAGTTGTATCAAAGCCACTCACACACTCCTCACACGGTTACGCGATGTATTAATGTATATGCTATGTTAGAAAGGTTGAAAAACCATAGTTGCTTGCTTTTGAATTTTCATTTTTGACATGCTTGTTTTTTCTAAAGTTTTAATGCGTGGGTTATGTCCTTCACATTCATATGAGACTATGTTTAAAATTTGGTAAATAAAAACGAAGTGAAACATTCATATGAGACTATGTTTAAAATTTGGTAAAGAAAAACGAAGTGGTTAGAGAGATAATTGAAACCCTAGTTTCGGATTAGCATGAAAAACGAGTTTTTGCGTGCCATTTTACATGTGTTTAGAGTTTTTTTTTTTTAAGGGGGGGGGGGGTGGTTGGGGAGGGATTCTCCCAAGAAAACTTAATTGTAGATGGCAATCTTAGCTTTCTACCGACATATGATACACATAAAACGGAGGCATATTGACAAATTTATGGCCTATGTAAACAGGCCTCGCGAGAATATGAAATCTGGAAATTTCTAGATTTCATGGAGGAAGAAGATGAATAATGGTTCATCTCTTCCACTCTCGGCCTGGGTGAGTACACGTGTACCGCTAAGATTTCGGGGATGTTAGGTACACCATTGGATTTATTTCAGTGAGTTTAACAAAGGTCACTAGGATGGAAGTGGACCACCACAAGGCAGTGCGTGTAGGTCACGCGCCACCTGCGGCACGTGGGGTAGAGCGCAAAATAAATAAAAATAATAATTTGCACCGCCGCTTTGGGCAGCCCGTGGGACATATTTTTGGGACACGGCTGGCTAGTGAATCATCATGGTTCCCTGACCTACGTAGATGTATATTTAGTTTTGGTATTGGACATGTTTTTAATTTACTAAAATTAAGGAAACGTATTTGTTATTATTATATTATCTTTTTCTTTTAAGCTAAAATCACCAAAATTAATAATTATCCACAATCTGCCCGAATTCTAGGAATGTCAAAGAGATTATGTTGATCTAGTTTGCTCAATTTACTGAGCATTTTAAATTAGAAAGGAATATTCTTTAGAAGAATATTTAAATTGATTACGTTATATTTGTTTTTGAATAATAGGATATTGTAATTGGGCTTGTTGAGCATGTCATTTAAGAAAACGATACATATTTAGGATGTTTATCCCACATGCTTTAGTTGGACCCGAAATTAGATATTTGACCGGGGTTTACTAAGTGGTCAATCTTCTTACTTGATTTGGTGTCAAGGAAGGATCTTTATGGAGACATCTTGGGTGTCAAAGAGGGTCGATTTTCAAGGACTTAGCACTGCCAAGATATTGACCTGGCCGCACTTACGGAGCCCACTTATCGAATGTTTCTAATGCTCCTAGGAATTAGATGAACACTTTGACCTTTAAAAGAACTGAGAATCCAGATGAGAATTCTCTTCAAGAATTAGCTTGAAAGTTAAGGAAGTTCACTAGGAGGCATGCTCAAAGTAGTCCAATTCAAGAAGATGAGAAAGAGAAGGATAAAATGCAATGTTGAAGAGAGAGACATCTCACTCGCATTGGTTGAGTGAATCTATCATGATCTTGAATATTAACTCTCTACTTAATGAAGTATACACATGGTACAAATTTTGCTCGTACTTCTTTTTTAGTTGTATTCGAAGCAATTTTGGCATATGTGGTGAGAATCCAAATGAAAATAAGATAACTTGGTTACCTAATTCTATTCCTTAAAGTACTAAGCAATTGATCCGCGTGGAAAATGTAGGAGATTGCGGATGAGTTTGCATTCCTTAATTTGGACTTAGAATATTTCTTCAACATTTCATGATTGAGCAATATTTTTTGGAATGTTTTGTCCTTTTCAATGTACCAACATTTGAGAAGTCAAAGTTGACACGCTCGACCCCGATATCCTCCAATTACCCAAGGTAGGCACGTGTTGGCTGATACTCGAAGGTGACGAAGCCATACTAACATGCATGTGAAGTAACGAACATAAATAAAACTTATAAATTTAAATACAATGCTTATGCAATTGAGGAACGTGTTCATACATACAACTAATCCTAGACACTAAAAGGAAGAATATAAAATTTAATGAACAAAGAGATGGGTCATACACTGAGAGGACTCGAAGATGCCGATGCGGAAGTGCCTTGACGCCGGGATTGTATGCCTCAATTCTAAGTCCTGAGGGGGCGCAAAAAAAAACATAAGTGGACCAAATTGATATATATGTAGTAATAAAACAGTTAATCTTTAACATACTAACCCCCAGGTTTATGAAAACTCAATAGTATAATATGTAATAGGTTTTCCAAAAACCCTAGCATGCCATAAAACCTTTCATAAAACATATATCATATTAGTGTGCTTAGTAGTGGTATATATATAAGGCATATACATATATATAATATCTCATTCGACCAAAGGCATATAGAACACTTCTTCATTCATCTGAAGGTTCTACATCACACGCCTGTAGGCAGGTCATTTGCCCATAAGCAGAACATACGCCCGTAAGTAAAACCAAACGCCCGTCCATAGTCAATAATATATCTCCTGCCCGTGGGCACTAACCAAACGCCTGACCGTAGCCAATAATATATCTTCTGCCTGTAGGCACCAACCAAATGCCCGGCCATAGCTAATCATATATCTCCCGGCCGAAGCCACCAACTTACGCCCGGCCAAAGCCAATCATATATCTCCCAGCCGAAGCCACCAACCTACGCCGGGTCGAAGCCATAAATAAATATCAGTCGCCCGTAGGCTCCTACAACATCCACCTGAAGGCATATATAGAAGTATCATTCGTCGTAGGCAGTATCATTCGCCCATAGGCAGTAACATCGCCATAAGCAGGATCGTTCGCCCGTAGGCAGGACATTCAAATAACCACTAACTAAGTACGTAAGGACATTAACATAATATTTCATATATATATATATATATATATATATATATATATATATATAAATATATACAGGTTGCTTAAAGAGAGGGATCCCCATTTTTTTCAAAAAATGGGGATTAGGTGTGGGGCCCACTCTACATCGAATTTCAACGATCCGAACGTCTATTTTTCAAGTTACACCTCATAGATCATCCTTGCAAAAATTCAATTCAATCCGAAACCATTTGCCTATTTAATTATCAAGATAAAATTTCATTGTTTCTTATATAACAAAGTATTCGTTAATATTTTTTAACCCAATTAGATGTCTTAAATATTTTAGATTTGGCTAATATTTTGCAAGGATGATCTATTAGGTGTAACTTGAAAAATAGACAGTTCGGATCGTTGAAATTCGATGTGGAGTGGGTCCCACACTTAATCCCCATTTTTTTCAAAAAATGGGGATCCCTCTCCTTAAGCAATTCCTATATATATATATATATATATATATATATATATATATATATATATATATATATCTCTTAATAGAAGTTCAGTATCTAAAGCGTCATATCGTAAAACCTATTCGTAGTATATAGTCATCAATCATATATACTACGAAGAAAGTAAAATCGATAAAGCATGAATATCATAAAGCGTAAATCCAATTTACTCATAAACTTTTCATAAAACGTAACCATTAGATCATGCTTTCATGTATGCATTTCTAATATAAAAATATGCATTTTAGAAGGAGTCCACTCACAGATACTTTGCCATCGAAGAGCCGTGCAACTAGCGAAGACGAAAATGCCATAACAATTGCACCTAAGCACATAAAGGTACCAATTAAAAAATCCTATCATAACTATTGAATTTGAAAAAACGGACGTCGAAAACGGATTCAAGACGTCAAATTACCCTAAGAGGGGTTCCAGGCAAATTTTGTAAAAGTCAACACAAAGAATATTCCCTAACATAATATTCCATCTGGGTTGGGCCAGTTCAGGCGAGTTGGGCCGAGGGTTTTGGGCCAGCCAAAGCTTGGGTTTTGGGCTTGGGTTGGATTTGGGTTTGGTTTGGGTTAGGCCTGGAATTACTTAGGTTTGGGCTTGGGCCCTTTTGGTTGAGCTTGGCAACCGGGTTGGCTCCTATTTGGGTTGTGGGTCAAAACAGGCCCAATGGTTTTGAAGTTGGAGAAACAAGGAAGAGGAATATACCTATCCCATGGTCAGCCGTCGTCAGAGTTGGCCGGAAAATGGCTAGAAAGCCATTGGGTTTCGTCGGAAAATCTGGAAATTTGAAGAACACACACATGCATGAATAGATTGACCAAATATCAACCCCAACTCATCATAGAGGCAAGAAACACTTCAATATTTGAAGATTAAACTAGGGAATCTCACCTGGGATTCGAGTTTGAAGCTTGAAGCTCTTGGCTTCCATGGCAGGTTACTGCCAGAGTTCTGATGGCCCAAGCAAAGGTATTATCGTGATCCACAAGTCACTAGGATGCAGAAATGGTAGTTTGGAGTTAGATTTCGTAAAGGGGAAAAGATGGTTATGGGTGGTGGTTCGGCAACTCTCACGGAGAGAGGGAGAGAATGACAGAGAGAAGAGAGAGGTTGTTCAAGGGGGAGGGAAGAGAGAAGAAGAGAAAGTGAGGAGGGATGCCATGTGGCAAACGAGGGATAAGGGAAACCGGGAGACAAAATCAGGGGTGGGCCCCCTTGGGCACACCATTTAAGACCAAAAGAAATCTCATTTCAAAAATATCTAGCCCAAGGTGCAAATTTAAGAAAATACCCTTTCGTTCTGTAAAATCCGGGACGGGTTGCTACAAAAGTACTTTATAATTTTAAGACTATTGTTAGGTTATGGAATTATTGTTCCACATTATTCCTCAACTTAAATTGATTGTAACTTTCTCTTTAAATATATTATTGAATGCTAATTGATCAAAGTGGTTCGAGATACGTCATTACTTGACCCACTCACTAAGTGATTAACCATACATTGAAAGTTTAGTAAGTTTTGAAGAAACCTCAAGAGAGTGCTATTCAAATCTAACTCGAATTAGTGAGCTAATTCACTTAGGGCTGGTTCGGTATGGGATACCGAACAAAAAATGGCATATCAAATCCCGAACCGAAAATTTTCGAGACAAAAATCTCATGACTGATCCCAAACCGAAATTTCAGGATTCCCGAAATATTTTCGGTATTTCAGAATTTCCCAAAACCAAACCTGCATCAGAATCCAAATCATCTAAATTGAAATTGAAATCATCCGAACATGCATTAAAAATCCAAATTGAAATCAAAGACATAGTGATAGTGAATTAGTGAAGATTTATGGTAGAGAGAGACAGAGTGAAGAGAGAGACCTACATCCTTCTCCTGACCCGAGCCCCCAATTCGAAACCTTAACCTTAATTCGAAATCCCACACACAAAGAGAATCACTGGAGACAACCAGAGGTAGGGATGAAGCCGTGAGGTGTGGTGGTGGCCGGAGTGGAGACAGTTCGTCGAAGTGAGATTGTTAGACGGTGGGTGGCTGCTGAACTTCGAATCCGAGAAAAAGAGAGAGAGAGAGAGAGAGAGAGAGAGAGTATGAGACTAAGTGAAGGCAGATGAGAAAGGCAAAATGAAATGAGAGAGAGTGAGTAGGGATGTGTCGGCTCGGTTTTGGATTGAGTGGAAGGAAGGGTGGTTTCAGTTTTGGAGTAAGTAGGGGTGGTTTCTGGGTTGTAGAGGGAGAGAGAGAATACGAGATAGATGAGATAGAAAATAAGTGAGAGATAAAGGGTTAAGTGGTTTATGGGGTTGTCGAGAGAGAGACAATTCGAGAGAAATGACTGATGAGACAGAAAATAAGAGAGAGAGTCAGAGAGACAGAGTTATGTCTTTAGAAAGCAAGCACCCGTGACCCATCCATCCCATGTGCTTGATACAACTTTTGTCAGCACCACACCACACTTTAGTTATTTTAATAATATAATAATAGTCATTACACATTCCAACACACACACACACACACACACACACACACACACACACACACACACATATATATATATATATATGTAATATTAGTAAAGTTCGGTTTGGGAATACCGAATTATTTCAAAGTGTGAGACCGAATCCCATACTAAACAATTCGGGATAGGTTCGGTTTTGGTACCAAAATTTTCGGGATTTTTGGTTTGGTATTTTTTCGGTTCAGTTTCGGTATGGTTTGAGATTTTCGGTATTTTTTTCCAGCCCTAAATTCACTACACTTACAATTTTATTTTAGTTGAGAGCATTAAGTAGATGCTCTCCATGTTTTTTCGAAAACTTATTGTCTTTTCCTACTACTCAAGGCAATTATTCTTTAATTGTACATTGTGGTAAAGCCTTGTTTTAACAACAGTTTCACATGTACATCAAAAGAATAGAGTCTATTATACTCTTCTTGGAAAACCAAGAAATTACGAGTAGGATTCCAATCACTTAGAAATGAATTTTGGAAATTTTGTGTAATGTCACACTATTTTAAGGTGGTGTAGGCGCAATTTAACTCTTCCAACCTAGTGGGAGATGTTTCTTGAAAGTTTGATGCCTACAATTAGTCCATAAAACCCTAGAGTAATTGGATAAGCGAAGAAAAGACTCTGAATTTTCAATTAGCTTACACCACTTCTCACATATGGTGAGACGGTTGTCTAGGATATAAACTTAAAGGTTGACTAATTTCTTCTGACATTTAAATTGTAATAGAATTGACTATAAAATTGTTCTTCACAATGGAGAGATCTTCCAATCTTTAAGCGAAGGTGGGGAAAATGAAATATCCCTACTAAGTGTCGCTAAAAGATTGTAAGTTTAGTGGGAGTACAACTAATGGAAGTGTACCACTATACTTTAGAGATTCTCCAACCAAAGGTTGTTGGGCCTATTGGTAGTACTACCAATAAAAGTGTACCACTAGTCTAAAAGCAATCTCTAAGCTAGAGTACTAGCTTAAGTACAAGAGGTTGTATGTTTAGTAGGAGTGTACTAAAGAAAGTGTACCGCGTTTTCCAAAAAAAAAAAAAGTGTACCGCTAAACTACAAGTAATCTACCACCTTAGAGAAGGACAACCAAAAAGAATGTGCTAAACTGCATTGGGAGTAAAACTAATGGAATCATACCCTTACACCCTTTGGACTAAAGTCTATGTCAGAAAGAAGAGGTTTAATAATCGCTACTTTAGCACATTTATCTAAGAAGGTCAAGTTAGCTACTGTCCCAAGAGGCGTGTCTAGGCAAGCAGATAAAGCAAATCAGACTGACATAAGAGCTTAGGGAAGACAGTATGAAGTTAACACCATGTCATATAATTCATTAGCTGCGCAACGTATTTTTTATATTTGTTATCAAACGTAAGACATGGTTATATGATACTGTAAGACATGATGTTAAAAATGCCTCGAAGTAATCCATGCCATACTCCTAGGAAAAGTTCGAATGACCTTCAACAAAAGAGTACTTGTACCCGAACCAACATAGGTAGGTAGGTAGAGAATACCTAGGGGTGTGAGACAACTCTTTCTAAGGAACTCAGCAAAATAGCTTTGTAACTAGAGGGATAAAGAGTGTCAAGTTTGGTGTATGACGAACAGTCTGGAGTATAAAGCGATGAACTTCCAAGTGATTCATTTTTGTTAGTTTGGTAATGGCTTAATAACAATGCTCCTAGATATGCACGTTCTTTCCGGCTTAGGTCGCACGTCCCATTTTCTGTATGAGGAGATAGTCTAGAATGGATGTGAACTATATGTGTTGATTGAGATTATGCCACACCCTATGTGGGTGAATAGGAGATGTAGTATTTATTAAAAAAGATAAATCAAAGAATATTCCACCCTGATGAGGATATTAAACCTCCTAATTATTTAGGTGATAATTAGATGAAAAATCAAAGATATTCATCCTAAAATATGCTTAGAATTTTCATTGGCTAATCGGTCATTCTTCATTCTCCCTAATCAGTGTATAAAGAGGCTTGAGTGAAAAAAACAAACACAACACAAAAACACAAAGGTTGTCCATAGTTCATATATTCTAGTTAGGTCCCTAGAGCAATCACCTCAGCCCTAAGTCTTGCGAGGCGAAACCAAAGGGACAACTCGACATACCATAACCAATCCGACGACCTTCGAAGTTCTAGACGTGCAACGTGGTTTTAAACCTTTGTTCGTGTTCGTAAGACTGTCGAGACAAGAGGTACATACGTCCCTCTACCTAATAGATAGTCTTCCAACAACATTATCTATATACTAAAACCCGGTGAAAAGAACTGTTCACCAGCAGTAAATTATCGAAAATAACCCTCACCAGCTTCTGATTCTCAGCTTAGCTTTTGGTTCTGAACAGTTAATTTACGATTTTGCTCCTTCGATCCACGTGTTGCTTATAGTGAACGGAGGGGAGAAGGATGGAAAAGCTGCAGTTTTCTATTTGCTTCTAGACTCCTCCTATACACGTGTTGGTCGTGAGACGGGTGTGCATTGCCATCTGTGGCCACGCGTCTATCATCGCCGGTCCTTCTCCATCGATTTCTTCGTTGCTTTTTCTTTCTGTTTGCCTCTCTCTCTCCATTCTTTGCTTTTTCTTTCCATTCGTTTCTCTCTTTGCATCCTCAGTTTATGCAAATTGTCGAACGTGGATTTTTTTCTCTTCCACGCTGGTGTTGTTCTTGATGTCCACACTTCGCAAGTTTCTCCATCTGATTTTTCACCTTCGTTATTTTTCCCGGAAAATTGCTCGATTCCTGAATGGTGGAGGGACTACAGATTTCTGCCTTTTTCAATTCGATTGAAATCCATTTTTTCTTTGCGTAGTCTAACGTGTTCTGGTGAGTTTTCGTTTTTTAAGCGTATGTGATTCATTTTTTCGGTAGTTTTCGATTTGGAGATAAATTTTTATCTTTTAACTTCTTTTTTTTTTTTTTGGGCTGCGCTTATTTGGATGGGTTTTATATTTCAGTAAATGCTTCTCCTCCAATTTTGGGGTTTCGTCTGCAGGTGGTTTTCGATTTGGAGATGAATTTTGTCTTTAAATTTTTTTTTTTTTTTTTCATTTTGGGGTTTGGTCAGTGCGCTTATTTGGTTGGGTTTTTGGTTTCAGGAAACGCTTCTTCTCCAATTTTGGGGCTTTCGTCTGCAGCTTTGCAAGCCCTTTGTGTTGAAGGTATGTATATAAAATATATTTTTTCTTTTGGCTTTTTGTTCAACTGAATAACTTTTTTGGGGTGGTGTTCTGTTCATTAAATTTATCTTCTTAAAACTTAGGTTTTGCTCTCAAAGTTTTGTTCTTCACATTTTTTTTATGCTATAATTGTTTGTGGGTTGTGGTTTTTAGGTGCTTGAACGTTGATTTATTTTATAAATACATGATGTAGTTTGGTTTGGATTCATAATTTAGGCTTTTGAATTTTGGTTCCTTCAATTTTCCCTTTTGGGGTTGAATTCCTTGATTATGGTATCTTGGATTTCTTTTCTTTTTTTTTTTTCTTTTTTTTTTTATGGGTTTCCTCTCTCATTTTGCCTTTGTTTGGTGCTTTGTTAAATTAGGGCTTACGGGGATTTTTGTCTCTTCTTGATTGCTATGAAAGAAAAGCATGATTGTTTATCTCAACAGTACTCTCTCTCGATCTAATTTTAAGTGATTGAAAATTGGGTTTGGTGATTTTTCTGATTTTTTTTATCATGTTTTAGTTGTTAATTGATTTATAGAGCTTTTTTGTTTTGCTGTAATATTTGTTGAATTGAAAGGATTTGGAGGCTCCTGCTTGGGAACTCGGAAACCTTTTTTTAATCTTTCCAGGTACACCCATATTTATATCCCAAACAACTGTTTATATGTATCTCTTTGTTAGAGAAGGCTTTTGCCTTTTGGGTTCAATTTCATCTGCTTTCTGCATTGGATTTGAAGTCTTCTCAGTCCTGTTTTTGATCCAGCAATATAGCTTGCATGAGAAATCGACAAATGAAAAGCTCTGCTCAACTTGCAGTGTAAGACATCCATTCTTATTGTTTGTTGTCTTCTTAGTATAAGATGATAAGGTTTAGGTGACTATATTTTGTACCTGTAACATCGTTTGGTTCGTGTTATAAATTAACAATCTTATTATGCTATGTTCATCTTCGAATTTACTACTAACAGGTTGCTGAGAAGAACAAAGATGTGCAGTTCGTAGGTCAGTCTTGATATCCTCCTTTATTTTTCCTTCAGTTGAAATGGTTCTGCAGAGACACTTGCGGCATGATTTTTGATATTCTTCTTTTACCTTTGTAGTTGGAAGCCATCAAGAAAATATCTGAATATGTTGCTCAACTAAGGATGATTGGCGAAGAACATGATTAGTGACATGGAGCACACTCAGTGGAGCCATTTACCGCTACTGGTGTCCCTACTGATCCATTTACTATATACCAATCCAAGTCCAAACTTATCACAAAGTAACCCAACCAAAAACACTTTAATTATAACCCAACCAAAAACACTTTAATTCGTTAAAATGCATGTTATACCAACACATTCAAAGCTCACGCACTATAGCTGTTCATAATTGCGGTAAGAAATGTACTTTACTTGCTTGCGAAGGCTAAATTGATATATAAATGTGATCCAAAATGTGGTTGTGCCATTTCTTGAGTCAATCGTTCTTCTCAGAGAGGGCTGAAAGTATCGTTTTAATGTAGTGTTATTGTAGCTACTTTGTTTGTTTATTTGGAAACAATGTGTTATTGTAGCTACTTTGTTTGGTTATTTGGAAACACACACACGCACACATGATTACACGAATCACTGCTTGGCTATTGTCAAACGAAACACTGCATGGCTATTGTCAAAGTGGCACATGTTTAAATGAAAGTTCTAAATAGTGAGCATTAGCAGGTTTTTCGAACAGTAATGAAAGATTAAAAATTAGAATATAATAGAATATGACACACTGTTTATAAATTTTTTATCCTTCTTCTAACAACTCTTTTTGAAACCATTTTACTAATATCTGACCTCCTGATTCTTTTAGGGGTCGGACCACAAATTTATCTTCAGTGCTTCATAAAGCTTTAGAGGGTGCAATCATATTGGAAACTTTCCCCAGGACTATTATGAGTGTGTATGCATTGGTGTTGGAATCTATGAGCAGTAAGTTTTTCCATTGGTTTTTAACATCTTAGCATCTATTCTTTCGGCCATTTATGTTTATGTGAAAGAAAAATTAATTATGTAAAAAATGAATGAATAGAAATAACATAGTAGAGAATTTAAAGTGGAACAAATAAGATTATACTCTTGCTATGGCAATATATATGTTTATGTTCAATGTTTATGTGTACGTCAATGTATATGTTTTGTGTTCATATTTTTGTGTGTGTCAATGTATAACATTGCTGCAATTAGTTGGGTTACTTTACAGGAAAGCTTATATGAATTTTTAATCGATGAATTCCAGTTTCCAACACTTCATTTTCTTCAATTGCAGGTATTTGAATTTTACATGTCTAAATTTTGTTCTCCAATAATTAAAAGGACCCTTTTGTTCACTGGGCAAAAGCCACATTGTTTCTATGGGATAAAATTGTGCTTACACATTTAAAGTATGCAGCAGATATATATGCAGCAGATACGTTGAAAATAAAGTACATAATAGCGTATTTATGTTTGATTGAATAATTGATCAAGTTCGTGATAGTCATTTGAGACGATACAAACTGAATTTGTTGTAGGTAGGCTCAAATTTAGGTAAGAACCATTAATCTCTAATCCTTTTCAGTTTTTGTTAATTCCAGCTTCACATTATTCTAAACCCTTATTTATGGAAGAAAAAAAAGAGTTTCCACCTATGACCTCCCGATAAAGGTATTAGTCTTTTCTTTCTTTGTTGACTTATTAAAAAGTGATTTCCTAAGCATTGTTGTTTTCATTATTCATTTGCAGTGTGGGAAAGTTGTTGATTTTCTTATTGACCATGCCCTTTACTGCCCGCACAAGCGATCGACATTGCATATCACTTTTTCTGCACATTTTCTGCACATTTTCTGTAAATAATGCCCTTTACTGTAAATAATGTCATGTCTTTGCACATTTTCTGCACTTAAATTATTTTTGTGATATTCTTTTATCATAAAATTATGTATTAAGGTAAGTAAATCTGTTGAATTTGATAATATTATTCAACAATGTGGTCAGCTATTTGACCATGCCCTTTACTGCCCGCACAAGCGATCGACATTCCATATCACTTTTTGTAAATAATGTCTTATGTCTTTGCACATTTTCTGCACTTAAATTATTTGTGATTATCTTTTATCATAAAATTATGTATTAAGGTAAGTAAATCTGTTGAATTTGATAATATTATTCAACAATGTGGTCAGCTATTTGACCATGCCCTTTACTGCCCGCACAAGCGATCGACATTCCGTATCACTTTTTGTAAATAATGTCTTATGTCTTTGCACATTTTCTGCACTTAAATTATTTGTGATTATCTTTTATCATAAAATTATGTATTAAGATAAGTAAATCTGTTGAATTTGATAATATTATTCAACAATGTGGTCAGCTATTCAAATTGCATTACAAAATTTAATATGTAGAATTAAGCATTGTGAGTTTAATCTTCTTCTTCCGAGTGAATGTATTTCAGAAGATGCAGCCTTCTCCAACTAAGCTCTTAAAAAGCTTTTCTATAAAGCTCACAGTTGTTTAAAGTGTTGTCTCCATCTTTGCAACTGTCTACACAAGTCAAAAGTTAAAGATCAATTTGACCAAAAAAAAAAAAAAAAGGGTTAAAGATCAAGAAGAGTTGATGAAAGCAGCAGTAAGCATTTTACAAGTTTCTCACAGTTTTTATTCCTGGCGTCGCGTGTTTCTCCTCCCTGGTTTGGTAGAGCAGAAGCTTATAGTTTGCCTTACATTTAAGTGAGAGACGTTATGTGAATACATCAGAATATTAGTAATGTTTTCGTATGTTATGTGAATTTGTTGATATTCTAGCAGGAACTGCAATGGTGGAAGGAAACAAACATAAAAGCAGCGTTATTTCAGCCAAAAGCCTTATTCTCGCAACATTGGGTACGATTGCTTCGACTTTCAATTCGTTGTACCTAAATTGAAACAATTTTCTATGTTTTTATACAATTTCTAATCCCGCAGCAACGCACGGGTGGTAATTTCTAGTATTTACTAATAGTGGTAGTGCTAGCCCTAATTGTGGATCAAGCTTCAGGCTAAGCTCACTAGTGGTCGAGTCTCACCCTACGTAAAAACGACCAGTGTTAGCTCATTCAGCACTTGGGGACGTATAAAAGAACGTCATAAGGAGATTCTGTGATGGCTGTTGAAAAGGAAAATATGGTCCTTACTTTGTGGTTGGTGTCAATCATAGTAGAAGGTAACAAAGTAGTTCGACTGAAAGGCAAGCGGGGGGAACATCGGTGAGTTCGGGGGGTCACATAGAGCAAGCTATCCCACATGAAACGAAAAACGCTCAACCAGTAGAGCTATAGATCCTATCATCTAGAGTTATATGCGCTCAAGGGTGCGGCTTGCATACAACCAGTCTCCCACGAGCAACAGACCCGTAGAGTCTGTAGACATGACTCCTTGACAAAGAATGAACACAACATGCAAGCACTTGAACACAAAACAAACGACTTACAATTGATTCCATCAATATTTGTAACCCCGATGTTTATCATTTCACCAAACTAAGACAAATGAGTACAACAAAAAGACAAACACAACACAAGACGACAAAAATTAAAGAAATCAATCACAAACCATATAAGTGCAACCGCAGACTGGAGCCAATACGATAGTGGGTCATATATGATAACGGAACCCTAAAGCCCTCAGAGAGGCAATACGGCGTATAAAGCATTGAGGGCTCCTAGAAAGTCTTGGAAATCAACATAACCACAAGAACTAACAAATTAGAATCAAGGCAGATATGGATTATTTTACGTCTCAAATCTCAATCCCATTGACGTTCAAATATGCAACTAAAACAAGAAAAAAGTCCAAGTGTCCGCCTAGAATATTGGGCTCATCAACTGTAAAACCCACAAAAGCAGCTTCGGCATCATTAACATATCTCTCCATCTTAACAATGGCATTATTCAAAACTTCAGCTACTTCCTTTTCTCACACATTGCAGGGAGGCCAACTTACAACCACACCAAGGAATGGCCAAGAGCATCGCCAAGAGCATCTAAGAAAGGCAAGAGTATGCCAAAGCTTTCTCCTCACTGAGCTCCTCTGCAGTTGCATCCAACTTCTTCCTCGAGAACTCGTCAATAGAGAGTCCTACACAATTGTGAAACAAATGTCTATTAGAACTTTGAATATTCACATTCTATTCAATTGTTAAGAAATGCTGAGACTACAGACTCTTACCTTGAACAATCTTCCACTCCCCATGTTTGCAAGTGACTGGGAATGAGAAAATGAGACCAGAAGGTACATCGTATGAGCCGTCAGAGTAAACACCCATGGAAACCCAAGTGCCCTGAATGTGTGGTCAAATAAATAATAAGCATATAATAGATCTGTATAACATGTTATAACTGAAAACCGAACAGAATCATAGGTACCTCTGGGGTTCCAAGTACCCAATCACGAATGTGATCACAGGCAGAACTTGCAGCAGATAATGCACTTGACAGCTTACGGGCCTTGATAATTGCAGCACCACGTTGTTGAACAGTGGAAATGAATTCTCCATTCAACCTTGTTAAAAAAAAAAAAGTGCTTCACTGTAAGTAAACCTAATAATAGGACTAAAGTGAGTTTTAAATGTAGATCAAATCATGTACCATGCATCATCAGCAACAAGCTCACGGACACCTTTCTCCCCAGATGGTGTCTTGACAGTTGCATGGTTGACATCAGGATACTGCGACGATGAGTGGTTTCCCCAGATAATAACATTCTTAACATCAGAAACTTGAACATTCAATCTCTCAGAAACCTGGCCCAAGGCCCTGTTATGATCTAGTCTAGTCAAACAGGTGATGTTTTTCTCAGGAATTGATGGTGCAAATTCCTTCAGGATCAATGCATTGGTGTTTGCGGGATTAGCAACAACCAAAACCTGCAAATAGGAAAGGGAGCTTGTAATGTCAAATCAATTTGAACTTCTAACTGCAATAAGTGTCTTCATGTTGTACAGAAAATGTAAAAGCTCTTATACCATGATGGATTTTAATTCTTTTAATAAATCTTCGGGTATTCAATTAGGATTTCAAGTTATTCTCTAAAATTTAACGTGTATTCAATTAGGATTTTAAGATAGTTTATTAAAATCCTAAGAAATCTGGTGTATTCAATTAGGATTGTAAAGAAGTTTATAACATTCCATGCATATTTAATTAGGAATTTATTTAAAGAATTTTAAAAAATTGAGGAATTTGAGGGAATTGGACAGATTTCGAAGTGTATTTTAAGCATTTACAAATCTCACCTCCCCCCCCGGGGGCAACGGAATTGAATCAAAATTTTACATGAAATCTTTACAAATCAATTAAAACTCCATCAAATCATAGATTTATAAATCGGTCAAAATTCCTCAAAATCTCAATTAAACACTGATCCTAAATGATGAATTTGATTGGAAACTAAACAAAGCTATTTGGTATCCAAAAGGGAGATCAATCACACCCCTTATGGAGAACATGACACGTTCATAATCTTGCATCTGCAGAACCATCTATATAATTACATTAGGAAAACAGAAAAAATAACATAGCACAGTATGAACATAATTGACTGATTTATCATGATTCTGCATGATGACGTATCTGAATCGTGCACATATTCCTTATAAAAATCAACAAACTACCCTATAATTTCTGTTCTATTCATTATTTTTTACCTTGCAGTTAGGAGCTGCATGCTTTTCCAGTGCAGAAGCTTGGGACTTGTAGATGGAAACGTTCTTTGTCATGACGTCTTTCCTTTCCATGCCTTCTTTCCTTGGGAAGCCACCCACCATGACGGCGATGTTAACTCCAGTGCATGCCTCCACAGCATCAGTTGTAGCAACAACACCTGATACAATACACAACAGGTACCAATCACATCAAACTCAACCACAACATGCACACACAAACACGCAGTTCCATATACCGATAACAGATCAGTGGTATTTACCTTTAAGCAGAGGGAAAGCGGCATCCACCAACTCCATCTTGACACCATTCAAAGCCTCAGCAGCTGGTGGGATATCAAGCAAGTGCAGAATCACCGGCTGATCCGCTCCGAGCATGATTCCCCTTGCGATCATCGGCACAAGCGCATATCCAATTTGCCCTGCAAATCCACAAATATACACACCTTCAACATCACTCACTCAAAAATCATCCACATTCATAACTCATCCAAATCGGATCGCTACTTCAACAAATCACAGGCCACATCATTTGAAAACATCGATCTAATTACTACTTCGTCGATCCTCCCACTCTCAGTCCTAGCACATACACATACACATATACATACACATACACACACACATATATAATCATGTACAGATCTAAACGGTGCATCAATCATATCAAATTTACAAGTAAAAATGCAAGAACCAGATAGTAGATCTAGAAGATCGATCAGAACTTGCTGAAAATTCGAAGAAACAGTTAGATTATGGATTCGATACAGTACCTGCGGCTCCAGTAACGAGGATGCGAGCTGGTTCTTTCGCCATGGATTCCGATGAGCTAAGGAGGAAAACGAATCGGTCGATCTGAAGTAGCGAAGTGGATTTGCAGATGAGAAGAGAAGAGCTTACAGTCAGAGAGTAGATGTGATGGAGGAGAGGGGTATATACATGCGTGGAATTCATGTTGCCAAGAAGATGCGATGCGGACAAGGGGATAGCTTGAAACGGCGCCGTTTTGAAATTAAGTGGACCCTTTGACGGCGTCATCAAGCCAGTGACTCGGAGAGGACGTGGGCGGTATGGCGCGTGATGAAGAATAGGCGGAGGAGGGATATTCCGTTTAGATTCGGTCTCGTGATGTGTCCTAACGACAATCGTCATGATCCATGCGGAGGCCGTATAAAGTAGTTTTTAAAGTTTCCAAACCAATGGTTCTTGTTTAAGCTGAAGTTGCCACGTGGGGAGCAATAAGCCGAAAAATTGAGAGATTTTTGGGTATACTTGGCAACACAGTAATACCATCTCTATTGGTTGGGCTAAAAGTCAAATATTTTAGCTCGGAAAATTTAGCTTTTAGCCCAGAAACAGTTTTTCTGCTCCAACTGTTCTGGCCTAAAATTTTAGTCCAGGATTATTAAAGAATAAACTTAGGCTATTTTTTTTCTTAAATTAAATTTAAAAAAATAATAAATATGTAGACTATCGTAAATTAATTTTAGGGTTTATATCACAAATGGTCCCTGAAATTGACCCCATCAATCATGATGGTCCCTGAAATTGAAAATCGATCAATGTAGTCCCTGAATTTTAACTCGCAAATCAATGTCGTCATTTTGTTAGTGTTCCGTCCAAATTAACTTTAAAAAAAGGTTAAAGAACCAATTTTTCATGGTAAAATGATCAAAAATTACCTTGTTACTTATAATTTTACTTACTACCTCTCTTTTCTTTTTTCCATCTTCACTTTTTTCTCCATTTTTTCATGGATTTGGTGCTAAAACTAAAATAAAAACAAAAAAAAGTGGTTCTCTAACCTTTTTTTGGTCATTTTACCATGAAAAATTGGTTCTCTAACCTTTTTTTAGTGTTAATTTGGACGGAACACTAACAGAAGGACCACATTGATTCGCGAGTTAAAATTCAGGGACTACATTGATCGATTTTCAATTTCAAGGACCATCATGATTGATGGGGTCAATTTCAGGGACCATTTGTGATATAAACCCTTAATTTTATAAACATTTTAATCTTAAAAAATTTAAATTCCGATAAATATTGAAAAATCACTAAATTTTCCACAAAGCAAGCCTTCAACTTTGACCAATCTTTCAATCCTGGGCTAACTTTCAACTCACCAACCGTTCAACACCAAATTTTCAATTCACCAATCTTTCAACCCTGGGCTAACTTTGCAATGATTTTATCCCATAAAACCTTCTTATTTTGATTTGTGCCAACTGCACCATCTTCGCTAATAGAAACCCATGTCAAGTATAAAACAACATCTTCCTCACAGGTTCAATTACGACCTCTAATATGCTCTCTTGCCATGTTGAACAATTTGGAAATGGAAAGAAATGGTAGAAAGATAAATTCGAAGAATTGTAGGAGAAAATTGAGTTTTGTGTGGATGTTTGAACAAATACATAGGTATTTATAGAGTTTTTGGGTGAATTTTCAGTTAAATAAATTTGGGCAGTTAGATCCTTTTTTTTTACTGTTAGATTTGATTATATTCGATATCAGCCGCTGGATTCAATGTATTTTAAAATAACATATTTAAAAAAAATTAAATTTGAATCTAGACCGTTGGATCAACCAACGGTCCGTTAAACCCAGCTCTTGGATTCAAATTATAGCCACTGGGATTTTTGGGTGGCCGACAAACGGCTGACAGCGGGGCCCACCCTTGTCGGGAAAGGTTTGCAAGCGCTCCGCGTGGGGCGCGTTGGAGCATGAGCGGGCCGAGACTGGCCCAATTGCCAGCGAGTCCAGTCGCACAGGGGGGAATTTTGGGGGGGTATTTGGCCCAGGGGGGGGGACTTTGGAGGGTAATTTAGCCCACCATTGGAGATGGTCTAAGTATACCAATCTAACTAGAGAGAATTTCTTTTTGCAGTGTTCGTATTAGTATTATAATATTTAATGTATTGGACCGTGGTTTAGAAAAATACTACTTGTACGATATTTTTCATACCACAATCGTATTATCTCTCTATAAATATGGGATCTATATGTGTTGATGTGTCATTTAACGAAATGGTACAAATGTATGAAAAATATGATAAGTGTAGTATTAATCATGTTCTAGGAACATAGAAAAATCTTTCAATGAGATGAGTGATAATAACTTTTTCCTCTACGTTTTCATTTCATTTTACACACTACTCCAATCCGCCAGCCCCGTGAGTCGATTAAATATTTTGCTTACATGGCAGGAAATTTGATCATTTTAGCTTAATTATTCCTACTTCCCTTCACAATACCTACTTATTTAATTTGATTTAATTGTTGAAGATTTGGAATCCAAATTTTACGTTTTGGCCTTTGTTTCAAAGGAGTGGATTTCGGTTAAGATAAAAGCCTCCCTAGTTTTCAAAAAAAAAAAGAAAAAAAAAAGCCCCCCTTGATATGAAAATTATTCAGTAATGAAAGAAAACTTTGCAGTTAGCGTTTTACCACGTGGTGGAAAACAATCATACTTATACATTTTGACGTGAATTTGATCTCCACCAATTCTCTTTCTCCCCTAACAAACTAACAATTTAATTAACACACTAACACTAAATATCAAAGAAAAATTGACATATTATAAAGAGTAGAGATGATAAAAAAGAGAAACATAAAAAAAATAAAAAATAAAAAAATCACTATAAACGGCCCCGATCGCATCTAAGGCCATCTCCAACCGAAGGGTCCTGAGGGCCAGAGGGCCGAAAATAGCCCGAAAACCATCTCCAACCGAGGGCTAGGCCAGAGGGCTCTGGAATCTGGGAGGGCCCCATGAAATCCCAAAGGGCTGGCTGACTAGCTATTTTTTTTTGCTTTGTTCGTATTCCTGTCGGTTATACAGGATTAAAGACTATTTTTTTAATAGTGTCAACCGACACTAATAGTTATTCAAAGACAATTTTTTTTTTATTATTTACTATTAGTGTCAGTTATAACCGACACTAATCATTTGAAAAATTTGAATGCAACGGCTAGCCAATCAGCTAGCCGTTGTATTCAATTTTTTTTTATATGAATTTAAACTTTTTTTCTCCTTTTTTTTCCTTTTCATATGAATCAAATTTTGTTTCATATTTTTTTTCAATTCTATTTTACAAAATTTGTTTCAATTTTTTTTTAAATTCTATTTTTTTTTCCTATAACTTCTATTTTACAATATTTGTTTCATATTTTTTTTAAATTCCATTTTTTTCCTATAACTTCTATTTCACAAAATTTGTTTAAATTTTTTTTTTAAATTCTATTTTTTTTCTATAACTTCTATTTTACAAAATTTGTTTCAAAATATAACTCATATTTTCTTTCCTATATGCCTCTTGGTGTAAGGTAAACAACTTTTCCGCGTCATTCCTAGGGTTTGGAATTGCTTGGACAAGAGTCGCCCACTTTGGGTAGATGCCATCTGCCAAGTAATACCTCATATTGTATTGACGACCGTTGATGTCGTAGTCAAGTTGAGGTGCTTTACCTTTCGTCAGGCGATTGAAGAGGGGTGAACGCCCAAGAACTGTAATGTTATTTTGGGATCCAGGGACTCCAAAGAAAGCATGCCAAATCCATGTGTCATATGAGGCAACCGCTTCTAACACAACAGTTGGCTTTCTCGACCTTCCGCTAAAGCCTCCTTGCCATCCGGTGGGACAGTTCTTCCAATCCCAATGTATGCAGTCTAATGACCCTATCATGCCCGGAAACCCACGGTCTTCAGCTTTGCTAAGGAGCCGATTCAGATCTTCTTGATTTGGCTCGCGGAGGTACTCGTCTTTGTAAACCTGAACAATTGTGACACAGAATTGTTCAAGAGTATCAAGGCATGTAGACTCAGACATACCATGGGTTTCATCCATCGAATCAGCTAGGGAGCCATATGCCATCATTCGGAGTGCAACAGTAACCTTCTGATGAGGTGAGAAACCAGGGTGGCCTGCTCTGTCCCGCTTCTGTCGAAAGTATGGATTGACTTGCTGGACATCACGAAGTAAACGCTCGAAGACATGACGCCTCATCCGGAAACGACGTTTGAAATCCTCTTTTGTGTACACCGAGTTGGGATTGAAGTAGTTGTTCATCAGATTGGCTTGCGTCATCGCTCTGTATCATGGTTTGTAAGATCGACCAACAACAGAGCCACCCCATTGAGGTTGTTCCTCAGTTGGCTGATACACTATCGCTGCAGCCATGGCCGCTGCTCTTGTTTTGTTTGTTGCGCCTTACTTGAACTTCTTCATCAGACTCCTCATCTTCTCGTCTCATTTGCGCCCATTTTTCTTCCAATTTGGAATTGGATGAGGACCCCCAGTTGGAATTTGAAGAGGATCCAAAGTTGGAATTCATTGCAAACTTGAATTGAAATAGATTGAAATCAAAATTGTGTGAATTATAACCCAATATCCACCCTATTTATAGCAAAAAAAAAATTCAAATCCAACGGCTAGCTGACGTCACTTAGCCGTTGGATTTGAATTTAAGTTGTAGTTTTAAAATAATAAATTATGTTTGGCTCTCGGTTGGAGACGGTTTTTTGTGACAGGGCTAAAACGAGCCCTCTGGCCCTCTGGCCCTCGGATGGAGACGAAGGCAAATACGGCCATGTACTGTTCATTAAAATATTAATATCTTAGATAATCTTGGCGAGCCCTCTGACCAGCCATCGGTTGGAGATGGCCTAACGGCCCAATCACAACTCAAGTTAAAACATCAAAGAATTTCCCTTGTATAAATACCCAGTTATATGAAAAAATTGGTTTCGGTGTTCCTTTATTTTTCCAGAACGTTCTCCGCTCCTTTGGCGCTGCTCTTCCTGCATTCAACCATGGCTACAGACTTACAGTTCTCGTCGCCTCCCAATTTCTCGAATCGATCGCCGCTTTTCAAATCAAAGTTGTCACTGGTTTTTTTGTCGCTAAATATTTTAGAATCTTGATTAACAAGGAGCGAACGAGGCTTAAATTTTGAAGAAAACCCCATTCTTTTGCGTTTCGAGTGTGAATGATCAAAATATGCTTAGATTTTTGGGGGTTTTTGAATTGTTGGGGAAGATTGGTCTCAGTTTTGTGGATAATTATGATAATCAAGAGCACCCAGTCCATTGAATATTAACTTTTATTGGATATTTTCTTAATTTGGAGATATGTTATGTTGCGATTTTATCGGAAGAAGATGGATTGGACTTAACGCTTAGGTTTTTGACATTTTGTTTATGTAGTGTGAGCTAGGGTGGGAGTATGAAATGATATTTCAGACTTCAGAGGTCTATTTCTGCTCAATAATTGGTGAATGAAATTGATCCCTTTTTGCTAATTTAACTACTTTAACAATTTACAATGTAATTCTGCAAATTCTCGTAAGTTATCAAGTGCAATTACTGAACAGTTTGGTATATAGGAACCCATTATGCATACATATATAGACAGAAACATCATGCCGATGTTGGTGTGAGTAATTTGATTTCAGTTATGTAATTGTCTAAAACAATTTGAGTAATTGACACTTTTGTAAGAATGCAATCCCACAATTTGATTTTGTAATGTTTTATGGTGTGTGCAGCGGCTTTCAAATCAAGGGAGGATCATCGGAAGCAGATGGAATTGGAGGAAGCGCGTAAAGCTGGGCTAGCGCCAGCTGAAGTTGATGAGGATGGGAAAGAGATTAATCCTCATATTCCTCAATATATGTCAAATGCACCTTGGTATCTTAAACGAGTAAGCTAACATTCTAAGATTCATCAACCCTTTCCCTTACTTAGATGTCAAAGCGACATATGCTTAGGGTTTTTGCTTTCTATTTCTGTGTAGAGTTTGAAACATCAAAGGAAATGGAAATCAGATCCAAATTATACAAAATCCTGGTACGACAGAGGTGCAAAGACTTTTCAGGCTGATAAGTACCGGAAGGGAGCATGTGAAAAGTATGTGGATCATGCATTGCTTATAATACTGGTTCCTGATTTTCTTCTCCTGCTATCATACCACATCTAGCTTGTCATCTTCACTAAGATATCGGTAACTGAATCTCAAATATCATATACTTGTTCACTAATTGTAGTTGGAGTTTAATGATCGCGTCTTTCCACTGGGAAGTGCTTTCATATAGGGAATGACAAGATTGCTGATGGTGTTATGAGCTCACAAGATTCATAAATCCACTCTTATCAAAAACTGGTTTGTTAGTCGATCAAAGAATTTAGATGCATTTACTTAATAATTATATAATTTGTGATGGTACCATGAGTTTTGTCAGGAAACTATACTCGGTCGTTAAATTGTTGAATGCCTACAGACAAGTTTTGATCTGGTTTTCTATAGTCACTATAGTGATATAATCATGTTAGGAACAAAAATTTGTGTATCTTGTTTACTTATTCTTGGGGATAGGATACATATTTTAGCCCATGAAAGAAAATTTAAACTCTTCTTACCATATTTTGTGTTAGAGTTAGGATTTATTTATTACCAGGGGGTTTCATCCTTTTCTTTTTACAGCTGTGGGGCAATCACGCATACCACAAAGTTGTGCATGGAGAGGCCTAGAAAAAAAGGAGCAAGATGGACAAACATGCACATTGCACCTGATGAAAAAATAGAGAGTTTTGAGCTGGATTATGACGGAAAACGGGATAGATGGAATGGTTTTGATGCATCAACTTATGCTCATATCATTGAGAGATACGAGGCAAGGGATGAGGCTAGAAGGAAATACCTGAAGGAACAGCAGATAAAAAATTTGGAGGAGAAAAATAATAAGCAGAATGGGGAAGGGGAGATTAGTGAAGATGATGACGATGACGATGCTCTGAAGGTAGATGAGGCCAAGGTTGACGAAAGCAAACAGATGGATTTTGCAAAGTTGAGAAGCGTGTTCGCACGACTGGTGGTGGAAGCACTGGAACTGTCAGGCGTGTATTGCTTTGTTTGCTATCTCCTTGATTGTCTGTGTGTTGTTTAATATGAAACTTTTTTTATTTTTTGTATGGCCTTCCCCCAAAAGATGATTCACACATGGTTTTAATTTTGAATTCTCTTGGTTCAGAAATTTGCGCATTCGAGAGGATACAGCTAAATATCTTTTGAATCTGGATGTCAATTCTGCTTATTATGATCCCAAAACTCGGTCCATGCGTGATGATCCTCTTCCTGATGCTGACCCGAATGAGAAGTTTTATGGAGTGAGTTGTCGAACCTGGAATATTTTTTATTTATTTTTTAATTCTGTGAGTGTGAAGAAAAAATGATTTGTCAACTTGCCATTTTTTCAGGGAGATAACAAATATAGAGCGTGTGGGCAAGCTCTAGAGTTCAAGCAGCTCAATATTCATGCATGGGAGGCATTTGAAAAAGGGCAAGACATTCACATGCAAGCTGCTCCATCTCAAGCAGAACTACTGTATAAGAACTTTAAGGTCATTAAGGAGAAGTTGAAGTCACAAATGAAAGATGCCATTATGGAGAAGTATGGCAATGCTGCAACTGAAGAACAACTTCCGAAGGAGCTTCTTTTGGGACAATCTGAGAACCAAGTTGAATATGATCGTGCTGGCAGAGTTGTAAAGGGCATGGTATATATGAGATTAAATTCTTTCTCAAATCAGTTCCGTTTTGATATCTTGCCTTGCATTAATGATATTTGTACCTTTTATCTGTATGCAAAAAAAGCGAGAGGGGGAGGATAGTGTCTGTGTGCATGTCTTATGCATCTATAATCTTTTTACATAAATTAAGACTTGTTAACAATTTTGCTGGCTTTCATTTCTTGATGAACCGTGCTAGTAATTAACCATTCGATGCTCATATGTTGGTACTCGTCAATATTGTCATTGGGGTTCTGGATAATTGATCTAAATTATTTTGGAGCTATTTAGGCAGGTTCTTTCTCACACCTTAATGTGGCTTTGTCTGAAAGATTCTGCTTATGCACGATATTTATTTTGTCAGTGATTATGTTTGACTTCATCATTATTGCATATCTAATGTCTTTTAAGGAAATTATTATAAACTCTAAAGTCTTTTGATCTGGTGTTGATTTCTCTGTTCTATGTAGTTTAAAGTTGTTTGCTAACTATTTTTTTTTTTTTTTTTTTTTTTTTACAAATTCATTATTATTAAGGGGAGGGGGAGGGTTCAAAACTAACACAATAGTTTAGGGGAGGGTGGAGTTTCAAACCCGGTCGCATGGGTGGAAACCCAACACCCTATCCACTAGGATGTTGGACCACATGCAAGTTGTTTGCTAACATAAATCTCTTGTGAATTTATCTGATAAATTAATCTGCCTAGTTGTCTCCTAGGCAATTTCAGCTTCAGAATGTGCTTGATAATGTGAAGATTGCCCTCTAACTTTTATACGTAGCATCTTTGAATGCTCGGTAAGGAAATTAACATCTGTTTTCTTCTGATTTTCTTTGAAGGAGACATCCCTTCCAAAGAGTAAATATGAAGAGGATGCTTACATCAATAACCACACAAGTGTTTGGGGATCATGGTGGAAGGATCACCAATGGGGATACAAGTGTTGTAAGCAAACAATTCGGAACAGTTATTGCACTGGTGTAGCTGGAGTTGAGGCTGCGGAGGCAGCAGCAGACCTAATGAATGGGAACATTGCCTGCAAAGGTTTGTACCTTTCACATATGTTTTTGTTTATTTATTTTAATGTTTGAGAACACTGTTTTTATTGTTTATGGAGAGTGCTTTATCCATATTAAGTAATATCGTTCATTGTGGTTGATTTCATCATTTCGTTTATTGTGATTATGATCGTGTTTCCAGATTTTTATTTGTTTTACCTTCGTACGTGTGGATATGTCTTGTTACTTTGTTATACTTTGAACTTCTTATCACATACTCAGTTACATTCTGATTCTTCAAATTTTTTGCAGAGACGCCTGCTCCAACAGAAGAAAAAAGGGTTGCTCGAGTAGTGTGCTTCCTCGATAATTTTTTTTACACCGTGTCATGCATTTTGTAGGTTACTCCCGAGGAGATGGAGGCGTATCGAATGAAAAAGATTCATCGTGAGGATCCCATGAAAGATTTCCTGCACGAAAGAGTCAACTGTATTTGCCTTTAATCTGGATACTGTAAGCTTAGAAATCTTAGTTAGCATCTTGTCGACTAGGCTCCGAGAAACATTTGCAGAAACCCGCAGTTGTCCGAGCTCTTTGGATCTTGCTATTTTTGTGCACATCTGTAGAACAATGAAATCATATTAGAAAAAGGACAATTGGATTCAACTCTACTCCTTCTCCATGGATTGTGGAAATTGGGATACTAGCATACAAATATGTGGAGGGGCCTCGGAGCATCCGAGGTTATGTACGGTTTCCGTCCTCCGTCAATATTTGCTTGTATAACAAACAGAGATGCTCTCCCTCTGCACAACTCTCTTTTATTCTAGCTCTTGTATTTAATAAATCGAAGCAGAACCAGGGGACAAAAACAAAGGGAGGAGTATAAAAGGGGAAAACGCAAGTGAGAAATCGTGTACCTAACAAAAACCATACAAATACAGTAGAACCTCTTTATAGTAATATTCCATAAGGAATAACCTCTTTATAGTCGTACAAATTTTCGGTCTCAACTTGAGCCCAATTATCTATAGGAATAAACTCTACATTGTAATAAGTTATAATTATTCTAGGTCCCATATTAAGGAAACTCGCCTCTATATCGTAGTAATAATTGTCAATAACTACAAAAATATGTAATGTCACAAATAAAAGTCTAAGATGAACTAAAATATTTTGCTATAAATGTTTGGAAATTGTTTGGAACAATGTTTTACTTTATAGAGATGGTACCACGCTTTTGAGCTTGGGAGTACGTAATACGTTGTAAACATGGACTTTTTCCTGGTGAGCTTCTCAAACATGTTTACCGAGAAGCATTAAAGCACTAGATTTTAAGACCGAGTGTGTTTTTTTTCCAATGTTACATCTTGGAAATTGACGTGCTCCACTTATAGTTCTTTGTATTCAAGCAATTTTCATTAAGAGTAACTACGTTAAAAAAAAATCAAAAATCTAGCTCACTTAGTAATAACCTCTCTAAAATTATAAGATTGCTTTAGTCCAAACATTAGGACTTTATATATAGATTACAACTATACCTCGCAAGGGTGAAGAGGTCCAAAGAAACGATCAAGTAATGCAATATAGATCACAACTAAACTTTTCATTATTTCAGATCCAAAAACAATAATCTTTAATCTTATATTCTCGACCAATTCACCAATCCACAATAAAGCATTTCCATGTACATATGTCATATCCCCAAGAAAATATTTAAAAAAAAAATTGAAAGGAAGAAAACCTAAAGTTTGTATACATCTCCACACTTTCTGCAGAAACCACTTCATTCGTCAATCTCTTCACCCTGAAAACAAAAAACTAGCAAACCTTCAAGCTTGTTCAATCACTCCCATATTTTGTATTGGAAAAAAAAAAAAAAACTACCAAAAGTTATAAAATAAACTATTTTGATTTATGAACTGCGAGCCAACATCTCCTGGAACTCAAGAAGGGATTTCTCCTTCTGAAGCTTCATGTCTTGCCTAAACTTGTGAATGAACTCCTCCGCTCTTTCATCCACTACCCGCAGCTGAGGTGACTTAGCCACCACTGCTTGCCACGCATCTTCAACGCTGTACAAACTCTTCTTATCTCTTTTCACAACCTTCCCATCATCCTCCTCGTCAACCGCTTGTTTCCCTTTGCTTGTTTCTGCTTGCTCACCAAAATGTCGATCCTTCTTGGCGTCCACACAGACGGCAGCAGGCTCTTCAAAGAGCTCGTCTATGTGTATGGCTTCCGTATTCTTATTGTGATGGAGCTTGTTGTGGTACTGGTAGCCAGATCTTCCCAGCGCATAACCGACGTGGGAGTCAAAGGTGTCGTAGTGATGGTTATAGTATCGGTTACTAGGGAAGGTAGAGGAAGGTTTGGTGAGAGCGCGGAGTTTGGATGGGATAAGAAAATGAAACTTGCTCTGCAAGGCACGGAGGTGTCTGGCAGTGGTTTTGATTGCTCTGGGGATGTTGAGTTTGTGGAGTTCCGATTGTACTTTATCGGTGAAGCTCCTCCACGCCCTCTTCGCGCAGCCAAACTTCTTTGCCAGCATCCGGCATGACCTATAAGTATTGGATCGTAACGAAATCATTGTTTCCTTTCTACACAAAAACTTTGCAGCGACGATAAGGCAAATGAGGGTATGATCTATATGATGGCTCGTATGGAAGAAGCTTTTGATACCTTACTTTTTCTGTTTTGCGCTGCTAAATGCTTCCGTTTTTCGACTAAATTTCGGGAAATGCCATTCTAGTCATAGGTAGCCAGCCAATTGAGAAAAAATCAGCTTTGGAATAAGAATGGCAAATCAGCAATAAAGAAATGAATGATGAGTTGGTTGCTTAGCCAAAGTGGTTTCAACTTTCGGCAAAGCTTGGAGGCCCCAGCTGAGCAGCTTGGAGCAATCTTGGGTCGTAAGTTTGGTGAGAGAAAAAGACCAACCAAAGAAATAATTCATGTTTTTAGCATTTGAAACTTTTTTGAGTTGTATATGTAGTGCGTGGTGGGGTTTCCAGCATGTCACGTTGTGTTTGTTGTTTTGTGGGCTGCAGAAATTTTGCGATCTGACTATTTTCTACAGGTCTTCCTACTCTTGTACTAGGTATATGAGTAAATACATGAAAGATAATGTAGAGAAGGCAAGAGAAGCATAGAATTCTTGATTAGTTGTTTCAATTGAACATCAGTGATTAGTATATATAACTACAAGCTTGGTGATCGACTTTCTGTACAAAGAAAACATAAAAGGAAAACGAATCCTATTGGTTTGGTTATGTAAATGAAGACTGATTTCCATAAATCACGAGGTGATTTGGGAACTGATTTGGTAAAAAATATCTTTGCGATTTGCTTGTGTGTATCACGTTTATCATGACATAATATGTAATAATTAGTAAATACATCATTCTATTTACGTTTGGTCAAAAAAGAGATTGACACATTTATAATCTAGTATGCACCTATAAAATATTATCGTTAGACGGTAAATGTACTAAGTAAATGCATATGTAATCAAGAAAAGAAAGGTAGAATGATAGTTTACATGAATTTTGATTGGGTAGGTCAATTAATGTCCATGCCTTAACGAGAAGACAAAACTCTTTTTAGTTTCAAACACCAATTATGTATGGTTCACATCAAGTGATAAAAACTCTAATTTTGATTTCAAACACTGGTCATCTTTTCTCACAATAGGCATAATCGGTGTTTGTAACTGAGATATAAAACAGGTTTTCTCCTCATGAAGATGTATATATGAATCAATTCATCTATTTGCTTCATAATTAAACTGTTGTAGAAACCAAAGTTACTGAATTTTGAGGGTTGATTATGAAATTTGCTAGAGCAGCGGCTTCTCTAGATGAACGAAATTTGAAGAATACTGTGCCTTCTCCATTAGTACCATTATCATAATTAAACTTGATGGTAGTACCCTTCCATAGACCATCGCCAATGCATGTATTTTGAGGTCAAGAATGTTCATTTTTGAGTTTTGGGGTGGGTGTATAGGAGTCGAGATTCTCTCCGAATCTTTGCATGCTGAGCTCAATAATTCGGATATTTAGGGAGTTGAAGAGAGAGAAAAAGAGATCCGAACCGATAAGTTGTGTGAATGAACCCGTAATATGAACTAATAAGGACTGCATAATTTACAATAATAATGCAGATCTTCGAATACATCGACTTCATACACAAAATCCGAATAGAATCTTAATACGGTATATGGGTCTGCTAATGACTAGGATTATGAAAATTTTGAGTGGAAATGTGTCTGATGTTAGCCCACTTGCATAGGAGAAAACGCAGGCCCCGCGTGCTGAAATGCAGCTATGTAAGCCGAATGAGGATCCTTTTGTGAAGATTTCGAGGATCCTTAAATCGTGTTTGTTCATCGTATATCGTGCAGTTAAAAATTATTTTAGATTATTTTATTTTAAATTGAATACAAATAATACTTGATAGAAACTGACCACACAATGTACGATAAACGACACGATTATAGGATCCCAAGATCCTCACAAAGAGTATCCGGATAGGATCCTCATTCGTGTAAGCCAAAGTGGCGCAGATGACAACATGAATATAATTAAGGGAACTTTAATGAAAAGCTCCATGTACTATTCACTTTAACAAAAAACCACATTTTTACATTAAAAAGTCAAACCTGATACTATTCACTTTACCCTTTATTTTGTCCCTTTCATTAAAACTCAAAATTTTCAAGCCCTTTTGATTAGTTTTCCTTATAATTAAAGGCCCTCGATTAATAGACTGTTCAAATCTTACTTTCTTCAACCACTTAGTATTACGGTCTAGTGGTATTCCTCTTCACTTATAAGCGAGCGGTTTTAGATTAGATTCTTGCCAAAGGCGAATTTGAACCATATTATTGCTAGTTCATTGTAAGGCTAAGTTCAGCCCCTCCACCTTAGTATAGATAATATATATATATATATATATATTTTTTTTTTTTTTTTTAAATTCCTACTTTCTTCACAAATATCGATTGGGTGAAGAGGATCACAAGTGACTTGTGAGGCAGGCCTTTGCACTCAACTTTTTTATTGGTCCTCTCGTGGTCTTTTGGAGCAAAAGCACAATCACAATTTTCTTTTCTTCAGATTTTGATTTTGTAAATAAATAAATAAAATTAACTCATGTTGTAGGCCTATTTGATTGAACGATCTAGGGTTTAGAGAGAGAGAGAGAGGGCCGGCCACAATTAGAGAGAAGAGAGATTGATTTAATTGTGAGGTGTGTTTGATTCACACCATTGTACCTTTATTTATAGTAGTAGGATAGATAAAAACCTTTCCCTTTAGGATTACAACATTTAATAGGTAATCTACTCCTAATAGGAATATAATATACATTCACATATTCTCTAGGATTTACACAATCACATTCTTATTCTAAATATGACTGCAACACTTCCCCTTGAGTGTGTAAATACTCAACAAACCATCGCATCAGATCTTCAGCATATAAGGTAGAATAGTTGATGAAGTCATCGGCACAACGGGTGATTGCGAGTCTCAAATTTAATTTGAAGTATGCATTTGTATTAAAACTCACAAAACCTTGCTATGGTAAAACCCAAGGTATGAGGAAAACCTATAGACTAAGGAGAAACGTGAGAAGTATGCATAATGTCTAAAACAAACGTCAAACTGGACGAAGGTAGTGAACTCAAGGGAGTATGATCATCCCAGGATCGGTGCCTCATTAAAACCTCGTTAGATAGCAAAAACCCAGTGGGAAAAATGCTCCTAATCGTAGGAAAAAAGTACATTAAGATCACGTGAGTATGCTTCTAGATACTCCCCCTAAGTTAGACATAACTTCTAAATAAGATAACTACAAGCGATTCAACTCAGATAATTTACGCATACCGATTCCTTGAACGAGCATCTGAAAAGTAGACTTGGGCAATGACTTGGTGAAAAGATCGGCCAGGTTGTCTTGGGAACGGATTTGCTCGACTTCAATGTTCTGATGCTGCTGCTGCTGCTGGTGTGAGTAAAAGAACTTCGGCGCTATGTGCTTGGTGTTGTCTCCCTTCATGTATCCCTTCTTCAACTGCTCGATACATATTGCATTGTCTTCAAAGATCGTCGTAGGAAGGGATCTCTAGTGCTTCGAATATGTTCCATGACTTCTCTCAGCCAAAAGCACTCACGCAATGCTTCATGCAGAGTGAGAATCTCAGCATGGTTTGACGAACTCGCAACTAGCGTTTGCTTGGTAGACCTCTAAGATATAGCGGTGTCTCCAATGGTAAAAACATAACCCGTTTGAGAACGTGCTCTATGTGGGTCAAACAGATATCCAGCATTTGCGTAACCAACAAGGCGAAAATCAACCCGAGGACCATACGGGGCGGCAACACTCGGAGATTCACGGGTATAGAACAAGCCAAAAATCCGTAGTACCCTTGAGGTAGCGGAAAATGTCTTTAACACCATTCTAGTGCCAGCGTGTGGGCGCATTGCTGTATCTAGCCAATAAATTCACAGCGAATGAGATGTCAGGTCTAGTGCACTGAGCCAAGTACAATAAAGCCCCAATTTCACTTAGGTAAGGAACTTCGGGTTCCAAAATCTCTTCCTCATTCTCTTTTGGATGGAAGAGATCTCGTTTAGCATCTAGAGTCTGAACGACCATGGGTGTGCTCGAAGGCTTCGCTTTATCCTCATTAAAACGACGCAACACCTTTTGAGTGTAGTTCGATTGATGTACTAGGATTCCATCCGAACAATGCTCGATCTCTAGGCCGAGGCAGTATCGAGTTTTCCCAAGATCCTTCATCTCAAATTCCGATTTCAAGTGTGCAGCAATTTCCTCAAGCTCTGCGGGAGTCCCGATGAGGTTCATGTCATCAACATAAACTGCAACGATTGCAAATCCAAAATATGACTTCTTTATGAACACGCATGGGCATAATTCGTTGTTCACATAACCCTGACTTGTCAAATATTCACTCAGATGGTTATACCACATCCGCCCGGATTGTTTTAATCCGTTGAGTGACATCCTCAACCTAATTGAGAGAGTGTTCAGTGGTCTAGAACTATTTGAACCAGTCAATGGAAGTCCTTCTGGAACTTTCATGCATATTTTCGTATCTAGATCCCTATAGAGATACGCGGTTACCACGTCCATAAGCTACATATTCAGTTTTTCTGAAACTATCAAACTGATTAAGTAGCGGAACGTTATAACGTCCATTACAGGGGAATACGTCTCATTGTAATCAATTCCAGGGCGTTGAGAGAAGCCTTGAGCTACGAGGCGTGCTTTGTATCGCACTATTTCATTCTTCTCATTACGCTTCCTCACGAAAACCCACTTGTAGCCAACGGGCTTCACACGTGGTGGTGTAGGAACGATAGGTCCAAACACTTTACGTTTCGCGAGCGAATCGAGTTTGACCTGGATTGCTTGTTTCCAGTTTGGCCAATCGGTTCTACGTTAGCATTCATCGTTGGAACATGGTTCAATGTCATCGCTAAGCATGATGTCAGTAGCTACTGAGTACGCGAATGCATCATCGATGATCATCGCATTCCTATTCCAAACTTCATCCAATACTGCGTAGTGGACCGAAATCTTGCGATTCTCGGGAGGCCGGCATGTTTCGTCTGAAGCATCACCGTAATCTAGAATAACCTCATGCGTTGAAACGGATGAGTGAACGATGGTCGGATTCAAACTAGGGTCACTAGTTGGTGTCGTTTTCCTCTTCTGAGGTTGTGAATCCTTTGAACCAAGGGGTCTGCTACGCTTCAGGGTTGGAGCAAATGATTAGCTAGCCGCCAATGTACCTTGCCGCGTGGAGGGTGCGGCCTCCCTACCTTCGGGGACGGTCCGGCCTTCCCAGGCGGGTTGTTGACGTACACGGGGTACATCTATCCTTGCAGTGTGTTTGCAGCGGGTATATGTGATCTTGTCACATTTGCTAGATTGTTAAAAGCATCCGACATGCTTTGAGCAATGCTCTAAATATCTATAATTCGAAGCACCTCAGTTTCAGATTGGGCAGTACGAGGATCTAAATGAAACATAGTGGGAACATACCACGACAATTCGCGGCGCTCTACAGGAACGTTAGCATGCTTATCTCCCCCTAACGCCGGGAAGACTGTCTCATCAAAGTGACAATCCGCAAAAGGTGCGGTGAAGAGATATCCTGTCAAGGGTTCTAAGTAGCGAAAAATTGATGGCTAATCATAACCGACATAGATTCCTATTTTTCTTTGAGGACCCATTTTGGTACGTAGTGGCGGTGCTATTGGCACATAAATGGCGCACCCAAACACCCGTAAATGCTAGACGTCAGGCTAGTATCCAGTGATCAACTGTAACGGTGAATGTGGTTGAGTAGTGGTGGGCCTCAGGCGGACCAACATAGCTGTGTGCAATATTGCATAGCCCCAGGCAGATACCGGCAGTGTGGTTCTCATAACCAAAGTCCGAGCTATCATTTGAATGCACTTTATGAGAGCTTCTGCAGGCCATTTTGGGTGTGAACATGAGGCACAGGATGTTCCACATCAATCCCTACTGACATGCAATAATCGTCAAAAGTCTGTGACGTAAACTCTCCAACGTTATCCAGTTGGATCGACTTAATCGGATAATCAGGGTGGTGAGCCCTTAGCTTAATGATTTGAGCTAGGAGTTTAGCAAACGCGGAGTTGCGTGTGGACAACAAGCAAACATGTGACCATCTTGTCGATGCATCAACCAACACCGTAAAGTATCTAAATGGTCCACATGTTGGTTGGATAGGTCCACAAATATCCCCTTGAATCCTCTAAAGAAATTTAGGGGGGGTCGTGAATGATCTTTGTATGGGAGGGTTGAGTATTCAACTTCCCTATAGAACACGTTTTACATGGCGGAAGTCCAACATAGGGATGTAACTTGTGCCGTTAGAAGATTTGAGGATACGGAGCATCATGTCACGTCCAGGATGTCCCAAACGATCATGCCAAAGCAATAAAGTGTCCTGGAACTCGGGCATAGGGCCAGCCACACTATGGGCTTCTATGCCGCGAATGGTTATGATGTACAACCCACTCGGCATACGTTCCAACTTCTCGTATATATGCTTCTGGCCATATTCGTAAGAAGTAATACAAAGAAATTTAGAACCATTATCTTCAGTGGTTTCAAGAAGATATTTATTATCTCGAATATCTCTAAAACTCAGCAACGTTCTTTCGGAACGTGGAGAATAAAAAGCCTCCTTAATGGTCAAGATTGTACCATTAGACAACATGATACGTGCTTTTCCGTATCCTTCAATCAGGTTGGATGGGCCGGAGAGAGTTGTCAAAGGAGCTTTCTTGGGTATCAAGTTAGTAAAATAGTGTCGTTCATGCAAGATGGTGTGCGTGGTTGCACTATCTACCAAACAACTAACTTCCCCACTAGATATACCTAGAAATAAATTGATTGAATTGGTCACATGCATAAATATAAGTCCATTCATTCAATTAAGCAATTCGAGAAAATAATATCCATTCAAATAACAATCCATAATTCAAAACAAACCAAAACCAAACAAATGATTCAAAATACTTAGAAAATTTGTTCAAAATTAAATCATAAACCTAGAAAATAGAGGGGGTAGGGCCAGCCACTCCTAGTGGGTTCGGCCACTAGGGGTAAACACCCTAAAAACATGTCTAATTTTTTCATCCATAGGCGCTGACGCCTCATGAAAATCCGATATCTCCATTGATGTAGTTGCATCTTCCTGATGATCCACATGTGCAAAATTAGACTCACGAAGGGAATGATACTTGGCAATAGCCTAAGGGGAAGCTCGGCATACGCGTGACTAATAATCCTTTGATCCACAGTGATAGCACATGTCCAATTCAGTAGAAGCAACCTGAATGGGAGCTTTGCCCTTGTTCTTGAAGTTTGCGACCTTAGGGGCGAGTGATGGACGCTGCTGGGTCACAATTTTTCCCTTAGGTACGGCACTCTGTTGACCTTGGGCTCGTGGTTGGGCTTGTCGCCCATTGCCATGGCCACGACGATTCTGTCGTCGTTTATGGCTGCGAGAATTAATTGCATGCGCTTCAGGAGTTGCGTTTGAGCCAATAGGTCGAGCTTGATGATTCTTTATCAAAACCTGGTTCAGCTTTTCAGCGAGAAGTAAAACAGGGATCAAATCTGAAAATTTGGTGAATTTCTGTGCCCTATATTGTTGTTGTAGGACAATATTGGTGGCATGGAAGGTCGAATAGGTATTCTCCAGGAGATCTGATTCGGTTAGTTCCACTTTGCAGAATTTCAACAAAGAACGGATTCTACAAACTTCATAGTTGTATTCATTCAAGGACTTAAAGTCCTGGAAACGAAGATGCTGCCAATCTTGTATTGCTTCAGGCAAGTATATGACTTTCTGGTGATTGAAACGGTCAGCCAGAGCAAGCCAGAGGGTGAATAGGTCCTCCTCAGTGAGATACTCAGTCTGTAGTGCATCATGGATGTGTCTTCGAATGAAGATCATTGCAGTAGCCTTCTGAGTTTCGTCAACGGGTTTGTCGGCGATAGGAGTCTCGATGGTGGCTCTAATACCTTTGCAGTTAGATGGAGCTTTACATCTTGAACGCACTTCATATAGTTTCTTCCAAAGACTTCTGGAGCGGCAAAATCGAATAAGGTATAGAACGCGTGGCAATTGGCAAACTGAGAAATAGAATAAGGTTAACAGGCCTAAGATTTTGGGGGCCTGTGCGAGACTCCAACCGAGGCCCTTAGAGAATATAGGATTCTGGTTGCTACGTTTTCTTTTACATTTTAATTTTTATGATTATGTATAAATTGAGATAAAGAAAAAAAAATTGGTGTGGTGGTTAGGTACTTTTTTTGTGGATATGTTTTTGAGTTCGAAACTCCTTATTTCTAAGTACTCAAAAATAAATAAATGAAAGCCCTTAGAAAGTCTAACTTTGGTTGCTATGTTTTCTTTTACATTTTAATTTTTATGATTATGTAAAAATCGAGATAATTCAAAAAAAAAAAAAAAAAAAAAATCTTAGTGTTGTGGCTAAGTACCTATTTGCATACTTATGTTTTTGGGTTCGAAACACCATGCTTTTATATGCAAAAAAAACAAAAAAAAAAAAATCTAACTAACAAAAAAAAATTAAATAAAACACAAACCCATGCTTTTAAATACCAAAAAACTTAATAAAACACTAAAACGTCATTGGGAGGACTTAGAACCAATTGCACTGAGAAAAAAATTGTTATAGATAAGACGCTTAAAACAATTGCACTGAGAAAACAATTTAGAAAATTGTTATAGATTTAATGATATATATATATAGGTAAAATAGAATCATAAATCGGGGGCCCTTTCGAATTGGAGCCTTGTGTGGTGGCACCACTTGCACACCATTAGGGCCAGTTCTGAAGGTTAACTAATAAGTAACTTCACTTGAATCTTTGATTATGTACATGCACTTAATTACCATGTATCTTGCGTTTACTCCTCTTGTTTGTGTTTATTTCAGTTTAGTGGATTGTGTGTTGGCTCTGCTTGTTGAAGCTAGCTAGCACATGTTACCATGAGTACTTGGCCACAGCCTTGCTCCTGAAGCAAGTTGAGTCATCATCTATCCATTACCGTTTAGCCCCTAAAAGCTGTCTCTGTCAAATTGGATAGGTTTTATAGTGTATTTTAAGCATTCTCAAATCTTACCTCTCCATCTAAGAATTTGAGGGAATTTACTCAAAATTTTACATATAATCTTTAAAAATCAATTATACTCCATCAAAATCCATGAATTTATAAATCCATCAAAGTACCTCAAAATCCCCTTCGCTAGCCATGATAAGAAAATTTCAATAGGGATGGGTAAATGAGGGTTAGACCCGCGGGTCGGGGCAAGTTTGGGGTTGGTCCATATTTAGTAGATAAGAAACGGGGCAGGGCGGGCCAAGGTATTTACGACGCGTGGCCGATCCAAAACTTTAGTATCACAGGATTTTCAGACCACCCCGTTTATTACATATAATTAATGAATCTAATTCAATATCAGTAAATCTCCAGCATTGGATTTGATTTTACTTTTCACTTGTTCAATCTCCCCACTCCCCAGTCCCCACTTTATCATTTCTTCCTCCTAGCTAGACCTGGCATTCAAGTTGTGTTTTCTGTGTTCGTGTTGCTTTCACGCCATAACAGAGATCTTAACAGGTTGTGTCATGTAATACCTGTTAAAATGAACGGATAATATGATCTGAACCGAACTTGGCCCATTAATATTAATGGTAATATGACCCGACCTATCACCCGTTAAAGAAAATACATTTTAATCCAATAAATAATCAAATGAAAAACATAATACTAAATTAGTATATACATACCACATTCTCACATAAATATTACTTAAAAACATAATAACACATTTGTATTTCAAGTATTACATACCCCAAAATAAGAGCCTAATGAAAAAAAAAATTGTACATTACAAAATATCAAATGTTGAAGGATATGTAAGGTGAAGGGAGTTAGTTTAAAGGTTATGGAACCTTGCACGTTTTTCGACAATAAAACCCTTCAATTTTCATCAATCACTAGGGGAAATGGTATTATAATTTTGGCTTGATATATTGTCTTCAAGAGTTATATTGATGATATTTTCAGTAAGACTTTCCACATTAGCACTCTCTTCCGCATAAACTAAGCATAGAAAAACAAAACATTGTACACCATTCAAATTATGAGTACCAAAAATAATTATAAAAAGAAATAAAACAATAATATTGTATTATATAAAAGATATATAACCTCCTCCCCTAAAAATACTACTCACGAGGGTTTGTCGGGTTTTAAAAATTCAAACACGATGTACCCATCCACAAAGCGTAGAGAATGCGAGCATGTGTATTTGCATATTATTTTCACTTTTTTTGCACTTGTATATTAGTTATTACAATGTTTTAATGTGTTTGGTATTTTTAATTACTTTAGTATTTTTATTTTTAATGTGTTTTCCAATATTTTAATCTCACTTTTAAGAGGATAAAACATTTATGATTATGTTTGTATGAGAGAGTAAAGACTCTGTTAGGTCATTGACTCTAAAATTGAAAGTTTGACTTTTTGCCTATGTTAATACTATACTAGTTGATTTGGATTTTGGCACTGTTCTAAAAATCGGCCTACGCGGCGCCTAGGAGCTGGGTGGTGAAGCCCTGCCCCGATTTTGGGCAAGGCGTTCGGAAAAATCGACTGGAAGCTAGGTGGCTCGTAGGCGAAGGAGAGCTAGGCGGGGCCTAGGTGGTCCTAGGCACCTAGGCGGCCTAGGTGGTTTTTTTTATATATTTTTTTATAATTTTTTATTAATTGTGTGTTTTTTTCTTTCTTGGTTTCATGGTGGTATACTTATGGAAATGGTGTACCTAATTTGCAGATGATGGATTTACTACAAGTTCATCCAATAGTGAAACAAATTGGAGCATTTTTTAGGGGATACCTACAAAGAAAAGAAATAAACTAGATACAACAAGGTTAAATAATTTAGTCTATGTCTAATCCAATACAAGGATTATGATTCATGAACAAGAAGACTTTAGTCTATCATCCAAATCCTCCTCATTATGATTATATGCTTACTAGTTTTTTAAATATTGAACTTTTTGGATGTATATAATTTGTGTATTCTTCTACTTCTATTTTTGCATTTTATCATTCTTTTATTATCCATAGAAATATGGTTTTTTTAGGTGTAAATAGGCACTTATTTACGAGATATATAATAAATTTACATAAATCCACCTAGGCCACCTAGGCGCTAGGCCCCTGCTCGCCGCCCGACTAGTGATTTTTAGAACCTTGGATTTTGGACAATATGTCAAGTAAAATTTATCCCAGTAATAATAATAAGAAACTCTCATAATAAAAATAAATTGTTGTAGGCATAATTTACTGAACAATTATGTAGGCCATAGAGAGAGGGTGCGGCATATAGAGAGAAGAAGAGAGAGATGTGAAATTGTAGGTGTGTGTTATTCCACCCCATTGTGCCTTTATTTATAGTAGTAGGGAAGGTAAATTCCTTACCCTTTAGGATTACAACATTTAATAGGTAATCTAATCCAAATAGGAATATAAGAGATATTCCAAGATATACTAGGATTTACACAATCACATTCCTATTCCAATAGGACTGCAACACTCCCCCTTGAGTGTGTAAATACTCAAGTAAATGGCGCATCAGGTCTTCAGTGATGAAGTAAGTACAGTTGATGAAGTCGTCGGCACAATGAGCGAATGCGAGTCTCAAATCAACTAAGAATGCATAAAAAAAAAAAGTAAAACTCACAAAACCTTGCTATGGTAAAACCCAAGGTGGGAGAAAAACTCATAGTCTAAGGAGAAACGTGAGAAGTTGCATTAAGTCAAAACTATACGTCTTTTAGACTCAAGTAGAAGAGCTCACAAGGGTATGATCAGCCTAGGATGGGTGCTTCGTTAAAACCTAGTTAGGTAGCAAAAACCCAGTGGGAAAAATGCTCCTAATCGTAGGGAAAAAGAGTACATTAAGATCAAGCGAGTATACTTCTGGATACTCCCCCTGAGTTTGACATAACTTCCAAATGAGAACTACAAGCATCGCATATGATAGTTAGGCATACCAATTCCTCGGACAAGCTTTTGGAAGGTTGACTTCGGCAGTGACGTCGTGTAGAGGTCGGCAAGGTTGTCTGGGATCGGCTTGTATGACTTCAATCTCCTGATGCTTTGCTGATGTAGATGTAGACTCAATATATCTTGGTGTTGACTTCGTTGATGTATCATGGCTTGGTCGGGTTGATACATGCAGCATAATCTTCATGGATCGTCGTTGGGACTCAACGATGGATGAAAACACATCAAGTACTTCAAATATGCTCAACAAGAACTCCTAACCATGTCTCACGTGTGGCGTAGTGAAGTGAGGTGAGTCTTGGAACGATTCAAAGATTTCGCAACTAAGGTCATATCGTGGACCTCCAAGATATTGCGATTTCCCTAATGGTAAAGACATAACCATTTGGGGATTTTGCCTTATGCTGGTTTGATAAGTAACCTGCGTCAGCATAACAACAAGGCAAACATCATTTCGAGGATCAGGGGGGTTGGATCCGCTCGAGATGCATTGGGATTTGATTTTCCCAAATTTGTAGTACCTTCAGGGAATGTCTTTAATACCAATTCAGTGGCTGCGTGTAGGCGCGGTGCTACATCTTTACCAAAATCAACAACGAAGGAGATGTCCTGTCTAAATACAATGAGCTAAGTACAACGAAGTGCAAAGTTGAACTTTAGATATGGAATTTCTGATTCCATAACCTCTTCAAGGGTCTCATTTGCATATAACTTATGGACGATCAAAGGTATACTCAAAGGTAACACATTTGGGGTGTAGTTCGACTGGTAGACCAAAATACCGTCAGAACAATGCTTCAACTTCAGGTCAATGTATAAATGAGTTTTCCTAAGATCTTTCAACTCAAATTCCGTCTTCAGGTGCGAGTCAGTTTTCTCAAGCTCTTCCGGGGTCTTAGTGAGATTCATGTTAACGACATAAACTGTAACTCTAGCAATTCGGAATAAGACTTCATAGTTTAACACGCAAGGGCATTCATTCATATCCATGACTGATCAAATAAACACGTAGACGGGTATACCATATCCGTTAGATTTTTCAATCCATAAGTGAACGCCTCAAAATGAGTTAAGAGGGTGTTCCGTGGTTTTGGAACTATTTGAACCAGTCCATGTAATTCTTCAAGAACTTACATGTAAATCTCTGTATCTATATCCCCATGGAGAAAATACTAACCACATTTCATAATGCTGCTATCAATCACAGGACGTTTGAGAGAAACCTTGCGCCATAAGGCGTGCATCATATCGCACTATTTTATTCATCTCATAACGCTTCCTTTCCCACTTGTAACATAACAGGGTTACCTTGGGTAGTGTAGGAACGACTGATCCAATACACACTTTGGTAAAGAATTTGACCTGGATTGTAACTTTAGTTGTCCAATAAGTTCTACGCTGTCACTTAATCAACGGAACACGGTTCGATATCGTCGCTTTTCATTTATGTCGGTAGCTACCATATAAGTGAAAACATCATCGATGATAATCTCATTTCAATTCCATTTAGCTCATCCAAACTAGTATACTGGACCAAGAACTTCAAGTCTCGGGAGTAATTCGGATTAATATCATGAGATGGAAATGATTTGAGACAGCGATCGAGTTTAGATTCATTGTTTTGCCGTGTCTTCCTCTTCTAGGGAAGTGAATCCTATGAACCGAATGATCTGTCGTGCTCCAGGCCAAGACAAATTGATTGGCTATCCGTCGATGTACCAGACCGTCCAACAGGGGTGACACACCCTCTAGGGGTGTTGACTCGACGTCCATTAAGTATTTCTATCCTTGCATGCATGTTTGCAACTGGTATATGATCTCGTCACTTTAGCTAGATCAGAGGAATGCGTCTGGAGCAACATTCTGAAATCTAGAATTCATCGCACTTGCTTATCACACTTGTGCTGTATGGGGATCGAGATGAGACATAGTGGGCAACATCCACGCAAATTCGCGTCGTTCTACAGGAACGTTGACATTCTTATCTCCCCCTAACGGCGGGAAGACTGTCTCTTTAAAGTGACAACCCGCAAATGAGCGGTAAAGAGATCGCATGCAAGGGCTCGAAGAGAGCTAGTGTGAAGGAGAATCATGATTGACAAAAGATACACATCCTTCTTTGAGGACCCATGGTGGTACGTTACGGAGGCACAACTTGGCACATGGAATACATACCCAAATGTGTAAATACGAAAATTGTCAGGTTCGTATCCAGTAACCAACTGTAACGATATATAGGTTGGGTGGCAATGGGCCTTAAGGCGGACCAACATAACTGCGTACAAGGATTGCATAGGCCTAGGTAGAAACTGAAAACTTGGTATGTTTACAAAAATTCGGGCGATCATTTAAATTGCGATTTATGACCACTAGGCGAGGCTATTTGGGGTGAATCATGGGAATTCGATGTTCAATTATAAACCCAAAATACATGCAATACTTTATCATAAACCGTCGATATAAACTCTCCGGCATTATCCAGTCTCCCGGACCTTAAGGGATAAGTAGGGTGGTGAACCCTTAATCGGCCAAGAGGTTTAGCAGTAATGTGTGTGGACAAACATGTGACCTATTTTATCGATTCATCAACCAAAACCATAAGTCTTTATATGGTCCGCATTTTGGTTGGATTAGTCCACGTATATTCCCGTGAATCCACTGTGAAAAGAGAGTCATTTCGTATCTTTGCAAGGGATGATTTAGAAAATCAAATTTCACAAACAAGCAGACTTTGGCAAGTGTACTTGTAGGCACAAGATCCTTACTTCGGGTAAGGAGATGCGTCGTAGCATCGTTGGTCGACCTAAGTGTCCCAAAAGGTCGTGCCAAAGCAAGTAAACTGCTCAATCACCTACCTCCAGGCCGGCCATATATGGCGTATGACCCAGTTGGGGAACAACCCATTGGCCCCAAATCAAAGCTTCAGGCTCATTTTTGGAGGTGGTGCAAAGATATTTCACTCTATTTTCTGCAGTGGTTTCATTTATGATCATTGTCATCTCGAATATCCTTAAAAACTTAACGTCAGGGAGAATTTAAGGTCCCTTAAATGGTGATGCAGTACCATTCATACAACGAGGAGCGTGCCAATGCTCTTAATCAAGTTGGATAGTCCTGAAGTCGTTGTTAGGGATGTGATTTAGGTGTAAAGTTAGTGTGCGTAGTACGCATTCATCCAGACAACTAACTTTCCCACATTCCTACCTAATCACGTGTTTAATTGAATCGGTCACATGTACTAAGAAACATGATTCAATTAACTCATATTCGAGGACAATATCAATAAGATTATCCATAAGTAAAACATACACCAAATTTGAATCCAAGAACATGGAAAAATGTTCATAAAGTAAGCCAAAGTTACTAGGTGGATTCGGCCAACAAGGTTATCCATGTCAAAATTCTGCTCTTCCAACGATGTTCAGTGGAGCAAACTTAGTCTCACATATTGACTACTAGAATGGTACTCTTTAACAACATTGGTAGGGGCACGAATAGGTGCATAACCAATGATCTATTCCATCAGGACGGAAATAGATTCTGCAAGGTTAAGGTTTGAGAATACTATCCCTTATTCTTGAAGTTTTAGGTCTTAGGTACCAAGGATCATGCTTCGAGCATGATGCCACACTTTGGCAGGCCCTGATTCTACCATATGTTGTAAAAACAAACTCAAAATTGGATTATGAGAGAGACAGACCCAAACTTGGGTTCAGTAGGCTTTGACCGAACTGGGTTGAGCCATTCGGTAGACTCTAGCCGAACTGATTCTTTATCTTTCTCTCACGTTTGTGGTAGTAATCAGATCCAAGAATTTGGTAAACTTCCGCTTTCTACACTACTGTTGCTTCAGGAGCGAGTTAGAAACATGGAAGGACGAGAAAAGTATTCTCCAGTCAAAATTCAATCGAATTTATAAACTTCATAATTGTACCCATTCGTGGACGTAATCATGGGGTGCTTCAGGCAATGTCTTTCATGATTAGACAGGTCCGTAAGAGCGAGCCAAGTAGCCATGAAATCCTCGTTCGGGAGGTATTTCCGTTTGTAATGCTTCAGGTATAAGTCTTCGAATGAAGATCATGGCGGAGGCTTTATTCAGCTCTTCCATGCCATTGTTGGCTTCAATGATTTCTCAGCTTCTTGATAGTCAAGTGGAGATTCACGTCTTGTACCCCACATAAAGTGGTTTCGAATAGAAACATCCAAATCAGGAAAATTGAACTTATGACGATTCGACAATCCACTGAATTGGAGGGAACAAGATTGTGATTGGTGCTATGGGAATGAATCATCCATATGCATCATAGTTAGAACATTTGAGTTCTAAGACATGGTTTTCATGAAAAACGTCGGGTTTTCATGGGTGTATTGTTTTATGAAGACTTCGGGTTTCAAAGGCACTAAATTTGAAACTACAGGTTCAATTTAGTTTATGAACGTTTAGTTCATAAAATAGAGGTTCCTGGAAGAACACAGAATGCAATATACTGGTTTAAGTGTAGTGGATTTAAGTTTCTTCAGGAACTCAAGTGTGAGAGCTTCGTTACTACCAAAGTATGTTACGGATCAAAATATAAAAATAAATTATTGAATCGTTAATGTCCAAAAGTGATCTTCAGGTCAAGAATTTTGGATTCATTATCAGATTAATGGATTGCATGTCCCTTTTAATTAATTTAATAAATCGGGCCATACAGGGTCGATTGTAGAAGCTAAATAATATTAAAAATAATATTATTGGATCGAAAATATAGCCCCAAAATAATTTGGGCTTGGTGCCGTGAGAAAAGGGCACAGTTTGGGTGCCTTAAGTATAAGGCAAGGCCCAAAGGTCCTTGGGTGGTGGCTGTAGGCATAGTCTGAAATATCGATAATATCGACGAAATATCGAGGATATTTCGGTTTTTTCGAATCACGGATATTTCGGAACATATCCATGTACATATCGTATAAATATCGACAATATCGACGATAATATCGAAAAATATCGATGTCGATAATTTCGCTCACACTTCAGCAATATTTTGTCAAAATATCGGTGTAATATCGTGAAAATATCGAAAATATCGATGTAAAGGAAGGAAAAAAAAAAGGAAAAAGAAGAAAAAAAAGGGAAAAAAGGGAGGAAAAAAAAACACAAAGGGGATTTGAACCCCTCCCATTTTACTCCTCCAACACCTTAACCACCATATATCACTTATGTTTCAGTGATAATATGCTAAAATGTTTATATTTATATGAGTGGCATGTTAACAATTACATGCAAAACTATTTTGGGGATTTATCATTTGATGAATACTCTTCACAATAAACTTACTCTACACATAGAGATGATGAAGATAGTGAAAAATTTGAACCTCATAGGAACTTTATGTGGTACTAAATCACTCATGTATCTTACCATGCAATGTATAAAGTGTAAAATATTGTAGTAAATCATTATATATAAATGATTATGGTGTGTTTAATCTTTTTTTCATTAATTACTACATATTTTCTACACTCACAGTGTTTGCCAGCTCGCTGTATAATCAACTTCAATCAGTTAAATCCATCATGTAATGCATTTCCTTCTAATTGTTTTTGATAAACTAATAGATAATTAACTAAATAAACATTCTCCAAAGTTTCAATAAAAATTTTCAAGTTTTTCTTACAATTTCCGTGGTTTTTATTCAATTTTTATCGATATCGATAATATCCCGATATTTCCATCGAAATTTCCATGTTTTGGACTACCGATATTTCCGATATCATCGATATTTTAGACCATGGCTGCAGGCCACGGGTGAGGGAGGGAAACCCCAGCCGCAGTTGGGTTTCAATTTGGGCCAAGGGGGGTGAACGGGACAAGGCCCATCAGAAGCTGGCCTTTTAGGTGATGCACGAGACGACAAAGTTCAGCCCCGTGGGCTGGTGTGAGGGTTCGAATGGGAGCCCAGCCGCATGGGCTGGCTTCCTTTGTTGCGAGCCGCAAGGAACCAAGGCCCAATCAAGTGGGTTGGCACCAAACGGAGCAGGGCTGCGGGCCTGGGTGTGTGCGGGACAAGAACCCAGCAAGCAAAGCTTGCCGTGGGTTTGGTCTGGGTCCAGGAAAGCTGCAGGCTTTCCATAGAGAAAGAACTAGGGTTACAGGCCCATTCCATTCAAGCAGGCCTAAGGCCTGGGGATCCATGTGGGTGCAGCAAAGCCCAGAGGGCTGCTGTCGATGTTGTGCCGAAGGGGGTGCCAAATTATGTCCAAGTTCCCTTTTTTTCCTTTTTTTTTTCAAAAAATCCCTGAGGGTTTAGGAAAACCCTAAATATGCTTCTAATTTAATTTGATATTTTGACTCACAAATTCCACATAACAATTTAATTGTGCGATGCATGAAACAAATATATATATATATTGACAAATATATGAACATATACAATATATATCGGAAGGAAAATATAAACATAGGGGGTTCATGCATCATGGGGAATGTTTTCATGCTTCAGAGTCATTTCAAATATCTTACTTTATTTTAAGCATACCTGATTGGCAGAAAACAACAAAAGCCTTTGAATTTGTAGAAGATCCTTCTTGGAAAGCTGAAATTTCATCTCCAGTGCGCTGTATCACGTTCAACAAAGAAAAATTAAATTGAATCAATAGCATGTAGATCAATTCAATAAAACAGTTAATTAATCACAAAAAGAATGATTAAAACGTAATACTCCCCTGATTGAAGAATAAACTCTCTTTAGCGTAGCATTAAGAACGTGTTGATAACGTGTTGTAGGCATAATTTACTGAACAATTATGTAGGCCATAGAGAGAGAGGGTGGATCATATAGAGAGAAGAAGAGATAGATGTGGAATTGTGGGTGTGTGTTATTCCACCCTATTGTGCCTTTATTTATAGTAGTAGGGAAGGTAAATTCCTTACCCTTTAGGATTACAACATTTAATAGGTAATCTACTCCTAATAGGAATATAAGAGATATTCCAAGATATACTAGGATTTACAGAATCGTATTACTATTCCAATAGGACTGCAACATAAATAAATAAATAAAACTTAAAATTTAAGTTATATAGAATAATAAAACAATAATACATATTTAATATACAATATGTACACTAAGGCTATTGTATTTTATAGTAAGTTTTTAAGTAGTTTGACTTTTAAATCATCAAAATAATTATTTTCTTAACAGGTCGAAACGGGTTGCCCGCGTGTAAACTCATTAAGAACCCGTTATTAATAGGTTCTTAATGGGTGACCCGATAGCGACCCGATTAGTTACCGTGCTGATCCGAAACCCGTTATTTTTGTGTCATGTTAACGGGTCGTGTAAACTCATCAAAATAATTATTTTCTTAAGTATTTTATAGTAAGTTTTTAAGTAGTTTGACTTTAAAATCATCAAAATAATTATTTTCTTAACGGTCAAAACAGGTTGCCTGTGTGTAAACTCATTAAGAACCCATTATTAATAGGTTCTTAATGGGTGACCCGATAACGACCCGATTAGTTATCGTGCTGATCCGAAATCCGTTATTTTCGTGTCATGTTAACGGGTCGTGTAAGAAATTGCCAAGTTTACTCCCAGCTACCACCCCTACATGACTAGACTCCCTCCGTGAGAGTGACTGAGTCTCCTCGACCTCGATTGTGTCGACATTACAGTAGCTAGCCATCGTCTTCTAACTCTCGCTCGGTCCTCCTAATTGCAAGTTGTGACCACCACCTCCCCATCCCCACCATCGAGAAATTCACCATCATCCTGCAAATACCTAGGTGTATTTGAAGTGTGTGGGTTTCTGATTCAGTAATTTAGGGTTTTTGCTCAAATTTGGGCTGCTTCAATTTATGGTTTTTGAATTAAGGTTTTTATTCAATTTTGGGGCTGCTTCAAGTTAGGGTTTTTGTTTGAATTGAGATTTTTTTTGTATTGTCTATTGTAGGGTTGATGAACAAGGACTATAGCATTTAGTCACCACGCAAGGGATATTGTTGCCTTGAACATAGTTTTTATTTTGTAAAGATGAAATTTGAAGTTTTTGATTCAAAAATTTCATTGTGGGTGTACAATAGAATTGCATGTTTGGTTTGTGATTGAAGTTTTGAGAGGTGGGTTCCTTTTGGATTTGGAAATTGAGGTTCTATTTTTGGGGTGTTTTGATAACTACAAATTCAAATTGCTCTGTTTTTTTGTTTGGTAGTTTTTCCCATATAATCTTATTATTTTTGTCGGTAGAATTTTTAGGGTTCTATTTCTGTATGGAAAGAAGATGCATATTGGAAATGCGTGTTGAAGATGCATGTCGGCAATATTTACAATTACAAAGGGGATGATGCAGATATACCTATTCAAATAATATGGTCTAAGAATAAAAGTGTAATTGGACCCGTGAAACCGACCTGTTTCAAATGAGTTGGGCTAGGTTTTCAAAGTTCATAATCCTTATACTCAGCTTGGTCCGTCCCATTGTATTTTAAAACGGGTCTGGTCTGTCTCTCCAAATTTGGGCTCAGCCTATGCCCATCCCTAAATTTTAGAATTTGCTTTTTACAAATTCTGAATGCCTTTATCTTTATCTTTGTTCCTCTCTCTCTCCCTCTCCATCTCTCTCTCTCTCTCTCTCTCTCTCTCTCTCTCTCTCTCTCAATCTCAATTCAAACTTGTTCATCTTCATCTCCATACCCATCTCCTATATTTGTCCATCTCCATCTCCTCCCCTTTTTTCTCACCCTCTATGTCCAGTAAGGGCGGTAACTTTTACCCTCTCTCTTTTGTAAGTACAAATTCTCTACGCAGATGACGGTTTACCGTAGTGACAAAAACCAATTGTACCTATGCACCTTGATGCGAGTTAAGTTAAATTTGTTTTATATATCTCTACCATAATAAAGTAAGATCCCCGCTTTGCAATCATAAGGCTTCATTAAATTAAAAATTTTTGTGGGTGGGCAATACAATCGTGCTTTTTCTTTTGAGTAAATTACATTTTACTTCCTCATATTCGGGTGCAATTACAACTTCATACTACATTTTCAAAACATTTCAATTTCATACACTTATTATCATTTCAATGCAATTTCATACATCCGTTAGTCAAATTATCCATTTAACCGTTAAGTGATGACGTGGCAAATAAAAATAACTAAATATTAAAAAAAATAAAGTTCAAGAAAAAAATTGAATTAAAACAAGTGGGCCCTACCCACCTTCTCTAAACCCTTTTTTATTTTTTTAAAACAACCCTATTTTATTTTAATCATCTCCTTAGTTCATCACACCATTGTTTAACTTCCGCCTCTTCCCCTTCCCTGCATATTGTCACCGTCCTCGTCCACTTCTTTCCATCTCTTCTCTCAAGTTTAATATCTCAAATTTATTTATTTTTTTCCTATATTTTACGATTACCATATTATCACTTAACGGCTAATTTAATAGATATTTTAACGGAGGTATGAAATTGGAGGTATGAAATTGAAATGTATCATGTTTTAAAGATGTTGTATGAAGTTACAAGTGACGCCAAATTTGAGGGGGTAAATTGTAATTTACTTTTTTTTTTTAATTATTTGTGTTGGGGTTAAAAAAAAAAGAAAAAAAAAAGAGAGAAGTTTGCAACAAACAAACTTCTCAAAAGACAAGAAAAGGACTACCCACGTGAAGTCTTAGACTTGGAAAACCCAAGTCGACAAGAGAAGAAAACGGGAACAAAATATATATAAAGAAAAACACATATGTCTTCCTGCAAAGGGGGAGGAAACGTGGAGCAAAACTCCCCATTTTCTACAAAACGTGGAAGTTTGCACAGTCGTGGAAGGCTGCACAGATAGTGGGAGAAGTTAAGAGAAAAGGTGGCCTCTATTCCCCACATAAAAGCTCCAGAGCCTTCCCACCATGTCTATAAATAAGTACCAGTTGCAGTGAAATGGGGGGAGAAATCGACAAAAAAAAAGATAATAGAGGAGAGCACAGTAGGAGAGGCAAAGCAAGAGAGCAAAAGCAAAAGAGAAATAGAAGAAAAAAAAAGGAGAAGATATCAAGTGCTGCACGCAAGAACAAAGAGCAGGAAAAGCTACAAAGCATTTAAAGGTATAAATCTATCCTTCTAAATCTTTCTTTGTATGGTTTCTCTCGGCTTTGCAGGAAAAAAAAAGCAATTTGTTGATAATTGAGAGTTTCAATATTCATATTTTCATAAAAAATACAAGGGGTTCTGATCAGAGTATATGTACAAGAAAGAAAGTGATAGACAACTAATTACAATCCCTTGAAATAAGGACGAAAGATAACCTACTGCCTACATGCTGAAAGGGACGTGGACATTGCCCTAGAAACTAGGGTTATGGGTTATCAGACTGCACAGCAGGGTTATGGGTTATCAGACTGCACAACAGGTAATAAGCACATGTCTTGAACGAAACTGCAGGTTCACTTCACTGCAGGATCACTTCACTGTTAAAGATGGCTCAATACAGAAACCTTAGGTCGACTAAATCTTCCAATACAGAAACCTTAAGTCGACTAAATCTTCCAATACTCCCCCTCAAGCTGGATCAAAAAGATTGATTGATCCAAGCTTGAACAAAATACGTTGAAAAGCAGTGAATGGCAGTCCCTTGGTAAGAATATCCACGAGCTGATCATGGCTTCTTGTGTAATGAGTGTCGATGACTTTGGACTGAACTTGGGCTCGAACATAATGACAGTCAACCTCTATATGTTTTGTGCGTTCGTGAAAAACGGGATTTGATGCAATATGCATCGCAGCCTGATTATCACAGTACATAGACATTGGCCGACTATGAGAGAAGCCCAAATCCAGGAAAAGACCCTTGAGCCAAATGAGTTCGCATGTTGTGGAAGCCATGGCGCGATACTCAGCCTCGGCGCTAGACCTTGCAACAACGCTTTGCTTTTTACTTTTCCAGGTAACGAAATTACCTCCCACAAAGGTGCAGAAACCAGTGGTGGATTTACGATCAATGGAGTTTCCCGCCCAATCAGCATCAGTGTATGCTGAAATATGTGTATGTCCATTATTCTTCATTAAGATTCCTTGTCCAACAGAACCCTTTAAGTAACGGAGGATGCGATGAATAATCTTTAAATGAGCCATAGTTGGTGAATGCATGAATTGGCTAACGATACTTACAGCATAAGAGATGTCAGGACGTGTAATGGTGAGGTAGATGAGTTTGCCAACCATCCTCTGATAATAACTTAGATTAGGGACTGGATCACAATGAGATTCTAGTTTAAGATTGGTATCCAACGGTGTTCGAGCAGGCTTGCAATCCGTCATTTCCGCTTCTTGGAGAAGATCAAGGACATACTTGCGCTAATTTAAAAAGAAACCTTTACAAGAGTGTGCCATTTCAATTCCCAAAAAATATTTGAGATTTCCAAGATCTTTGATGGCAAATTTGTTGCTGAGATATTGTTTGAGAAAGGTGATCTCTAAAACATTATCACCTGTTACAATAAGATCATCCACATATATAAGCACCACCAATTTTCCCGCTAAGCTGGTTCGAACAAACATGGAGGAATCAGCATGACTCCTACGAAACCCAACTTGTTCAAGAACAAAACTAAGCTTAGCGTACCAAGCTCGAGGAGATTGCTTAAGACCATAAATTGCTTTGTGGAGTTTGCACACCAAACCTGTGTCAGTAGATTGAGGATAACCTGGAGGAAGTTTCATGTAAACCTCTTCTTCAAGATCGCCATGCAAGAAGGCATTCTTGACGTCCATTTGAAAAAGAGGCCATGCATGATTAATTGCGACTGATAATAACACCCTAACTGTATTCATTTTTGCAACAGGAGCAAATGTCTCCTTATAATCAACTCCATATGTTTGAGTGAACCCACGAGCAACCAAACGAGCTTTGTGTCTCTCAATAGTGCCATCTGAATTAAACTTGGTCTTGTAGACCCAACGGCTTCCCATTGCCTTCTTGCCCCTGGGAAGCTTGACAATTGTCCATGTGTGATTCTCATGAAGAGCTTGAAGCTCGTCAGCTATGGCTTTTCTCCACTCATCATAGAGATTAGCCTCTTGAAAAGTTTGTGGCTCACGGACCCCAGTGATGGTACTTAAAAACGCATTATAAGTAGGTGAAAATTTGTTATAATCAATGGAATTAGTCAAGGGATACCTGGCTGTATAGGTTACATAATCAAGTAACCTAGATGGTGGATGCCTTTCCCGAGCAGGGTTGCGACGGGCAACATGGGGTTGATCTGAAATATCTATCGAAGAGGCCTCATGATTTGAACTGGTGGTACTGGCAGGAGTAACTTGAACTTCAGGTGTTTCATGTGTATTGATGACTTCCTGTTCAGTTTGCATTTGTTGGGACATTGGCACTGTAGTATGACTAGGTACCAATGTTGGCTCATCACAACCAGAATATGACATAGGGAAGAGTTCAAACAGGTTCTCCCCTTGCCAAGAATAATCCATAGGACATGAAAAATAAGGGGTGCTTTCATCAAATTTGACATCCCTTGAAACCACCATTTTTCGAGTTGTGGGGTTGTAGCATCGATACCCCTTTTTTGTGGATGAATAGCCTAGGAACACACATTTTTCAGCTCTAGGATCCAACTTGTCACGGTTGAGAGCTTGAACATGAACAAAGCAGATACACCCAAAGACCCTCAGATGCGCCAAAGTGAGTTTTCTTCCTTTCAGGACTTCGTAGGGTGATTTGAAGTCCAAAACTTTACTAGGTAATCTATTAATGAGATAAGTGGCAGTGAGCACTCCTTGGGACCAAAACTTCTTTGGGACATTCATATTAAACATAAGTGCTCTAGTTTTCTCAAGAAGATCCCTATTCTTTCTCTCGGCTATTCCGTTTTGTTGGGGTGTTCCAACACAACTTGTTTGATGTAGAATGCCATGCAAGCTCAAGTATTGAGACATGTTATGAGACATATATTCGGTGCCATTATCTGATCTTAAAACATGAATGTGTGAAGAGGATTGAGTGATGACAAGTTTATGAAAATCTTTAAAAACATTCACCACTTCACTTTTAAATTTCAAAAGATACAACCAAGTGATCCTTGTGAAATCATCCACAAAGGTTACAAAATATTTGTATCCATCAAAGGATTCCAAAATGGGTCCCCAAATATCAAAATGTACGATTTCAAAAGGATTACTAGCCCTTGACATAGATGAAGTAAATGGTAATCTAGCAAACTTAGAAAAATGACAAACATCATAAGAGTTTGTAATTTTGCAAAAGGTTGGAAACAAAGTGGACAAAACTCTTTCAGAGGGATGCGCTAGCCGTTGGTGCCAAAGTTGTTGTTCTTGTGCTAATCTTGAATTAACTTGGAAGACTTTGGGAACTTGGATGTCTTTGGATAGATAATATAGGCCATTTAAGAAGAAACCCTCACCAATCGTCTTCTTGGTGACTAGGTCTTGAAAAATGACATTGTGAGAAGAAAAGATAGCAAGGCACTTTAGTGAATTTGTGATTTTTCCAACAGATAAGAGTTGGAAAGGGAATGAAGGAACGTAAAGGGCATCGGACTCTATATTGCTAGAGATCAAATTTACTTTTCCCTTTCCCAAAACTGGAGCCCCCTTGCCATTGGCAACTGATACATGAGAAGGAATTGACATTTATTGAAAATCATGTAAAGTTGTAGATTTATTTGTCATCTGATCAGTGGCGCCCGAATCTATAATCCAATAATCATGCATACTACGAGCTTTGAGAGCAGTTGAGAAGGATTTTAGAATACCTGAGATGTCTCTTGATGATATGCTTTGATTTGCAGCCAAAAAACCTACAAAGTGTCCAAGTAGTGCAGTCTGATTATTGTCACAATGGCTAGCTCCATGGTCGCTACTTCATTGTTTCTTAGAAAGGAAAGCCACAAATTCATTGATTAATGTAGTTGGATTGGAAGTGAAGTTTAGTATCCCTTCGGTAGATGAAGAAGCTGCATGGTCTGCATGATTGGCTTTGAAAGGAGAATTATGAGAGAATTTTGAGAGGCCCTTCTGATCCCTTGGAAACTTTGGTTTTAATTCAGGATGAAGAATCCAGCACTTGTCCCTTGAATGTCCACCTGCATTGCAATAACTACACTTCAAATCTCTTTTGCCCTTATAGCTTTTCTGCTCAACACCCTTATGATTAGAAGCATAAGCCCTGACATCTGGCATGCTTGGCTTGACTTCCATGTTCATTACTTTTCTGCGCACCTCCTCTCGCTGAATGGTAGCACAAACACTAGAAAAAGATGGCAGGTCAGAGTTCATCAAAATGTGACTTTGAAGATCTTCGAACTCAGAACTGAGGCTTGCCAAAAGCTGAAAATTTTTGTCTTCCTCAGCCTTCTTCATTAGCACCGCAGCATCAATAGTATGAGGATGATAGACATTCATTTCGTTCCACATGGTTGTCAGCTTCCCAAGATGTTGCACGAAGGGTTGTCCTTCCTGCTGCAAGCTAGAAATATCTCTCTTTAATTGAAAAATACGAGCTGAATTGTTCTGGTTTCCATACATTTCTTTGAGATTCTTCCAAAGATGCATGGATGACTCAGGATAGCTTGAGATCTCAGCAATTTTTCACTCCATTGAGTTGAGCAGCCAAGACATGACCAAGCTTCCTAGAGCTAATGTAACAGCCCTTTCCCAGGGAAGATAATTAAACTCGTTTAAAAGAACTGAACTAAGACGCTGGTTTGGGTTGACCTCAACATCATAAAAAAATGAAGGTGAAGAGACGTGAGAACTTTCTCCTTCAAGATTTTCAGAACTTTGTTCAGCCATAGTTGTGGGTTGAAAGATAGCTCAAAGAACCAACAGAAAAATATACAGAGACAGGCCGATTAGGGTCACTGCTCTGATACCATGTTGAAAATTGAGAGTTTCAATATTCATATTTTCATAAAAAAAAATACAAGGGGTTCTGATCAGAGTATATGTACAAGAAAGAAAGTGATAGACAGCTAACTACAATCCCTTGAAATAAGGACAAAAGATAACCTGCTGCCTACATACTGAAAGGGACGTGGACATTGCCCTAGAAACTAGGGTTATAGGTTATCAGACTGCACAGCAGGGTTATGGGTTATCAGACTGCACAACAGGTATAAGCACAGCAGGTAATAAGCACATGTCTTGAACGAAACTGCAGGTTCACTTCACTGTTAAAGATGGCTCAATACAGAAACCTTAGGTCGACTAAATCTTCCAATACAGAAACCATAGGTCGACTAAATCTTCCAATACAATTTGTTTCTTCAACCTCTCCCATCCCCACCGCTGCCGTCAATCCCATGAATTTCTTCGGGGTGGTCTAAACCACCTCGTGAAGTTCCAACCAACTCTAAGTGATCACTGCACTGCAGCAACCAAACTGCAACACCACCGCTCTTCAACCGTCGTCTCCGTCAATCCTCTGGAAGAAGACCAAAGGGCAGTGCAGGGCACCAGTCCAGACCATCAACAAATTTTGACAGAGACTTGAACAAGAAAATGGCAGTGGTGGTCAGTATGAAGAAGCTAAAAGGGCAACGCTGCAACAACCGCTGACGGCAGACGGAAGCCCAGACAGAGGTAGCGGCCGTGCCATGGCTCCAGCCGTCATCTCCAATGATCTTCCAGAATAAGCCCATGCACTCTGCAACTTGAAGGAGCCGGATTTAAATGATGCAGTGTCGTATAATGGTGGCCACCCAGAAAGAGTCCATGCGGCTTGAAGGAGATGGGTTTGCTAATGTCGTGTCACATAAAGACCAAAAGAAATCTAAAAGTTGTGTCAATGAAGGAAGGGATCAGCACCCACCGCCACCGCGTTGTCAACACCTTCAAACTCTCTCCAATCCTTCACCAAAATCCTAGTACCAGCAGCGGCATCAACAAACAACAGCAATACCGTCGCTGCATCATTCGCCGTCATCAACTACCTGCAACTTGTGATGCCCAACGGAGGTCTCACCAAAACGCAATAGCAAACCACAGCCTTCTGCAGCCTCTTGGGTGTCTAAAGAGTTTTTCGACATCTCTTCTTCTCTTTTCGAAGATGCAACGGAGAAGAAACCCTCACTCTGTACGTTTGAACAAATGGAGAAGAAAAACCCACCATGCCCAGCTGTGGTCCCAAAGTTTCCCAACAAAACAAGGATAATTTTGAGCAAAGGCTACAAGCAGCATGTCTCCACTGCCAAGTACAGGACAACACAAAGATCACCCAAAATGGTGCCTCTTCTCCGCAGAAAAGAAGACTATTGGTTGCTGAAGTAGAAGAAGGCGCATCCGTGGTTCGAGATGTCGACGGAGAAGAAAATTACTTGTAGAAATAACGGAAGGATCCCAGCGCCGGACAAGCAAATTCTGAGTTGGAGCTATCTCAAAATTGTTGAAGACCCAATAGGAAGCCATGCACTAAAGCCACTACAGTACTCTCGGTCTTTCGTAAGTCTTGTACTGGTAATAAGAAGGGAAGACCTCCAGGTCAATCAACGGGTCGTGATCGCCTTCAAAAAAACCCTTTTGCGTTCTATTAAGAATGCTGATATTCATTCCTTGAATAATGATAGGTTACAAAATAGTATTTATACTTACACTTTAGGAAAGTAAAAAAGGTAAAAGTAAAAACTATACAATGGTAACTTTCCTAACAAAGTGAGTAACAACCTAATTAATATTTAACCTATGATTGTTATCACTATAATTTACTGTAGTAACTTTCTCTTCACACCCCCTCAAGCTGAACATAGAAGGTTGTAGTGAAAGCTTGGATATGAGAAGAAGAAACCGTTGTCTGGGAAGAGACTTTGTATACATATCTGCTAATTGATCCTGACTGCATACAAACTGGACTTGGAGAAGTTTGGCGAGAACCAATTCCCAGATGTAATGATAATCAATCTCGACGTGTTTTGTTCTAGCATGAAACACGGGATTAGAGGCTAAGGCAAGAGCAGAAACATTATCACACCAAAGCTGAGGCAGAGAAGGCAACTTAAAACCTATATCAGTGAAAAGTTGGCAAATCCAGGTTATTTCTGCAGCAATGTGAGCCAGGGATCTATATTCAGCTTCAGTGGAGCTCCGAGCAACGGTATGCTGTTTCTTAGCACTCCAACTGACTAGATAAGGACCAAGAAAGATACAGAAACCACCTGTAAATCGTCTATCCCAAGAACAACCAGCCCAATCAGCATCCGAAAAAGCTTTAAGTGTAAGAAGAGCTGTGGTTTTTGGAAACCAGAAACCATGATCAAGGGTACCCTTGAGATATCTGAGTATGCGTTTTACAGCCTGAATGTGAGGTTCTCGAGGAGAATGCATAAACTGACATGCCAAATTAACTGCATAAGACAAATCTGGCCTAGTCCAAGTTGAGTATTGTAATGCTCCAACAATAGAGCGATATTCCTCTGGATTTGACAATAAAGAACCTGTGAGATCCAATTTGGCAGAACCAAGTGGAGTAAAACATGGCTTTGCACCATCCATGCCTGACCGTTTGAGAAGATCTAGAATATATTTGGATTGACAGATGAATATCCCTGAAGAAGATCTCTTCACTTCCAATCCAAGAAAGTAGTGCAAGTCTCCGAGGTCCTTGACAAGAAATTGGGCACTGAGTTGATCAATAACAGCTTGACAAGTAGTGGAAGAAGGTCCTGTTACTATAACATCATCAACATAAACCAGGACTAGAACAAGAACAGGTTTGTGAAGAAGGAACAGACTGTGATCAGAGTGAGATGCTTGAAATCCAATAGAAAATAGTGATGATTGAAGCTTTTCGTACCAAGCTCGGGGAGCTTGTTTGAGACAATATAGAGACTTTTGAAGATGGCAAATATGATGAGGATTGTCTTGATCAACGAATCCGAGAGGCTGGACCATATAAACATTTTCTTTCAGAGAGCCATGTAAAAAGGCATTGCTTACATCTAACTGATGTAGGAACCAATTAGATTGTACTGCAAGAGTGAGTAAGATCCTGATAGTCACATGTTTGGCTACGGGACTGAAGGTATCACTATAGTCAATACCCTCTTGTTGGTTGTAGCCCTTGGCAATAAGACGGGCCTTGTACCTATCCACAGAACCATCGGGCTTTCTTTTGATCCGGAACACCCATTTGCAACCTACCAAATTATGTGTAGATGTAGGAGAAACAAGGTTCCAAGTGCCAGTATTTTGTAAAGCATTGAACTCATCCTACATTGCAGCTCGCCAATGAGGATATTTTGATGCTTGAAGATATATAGAAGAAACAAACTCACTGTCCAAATGAGAAGGCACATGGTGTTTAGTTGCTGTGAAAGCCTTTGGTTTGAAAATACCCGATTTAGACCTTGTTTGCATAGGGTGAATGGAGGTGACAGGTAGAGATGGAACAGAATGAGCTGGAATAATAGGTGAGGATGAGGGTGAAGGGGAATGTGGGAGTGAGGTTGATATAGTAGGTGAGATTGAAGGTGAATGGGGTAATGATGCAGTGGGAGTAGGATTAATAGGATGAGAGGCTGAGGGATAAAGGTTTGGGAATATGAGAGAGAATGAGGAAGGTGATGGAGGTATAGTATTAGAAATAATGGATGATTAGAGCATGGTGATATCATGGAAAGGAAAAGTGTGTTCATCAAAATGAACATGGCGTGAGACATAAACTCTGTTTGTAGAATGATTTAAGCACCTGTAGCCTTTGTGAACCAAGCTGTAACCAATGAATTCACACAATTTGCTCTTAGGTTCCAATTTCGAAGTAGAATAGGGTTTGAGCCAAGGAAAGCATCTGCAGCCAAATACTCTTAAAGTTGTATAATCAGGAGCTTTGTGAAAAACTTGTTCCCATGGAGATACTTTGTGAGATGGAGGCAATCTATTAATAAGATAGACTGCAGTGAGGAAGGCCTCCACCCAAAACTGATGAGGAACCTTGGAAGCAATCAAAAGAGTCCTGGCAGTTTCCACAATATGCATGTGCTTCCTCTCAGCACAGCCATTTTGCTGAGGTGTGTATGGACAGCTGAGATGCTGTTGAATACCATGAGTGGAAAGATGATTTTGGAACTGAGTGCTGATAAACTCACCCCCTGAATCAGATCATAGTGTACCAATTTTGTGACCAGAAAAGTTCTCAATAAGAGCTTGAAATTGGACAAAAACATGGAAAACATCTTATTTATTTTTCAGTGGATACAACCATGTATATTTTGTAAAGTCATCAACAAAGATGACATAAAATCGATAACCACTGACAGAACATAGAGGAGCTGGACCCCAAACATCTGCATGAACAAGTTCTAAGATTCTAGAAGTAGTACATATAGAATTCTGAAATGGCAATTTTGCACACTTGCCTAAAACACAATTCGAGCAAAATAGTTGCTAAACAGAGTTAGAAATAGGCAAACTAGACTTTGACAAAAGAGTTCAAAAAGTCTTGAACGTTGGATGCCCTAAGCGTTGATGCCAGATAGCAGAAGAAGTCTTTATTGCAGTATTAGCAGAATATTGTGCTGCAGTTGAAGAAGATGCAAAGAAGGGATAGAGACCACAACGAACAGGTGCTCTAAAAAACATCATCCCCGTAGTAAGATCCTTGACATTGAAGTCAAACGGATTTAGAGTCAAAGAACACCAATTATCACGCAAGAACATATTTTCAGAAAGAAGATCATGCTTAAGATGAGGAACATGTAACACATTCTTTAATGTAAAATTGGCAGATGGTGTTTTAAGAAAAGCATATCCAGTATGAAGAATCGGCAAACCTTGATCGTCACCAATGTAAACCTTATATGGCCCTGTGTAAGGCTGAGGATTTTGAAGGTTCTGAATGTTGTTAGTCATGTGAGAGCTTGCTCCAGAGTCCAAAAGCCATGGTGGAGGAGAAGAAGTTGTAGAGGAAGCATACATGGCAAGTTTTGCAGGTGGAATACGCCCTTGGAAATTAGGATTCATGCAGTTCACACAGTCAATAGCCAGATGGCCAGGATCTTCACAAATATGACAAGGAATGGCTTTCGAATTGCTGTTGTAAAAAGTATTAGAGCGAAAACCATGATTACCACCACGAGTGTTGGATCGATTGTTTCAATAGCGATTGTTGGAGCCTCTCTGATAGTGATTCCGATGATAATTGCCTCGATTTGCATTATTGAAGGGACTGTGATTCTGAGCATTATAGGCCTGAGGTTGTGACGGTGTAGGGAGCAGCGGAGGAGCATTGGAAGGTGCTGGCACAGAAGTGTAGGCCTGAAATGGTTCAGCAGAAGATGAATGTTGTTGTTGTTTCTTGCGAGTAAGAGCCATCTCTTTGCTAAGCAAGAATCCATGGAGATCATCAATAGTGGAATCAGCAAGGCGAAATTGCACAGAATCAACAAAGGAATCATATTCATCTGGTAAACCATTAAGAATGATGATGAGAAGATCGTGATCATCACTGGTGCAGCGGCGGCAGCAAGAGCATCAGTGATCTCTTTGATATGCTGCAAGTACTCAGAAATTGAGGAAGTGCCTTTGCTCATGGACTGCAAATTCGATCGCAGTTGATGAATGTGAGAGCGAGAAGCTCCACCAAAACGTCGCTCAAGATTTTGCCATAGTTCACGTGCAGATTGAACGCCGACAGTGAACAGAATAAGATATTCAGAAATTGTGGAGTTTAGCCAGATTATGATATTCTGATCATTCTCATACCAAGAATCAAAAGCTAGATTTGGAGTCGAGGTCAGATTTCCAAAATCATCAGCAAGAAATTGAGGCGGTGGCGGTGTAGATCCATCAACGATGCCGGTGAGCTTGTAACGACGAAAGATCGGGACGAACAGAGAGCGCCAAACAAGATAATTGTGACGTTTAAGCTTCGTCTGAACCATACTACTAATATTTTGGATGGTGATGGAGTTAATTGACGCCTAAAAAGAGGAATTAGGGTTTGTGTTCATCGGAGAAGATGAGTGATGATGCAGCTGAGAAGAGGGATTTGCAAACACCGGAGAAGGATTAGGGTTTGCATGCGTCGGAGAGGAAGAATTCGACGAATTTGCTGCCATGGATGAAGAAGATTGAGGCGGAAGGTGTACTATTTGGTTGGTGAGAAAGCAGAAGATGATTTTCCAGGAAAAACAGGATCGAAGGTCGGTGGACTTAGGCGATTGATACCATATTAAGAATGCTGATATTCATTCCTTGAATAATGATAGGTTACAAAAGAGTATTTATACTTACACTTTAGGAAAGTAAAAAAGGTAAAAGTAAAAACTATACAATGGTAACTTTCCTAACAAAGTGAGTAACAACCTAATTAATATTTAACCTCGGGAGTTTTAACGAAAAGCCCGCAGTACTGTTCACTTTAATGAAAAACCATATTTTTACACTAAAAAGTCAAACCTGGCACTATTCACTTTACCCTTTATTTTATCATTATCGTTAAAACTAAAAGTTTTCAAGCCCTTTTCATTAGTTTTTCTTTTAACCTATGATTGTTATCACTACAATTTACTGTAGTAACTTTCATTAAGACAGATACCCGAAGAAACCCGAGCCAAAGAAGAATGGGCACTAGTTGTTGCTGACCAAGTTTCGTTCAAATTTCTATTCAACTTAGAAATCGGAAGGGAAAAATCTCCAGTAAGCAAAAGAGGTTCGTAATGTTAGTTGGAGATTTTCTTTCCCTGCGAGGACGAATCCATGCAGGAAACGATAACCTCAAAAAAAAAAAATTGTTTTCAAGAGCTTAGCACGTGGCACTTCAAAGATGAACAAGCTATTGTCAAATGTTGAGCCAAAGTAAAATTCAAATCTGAAGACAAAAGACAAGAAAAGAAAGGGTTTAAAAACTCATAAAGAAGAAAAAGGAACGTTCCAGCCAAAAACACAAAAAGCCTTTTATTATAGGAAAAAGTGAAATTGGAAAATGATGATGTGGTTTCTTTTCCTTGATAACAGGCAAACCACTCAAGTAAAGTGAAGTTACGAGGACAAACTACCAAGACAAAGTTAAATACCAAAGTATTAGTGGGTTCATCACAAACCATACCCATTAATTTTTACTTGACGCTCAAATGGTACAAAACCACGGAAACTCTTCGATAGTCATCCAACCATCAAGATGGCACAAAGCCACACAAATGTCAAAGGCACGAAGCCACAACAAGACTCAAAACAGCACGAAGCCACAACAAGACTCAAATGGCACGAGGCCACATACCACTGCTCCTCGCCCGCACGAGCTAAAACTGCATAAGGCACCAATGCTCCAATGGCCTAAAGTCCTTGCCTGCATGAGCCTAAACTGCACAAGGCATTAAATGCTCCAACGGTCTAAAGTCCTCGCCTGCACGAGCTAAAAACTGCACTAGGCATCAATCGCTCCATTGGCTCAAAGTCCTCGCCTACACGAGCTAAAACTGCACAAGGCATCAAATCCAAACAAATACCAATCTAGGGTTCAACCTAGGTGCAGTCGCAAAATCAAACAAACACCCAAATCCTCAAGTTACGATTTATTCGAATTAGAATCAAAGGGTATTCCTTTCCAAAAGAAGGGTTGTAATTAATAGGCGCGTAGCCTAGAATGGGTCAAACTCGAATTAATAAAACCGTCTTAAAAAAAACGAACGAGGGTGAAATTATGTCCAGTGAATCATTTGTTTACATATCATATACAATTTTTGCTCAACAATTTGGTTACAATTCGAATTATTGGGCCTAGAGGTTGTCATTGAAGACGAGCTAATCCAATTAAGGAGGTCCGGCCCACATACCCAACCAACTACTTCCTCTCAGTTAAGATCACCACCAGTCACACACACTTTCTCACGGTTAGATTTCGATAAGGCCTCAGCACCGGAGCAAGAAAGCCTTATTCGTCGCCATGGCATTGGCCTCGTGCTCCACCACCTTTCTCTGCAACCACGCAGCGGCAGCGGCACCGTGGTCACATCCCAGAACTAGACCCAGAAGCATCCGGGGGCGGAGGAGCTCCATTATCAAAGCAACCGTCACCACCGATGCAAAGCAAAACCTGAAGACCCCATTGCAGTACAGGAAGCTCGGGGACTCGGACCTTGTAATTAGCGAAATCACTCTCGGCACCATGACATTCGGCGAGCAAAACACAGAGAAAGAAGCTCATGAGATTCTCAGCTACGCATTTGAAAATGGGATTAACGCATTGGACACTGCCGAGGCTGTGAGTGCTTGTGAATTGCTTGATTAATGGCCTAAATTGTGCTTTGTTTCTTTCATTTCGTTTTATCTCGGTTTTGATTAAAGTTTAAATCTTTGCTGTTGCAGTACCCAATTCCCATGAAGAAGGAGACACAGGGGAGCACTGATCGCTACATTGCCAGTTGGCTTAAGTCTCAACCCCGCGATAAGGTATTTGGACATGTTATGTTGCGAGATTTGAAGTAAGCATGTTGTGGATGAGGTGCAATTATTATCGCAATCTAATAACATAACATGCTAAATATATTGCAAGAGATAGATTTTGTGTTTCTAACTCAATAATATTTTCCAAATAGGTTGTTTTGGCAACAAAAGTAGCTGGCTATTCAGAGAGGTCGAGTTATTTGCGTGACAATGCCTCGGTTTTGCGGGTGGATGCAGCAAACATTAGAGAAAGTGTAGAGAAAAGCCTAAAGCGCCTTGGGACAGATTACATTGATTTAATACAAATTCATTGGTAAGTTTATCGACCAAATTCCACACGTTATACAAGCTTTAACATGCTACATTCTCAAATGATTTTGTGATTGTAATTAGTATTACAGGAGATGGACCTTCACGCTCTAATTGCAAAATTGTTCTGTTCTTGACCCATTTGTTGTATCACAGAACAACTCTTCAAATTAGTTTAGGACTGGGAGAACTGTTTAGTCTGTCTTGTATTAGACATTTCAGCTTCTCGTAACTCTTACCGTTTTGTATGGATGAACTGAAGATCACTTTTTTCTGTAAGAAGTAAGAACCTTTTCATGTTTTTTATTTACTTTTCGTTTCACCTTCTCCTAATTCAGCAATGAAGCCAACCATTCTGCTTGAGAACCTTTTTTATGATAATTGGAAGGTGGTGATGCGTATTAGCACTTTGCTCATCATTGGATATGCTTGTCCATTTTGTGTGTCAAATTCACTAGTAACTTGTAGTAAATAAATAAGTTGAATGATTACATTGGAAACTCATTAATTAACCTAGTTTGGGAGTGCAAGAAGTGATGATAATAAAAAGAGAATAACATGAAAAATATATTTTCTCCGTTTGTTTTGTCTGAAATCCGTCCAAGAGTATTCACATTTTAGAAATCAAATATTAGCTGAAATAATTACTATTCGTAGAAATTAGAACCACTTAATTACAGGGTAAAGACAAATCAAGCTAAGCCAAGAACACATGTTTAATGTGTTGGAATGCCACATTAACATGTTTTCGTTCCCTTTTCAGAAGAGAATCTGGATCTTAAGTAGTTTAATGTGGTGGTTCTCATAAAATAAAATAATTTCTTTTATGCAGGCCAGATCGCTATGTGCCATTATTTGGTGGGTATTCATATGATTTTTCAAAATGGAGGCCAAGTGTACCATTCGTGGAGCAACTGAAGGCTTTTCAAGAACTCATTGACGAAGGAAAGGTAACATAACAATTCAAACCAATGAAAGTTTTGACTTTCAGGCTCAATATTAAAGCACTTGGCATGAATATGTAAGTTCTTAGATGATTAATGAGTGTTGTTAAATAAATGGAGTGTCACCTGTTCTGTATAGCTTGAAATTCTAAGCTTTTTAACTTACATGATATATAATCTTTTTGAACTTTATAGGTACGCTACATTGGTGTTTCTAATGAGACTTCATATGGAGTGATGGAATTTGTACATGCAGCTAAAGTTGAAGGGCTACCAAAGATAGTCAGTATCCAAAACAATTACAGTCTTCTAGTTAGAACTCATTTTGAAAGTAAGTCACATACCGTGAGGAGTGAAATATTACTTGACAATAAAAGTTTCTGTTGATATTCCTCTTTAGATGGTTATTCTTGTACCAACTGTTTGATAGGTTACCTATCATGTGAATTTGCTAGTTGATATATCAGATTATGTTCTGAGATAAGTTTTATCTAAAGTGGTAGGGGAAATGTCTCCATTTTCTTTGATTACTTAGTTACAAGCTGATCCATGAGCCACACTTGAGCAATATGATTAAGTTAGATGAATGCCTGCTGTCAGTTTGTTTTCATTTCTTTAACTAATCTTTGATAACTTGTTGACATTACACGACTTGACTTGTTTGAGTGTTAATTATATTTGCTTGACCAATAGCTGCTCATTTGATGGATGTCGACCTGGTTGGGCTGTCTATCCAGATTCCAACCTGTTTCTTTGTTGGCACCTTTGTAGTGTGTGTTGAGAATTTTTAGTGTTTACCTTCTCCCTTCTAGTTTCCCATGTTATTCTCTTAACCCAATGAGTTTGTAATTCTTTTGTTGATTCTTTGCAGTTGACCTTGTTGAAGTCTGCCATCCACAAAATTACAACATTGGCTTGCTGGCTTATTCTCCACTGGCTGGTGGATCATTGAGTGGGAAGTACATAGATAGCACTTCCGAAGCTTCAAAAAAAGGGAGGCTAAACCTCTTCCCCGGCTACATGGAAAGATATAACAAATCTTCTGCTAGGGTATGTTAATATCTTGCATGTCGTAGAGTGTAGATCATGTAAAACATGGCTAAATCCAAATAACATGCATATTATATAGTCATTTTATATAATCTTAGAAACAGATGAACTCCTTTGATGTGGGGATTTATCATCACGGTGTCACATTGTAATTTTGTTGGGGAACAGCAGATTGTTTACAGGGATTTTTCGTCACTTGGGAAGCAACTTGTTTATTGTTTTAGTAAAACACTTTCGAACTGCTATAAGTTCGCCAAATATTGATAAAATTTGCATTTTCTGCAATTAAAGGCCTAGAAGTTAGGACTTAGGAGTGCTAACTAGCAGGCTTAGCACCATCTTTTAGCCAAGTTTCAAAGCAAGGTTGAAAAGTGTTTGGTTACCACCCACAACCGCGCAGATTGTTTCGCACGTGATTAAAAACCTTTGCTGATCTTCCGAGTATGAAATTAACTTTGGACACCTGGATCTTTTGGACATAGGCTGTTTTCCGTTCTTGATGAGTTGCTTTATGTTTTGAATATGAATTGCTGAGGATAATTTCATTACTGCTGGTTGGTTGTCTGCCTAATTATTACTTGTTTCTGTTTTTAGGAAGCAACAATAAAGTACATCGAGCTAGGCAAGAAGTACGGGCTAACTTCAGTTCAGCTTGCACTTGGATTTGTACGGGACCGTCCATTTGTGACAAGTTCAATCGTTGGTGCAACTTCTGTCACCCAACTGAAGGAAGATATTGATGCTTTTCTGTTGACTGAGAGGCCTTTACCACAAGAAGTGATGGCTGATATTGAAGAGATTTTCAAGAGATACAAAGACCCTACCATTTGAAAAGAGAACTGTTATTGACACTCCAAAAGTCTCAGTGTGCACTGCTCATAAGTGTACTTTTCTTTCTAAATATAGAAAGTTTGGAGTTGAAAAAGTGGCCTTAGGAAGTGTAATTATTACTTTTCTTGAAGCATGAGCTTAAGATAATGATGGAACGTGGATGTCCCTTGTTGGCGTGGGCAATTCCGATTTTGCGGTGACCAAAAAACATGAGAGAAGGAAGCCTCAACTTCCCTTTTGGGGTTATTATGTATCCTTGTTTTTCTTTTCTGTGTTTCCTCCAGTGTGCATAGAGTCTTGTGTTCTGTGCTTTGATTGAACCTTGTAGGTTGATCAGATTCGTGTAGTTGCATCATGTTTAGAATTGATACCCTTAACTCCAATGTTTTAACGGAGAATCGACCGCATGTATCTCTCTAGTGACAAGGTTCTTGCATGAATTTCGTGATCTCGTGTGTCCTTCGAGTTGTTGGCTCAGGATCCCGACCGATGATAGTGGTGCACCTTCAAGAGTCTCTTCACATTGTTCTTCCAAAGCATCATCGCCGAATCCATGTTGCAGTGAAATATGCCTGCCTCCGTCTGCCCCTGTTTATTCTTCACTTTCCCAATCAAGCCACGTGGCAGGCTCAGGTTGAGTGTAGTATTTTTTACTTTAATGTTTTTGAAAAGTAGTTGAACTCGTTGGTGGGACGTGGAGGAAGAGAAAGAGGCGCGCCAATATCTCGCCTTGTTTTCTTTTGACCTGCAAACTATCCTAAACATGTGAGATCGCTTACTGCCCTCTCATTTCTCTCTCTCTCTCTCTCTCTGATTGATCTGCATTGTCTTCAGGCTCAATCTCCAAGACCCAATTCGCCAAAACGCTCAGAAACTCGATATTCACATCTTTTGCAGAATTTTCCAGTGATAATTTATGAAGCGGTTGATTGATTTCCGTGAGATTTCGTCAGGAGGGCCGCTTTGTAATTGCAGAAGCTATTGATTTCCGACAAGTTGGTGGCCGATTGAGGTTCCCAAGTTTTTTGTTTTGGGAATGTATATGGTTCCTCCTTAGAAGGATACTAGGAATTTTGATGAGAGGCCAAAGTGGGAGAAAGCATATGCATCTATGAAGACTGGTGAAGGGAAGTCGCCGATGCAGTTGTCGTTGAGCTTGCTTCTTCTTCGGCGTTTAATTCCTTACGAAAGTTTCAGATGGAATGGCAGATCCTGCTAGCAATGGGAATCATGAGCGTGATATTGAACAAGTCAGTTTCCCATCACTGCCCTCTTTTCTTTTCCTTTAGATTATTTGGTGTTTGGTTTTGTTTGCCTAGAAAACAAAGAGACCTCGTGCATTTTCGGGTTTGCATACATTTTTGTGTTTTACTCATCCTCTTATGTTTTCTTTCCAAAAACACGGTAATTGAATGAAATCTTGGTCACTTTATTTTTGACGATACAGTTATAACTGTATTAGATAGATCAATGCGTATGTATATTGAAATTGCTACAAAACCAATTCTAATGAGACAAAGAAAAATGTAAATGCTAGTATTTTGCTAAGTTTTCAACTAATGAAGGATCACATAGAGGAAAATGAGACTCGAATTGTGACGTCGAACTAAGAATTTAATGGACTACACACACAAAAAGGAGAGGAGGAGGATGAAACTAGCATCTATATATGAATATTTCGATTAAAAAGCCCTTTTCTCATACACTGAGCATCCTTCTCCTTTGAAGCTACCTGCATCACTCAAACAATTTGCTTTTCGATTTGAGAAGGGAATTGATGAAAACCCAATATCTTTGTACAAAATTTAATTTCTAGCAGTGAAAATGTTGCCTTTTCTTCAGACTACACCCTTTCACACTATCATTTTGATATGGTGAAATATATATATATTCAAGATTTTGATCTGTGTGTGCTTTGGCAGTACTTTTCGCCTAATATTCCTCTCTGTTTCTCGTGAAGGCACTCACTGCATTAAAAAAAGGTTCCCAGTTAATCAAGTATAGCCGGAAAGGGAAGCCAAAACTTTGTTCATTCAGAATTTCTACTGTGAGTAATTTCCTTTACTTATCTTAACCGCTTGAATGCGTTTTTTATGTTACACCTTCTTCCTGCTGCGCATCTCGACAATCATTACTACATATCTTAACCGCTTGAATGGCTTCAATTTTCTTATTATTAACAGGATGAAACTACACTAATCTGGTATTCACATGGAGAAGAACGAACTCTGAAATTAGCTTCTGTCTCTCGAATTATCCCCGGACAGAGAACGGTGAGTTAAATACAAAACTCCCAAGACATAATTGATATTGTGGTGTTTCAAATTTTTTGATTGTGCATTTTAATATAATTTTGAAATGTTGTTGTGTCCTAGTTGACAGAATAAATACTTTTTACTGCTTCTTTATAGGCTGTATTTAGAAGGTATTTGCGCCCAGAAAAGGATTACTTGTCATTTTCTCTTCTATATAACAACGGTGAACGAACACTTGATCTGGTAAGTAAAATCAAGTATTAGTTTCAAGTTTTTCTGTTACGGTCAGTTTAGACGGAAAGCTTAAATTCAGCAATCATCTTTATAGATCTGCAAGGACAAAGCTGAGGCAGAGGTATGGTTTGCTGGCCTTAAGGCACTAATTACTTCAGGACAACAACGTAGTAGACGTACTAAGAGTGATATTTATGATGTAAGTTTCTATTTTAACAAAACACATTTATAACCGCTTATGTTTGTACTTGTTTCTATGGTTCCTAGTTCTTTCTTATCGTTTGAATGGTTAATTTTGTAACGAGTATAATAAATTAGTTGATACGAGTTTTTGCCCTCAAAAAGGGCTGAATATTTCTTGTGAAATTACCTGCAGATGGTGATAAAATATCTGCTACAAAATTGCATGACAATCATTTTATATTTAATTGGCTGTCATTTAGTCTGCTGTTTACTAAATTATGAACATTCATCGGCATGAAATAAAAAAGGAAACTTTTACGCAATATGTATTAAAGTTAGGTATTCTAGTAAAAAATATATGTACCATTTACTGATACAATTGTGGCAAATTATTACAACCCTGAGATGACAGATACAGGTTTGTGCCTCTCAAGCCTTCAAAAAAAATACGGAAAACTATCCAGGAAGTAGACTAGTATGGGATGTCTAGCAATTGCAGATGAAACTTGGCCCTCACCGTATTCAGGAGCATTAATTTTTCTTGGAGATAAGATTTGACATATGGAGCCGCAGGAATTTAAGTTATGTAAATAAAAGAACAGTTAAAATTCCAAGAAATCGATAACTATGAACTGGAGATTCTGTAAACATACAATTATATACAAGTTAGAAAATTATTAGTGCATTAACATATTTGGTAGTTTCCTTCATATGATTCATGGATTATGAGAAACCGCCAGCACTTATATTGACAAAGTAAATGTAGCGCAATTGTCTTGATCCACTCAGAATTGTTCTGCATTAATATGTTTTCAGAAGATTCAATGTAGTTGCTTGCTTTACTTTCAGTTGCAAGACTCTGCTGAATCTGTTAATGGTCGTCCTTTTGGTGCGGCCTTAGAGTTCACTTCGAGCATTGCCCGTGGTAGGGGATCCGTTGATTCTCGTGAATCAGTGAATTTTTCAGGCTCAGATGTGGGTTCAGAACGTGCAAATATGCAACTAAGAACAAGTGCAGGAGATGGTTTTCGAATTAGTGTTTCAAGCACTCCTAGCTGTTCAAGTGGAGGGTCTGGACCTGATGACATTGAATCACTAGGAGATGTTTATGTTTGGGGAGAGATCTGGTCTGATGGAAATGGACCTGATGGGTCCATGAATTCAACCCCTACAAAAACCAATGTGCTGATTCCAAAGCCCTTGGAGTCGAATGTTGTTCTTGATGTTCAGCAGATAGCTTGTGGTGTGCGACATGTTGCTCTTGTAACAAGGCAAGGGGAGGTTTTTACCTGGGGAGAGGAATCTGGGGGAAGACTTGGTCATGGGATTGATAGAGACTTTAGTCGTCCTCGCCTTGTTGAGTTCCTCGCAATTAATAACATTGAATTTGTTGCATGTGGTGAGTACCATACATGTGCTGTATCTACGTCAGGTGATTTGTTTACGTGGGGTGATGGTACACATAATGCTGGACTTCTTGGTCTTGGAACAGATGTTAGCCACTGGATACCTAAAAGGGTTACCGGTCCTTTAGAAGGACTTCAGGTTCTATCTGTTGCGTGTGGCACGTGGCATTCAGCTTTGGCAACTTCAAATGGAAAGCTGTTCACGTTTGGAGATGGAGCGTTTGGTGTTTTGGGCCATGGAGATCGAGAGAGTGTTCCGTATCCAAGGGATGTACAGTTGTTGAATGGACTAAAGACGATAAAAGTAGCATGTGGAGTTTGGCATACTGCAGCAATTGTAGAGGTTATGGGCCAGGCTGGTGCAAATGCTTCATCTCGTAAGTTGTTCACCTGGGGTGATGGTGACAAACATCGTTTGGGTCACGGAAGCAAGGAAACTTATCTGCTTCCCACCTGTGTCTCTTCACTTATTGACTATAATTTCCACCAGCTAGCATGTGGACACACTATGACTATTGCCCTCACCACATCAGGTCATGTGTTTACCATGGGCGGAACTGCTTATGGTCAGCTAGGCAATCCAACTTCTGATGGGAAAGTACCTTGCTTAGTACAGGATCGATTGATTGGTGAGTTTGTCGAAGAAATATCTTGTGGGTCATATCATGTTGCTGTCCTGACATCAAGAAGTGAAGTGTTCACTTGGGGAAGAGGGGCTAATGGAAGACTGGGACACGGGGACACAGAAGACCGGAAAACTCCAACTTTGGTTGAAGCCCTGAAAGATAGGCATGTGAAAAGCATATCGTGTGGCTCAAACTTCACATCTAGTATATGCATCCATAAGTGGGTCTCTGGAGCTGATCAATCAATTTGTTCAGGTTGTCGACAGACATTTGGTTTTACTAGAAAGAGGCATAACTGTTATAACTGCGGACTAGTCCATTGCCATGCTTGTAGTTCCAAAAAAGCACTGAGGGCAGCATTGGCCCCAACTCCTGGAAAACCACACCGTGTATGCGATGCTTGTTATGCAAAACTTAAAGCTGCTGAGGCTGGTAATGCTTCCAATGTTAGTAGGAGATCTACGATCACACGCTCAATGGATAGCAGGGATTTTCTAAATAGGGGAGAGGTGAAATCTTCAAGGATTCTTCTCTCTCCCACTACAGAACCCGTTAAATACCTTGAGATCAAGTCCATGAAGCCTGAGGGTGTCAGATCCGAGTCCCCTTCTATAGTCAGGGCTTCCCAAGTTCCATCCCTTTTACCACTAAAAGATATTGCGTTTCCAAGTTCATTGAGTGCACTTCAAAACGCTTTGAAGCCTGTCATGACAATGCTGCCTCAGCCCAATTCGAGATCTACTTCACCATATTCGAGGAGACCTAGTCCTCCCCGGTCTACAACTCCTATATTCTCTAGGAGTGTTATTGACAGTCTTAAGAGGACAAATGACACACTGACTCAAGAAGTACTGAAGTTGCAAAACCAGGTACTATTTTACACCTTTCGAAAATTAACATTTTTGGTTGCGTCATTATATTGGCTTGTCGTATAGAAATGTCAAAACCAAGGCGCCTTTCTTTTGGTAAACTTTCCTCTCTTTACTTCAGGTTAAAAGTCTGAAGCAGAAGTGTGATGCTCAAGATGTAGAGATACGAAAACTAAATAAGCATGCCAAAGAATCTAGCTCATTAGCCAATGAACAATACTCAAAGTGCAGAGCTGCCAAAGAACTTGTCAAGTCCATCGCTGAACAGGTTTATAAAACTTACTCAATATTGCAATGTCACTCTTTGTAATCATTCTTTGTGGCACGAACATTTCCATTGACAGCATAACAATGACGTGGAAAAGAAAATCTACTCTTTTTTGGCCCTGCCATTCAGTTATCGGTGAAATATGCTGATGTTCTGTGTGCTTTCTGTCTTTCTTTATCTTGCAGATGAGGGGGTGGGAAGACAAGATACCTTCTGAGATTTTTGACAGCGATACTTTCAAAGCATTGTGTACGCAAGCTAAAGATTTTATGAACACGAATATTGGAAGCTCAAGCTCAGAGCTAGGCCAACACTATGCAGCCGATAGAACTTCCTTGGTTGTTGAGTCTTCTAGAATGGAAGACAATAGAGCAGATGACTCTGCAGAGGCTGAACTTCAAAACAGCTCAGAACACCGCTCGAGTTCACCTGAATCATCAACATTGAGGACAGAAGACAACAGAGCAGAAGACTTTGCGGAGGCTGAACCTCAAAACAGCTCAGAAAACCGCTTGAGGTTACCTGAATCATCAACGTTGCATAGAGGACAAAAGGAAGTCATTGAACAATTTGAACCGGGCGTTTATGTAACTCTCCTTCAACAACAAAATGGTACTAGGATTTTTAGGCGTGTTAAATTCAGGTAAATATTTGATCTTATAACATTCAGTAATTATATGTTTGTGTTAGACGGCCACTGGACCCTCGAGCTTTTGGGGTTCAGTGGTTGTCTAACACGGTATCAGAGCTCTTGTTGCACGAGGTCCTGAGTTCAAAACTTCCGATCCTCATTCCCCACTGCTTTCTTCATTTTCAAGCTGCACACTGGGATTGCACCTATGTGTTTCTGTGTCTTCATTCTCTGCCTCTGCACGTGCAGAATGTGGCTGCACATGAGTGAACGTGTTAGCTAGATATATAATGTAGACTCGTTATCTAACAGCTTAAACTTATGGGGTTCAGTGTCTGTCTAACAAGCTACGATGCCATATTACAACTAATGGATCTCAAAAGTTTAAGCTGTTTGCAAACTGATCAACAGTGTATATCAAGCTTACGATCTACACATGTACGCATACTAATTGAAACAAAACTTGTTATATAAATTATTATCAGTAAGCGATTTTGTTTTGTGTTTCATATATTTTCCATATGCTAACTTTGTTTGTGATAAGCGTTACACACAACAAAGTCTTGGATCATTTCAATGCAGTTCTCTTCTAATTTTCTCACACCGGTCTCAAATATTTTCTGCAGCAAACGAAAGTTTAGTTCGGAACAGGCAGAAGCATGGTGGAAAAATAACAAAGATAGGCTGCTTAGGAGATATAGTCAGCCGAGTGCAAGCCCTGGTCCGAGTGTACCACCACCCAGCAGTCCTGTACTGCCGGAGGAAAACAGTGAGGCAGCCGCAGCTTCCCCGACTTAGTTTCATAACTTAGTCTCTTACAGTATGGTTTAGAAATTTGGTAAGTAGGATCAAAGGATCTGCTTTAGAATGGCAGTGTACGAATCAGTTAGGTGTAAACTTATCTTTGTTCAGAACAGAACAAAATAGAGCAACATCTTCTTCTTTTTTCTAGGGGAAATATTGACAGAATTTCTCCTCCTCTTTTGAAAAGAAGAGCTTCAATATAATTATTTCATCCATTTTAATTTGTTTTTCTGTTTTTTACGGTTATCTGATCTTTTCGGGGAAGGGGATGCTAACTTTAGTGGAAGGGGGCGGGCACATGCACATAATTCTGATCAACTAATCTGACCCACGTATATGTATAGTAGTCAATAGGATCCACTCTTGGACCCAGGTGGTTCCGAGAGCACCCAAACGTTTGAAGAAGCGCCTTTGAGGACTTTTGAGGATCACCCAACGGTCTGGACATGTGGTGGAAGAGAGAATACCACCATAGTTGTGTAGGTGTTCTATATCAGAAGCTTTGAACCAAGAACCAAGAAGAAAGATCTAATTTCGGACAAAGTGGAACACAGAGAAGATGGCTCTGCTGTTCTTGGACCTTGGTTACAAAGAAGAATAAAGATTTTCTCTCTCCATTTCCCACGTGACCAATTCCCATTTTCCTATTCTTTTTTCTTTTAATTGTTTTATAATCAAGTTTGTCACCCTAACAATTTAATGGAGGCAGATTGTCTGCCCTCCTGTTTGGGTGTCCTCCCCATGCCCTCCTATTTGTACAGTCACGGTTAAGCCACGTTAACATTTTATATTCCTATTTTTTTTGTCTTATTATCTTTATAAAAAAAAATCAATATAAAATGTTAACGTGGCTTAACCGTGACCGCACAAAATAGGAGGGCACCCAAAAGGGAGGGCAGACAATCTAGCTTCCAATTTAATAACCAAAGGAATTGTGTATTACTCAACTAATATTTTTATACCATATGTTTAACATCATTATTTTTTTTTTTTTAAATTCCTATAAATTCATATGACATCTTAAAGTATTTTGTAAAGTACTATGAACTTGTTGTCACTTGCATTTTCATCTCAAACCATCAAATTTACTAAAATGCTAAAGCAAAAATTTTGATATTTATATTATAGTTGAATAATAAACCTAATTAAAATAATAAACTCCAAATTCTCAATACAAGTATAGTTTTTTTGTAAGTATAAGGTACTTACTTGTACAGTACATAATAAGTTTACTTAAATCCACTTAATCCACGTATGTCTTTGCTTAGACCCCATCTAGGCGTATAGGCACCCCAGCTCGCTGCCGGAGTAGCGCCTAACGTCTCTTGATCAGGACCAACCGATGTTAGAATCCTAGATCTGCCACTAATAGTAGTTGATATTACTAAAAATATGTGTTTAGTCTCTGAAATTCAAATTTTTTACATAAAACTCCTTTTTCTTTTCCTTACATGAGTAAAACTCATTGACTAGGCTCTGAATAAGCAAAATCATTAATTATGTTTTACTTCACACATTTTGCAATTTTTGTATACCTAAAATACCCTAACTATGTGCGGATTGAAAAAGAAAGGCATTAATGTTATATTTTATTATTTGATTAGTTTTTTTTTCTCAAAAATGTTTTTCTTTTTATCAATGACCACCACAACTTTGTTTTAGGGTTCAAAATGGATTGTAAAAGTAATTAGGGTTAGTTTGAGATTGTGGTGCTTTAAAAAAACCAGCTTATTAAAAAATTTAGAACAATAAATGTATTTGGTAAAACAAAAAAAAATGTTTTTTTTGTATAAAACTATTGTCAATGAAAGTAGAAAAGTACAGAAAATGATCTACCATGCTTCTAAAAAAATGTTTTTCTTTTTCAAAACATTATAATCAATGCTCATTTAATGAACTTTTTAAATGGTAAGTATACCCCCACATGTTTTACAAAATTACAATCTTTCCTTACATTATTGTCTTTGACAATTATTATATCACATTAAATATTATATTCTTTTTAGTCATTTAACATATTCAAAGTAAGTTATATAAAAGTTTACCGAACACTAAGACACTGTTTTTTTTATTAAAAGCACTTTAATAAACAAACAAAAAAGTTTACCAAACACTTAACAACTGTATTTTACAGCTGTTTATTCTCACAACATAGCAAAAACAGTTTTTTTTTTTTTTTTTTTTTTTTTTTTAAATCAGAGCAACACCAAACACCAAACTAGCCCATTAATGTTCCTATCTATGTGTTAGTGTACCTATTTAGAATAAATATATTGTAAAAATAATTTTACCTGCCTCATTATAGCTATATGCATAAAGAAATTTTATTTATTTATTTTTTTTTTGAGGAATTTGCACAAATACCACCTAGACTTTTGTTGGTATGCGTACGTACCCTTGAGCTTTTATTTTTTATTTTTTATTTTTTATTTACCACCTAAATTTTGCATTACGTTGCAATGTACCACCTACTGTTAAAATTTCTATTACCGGATGATGTGGACACATAAACCCTACATTTTGGCTGACGTGGACCCCAGTAGCTCCTGCGCTTTCAACTCAAACCCATATTCAACCGCCGGTTATAACAGTGTATTTGTGGAGGAGTATAATTTCGAGATTCACGACTTTGTAAGTGGTTCTAGCAGGAATTGGGTTTCATATAAAGATAGGAGAATGGGATCATAGAATGGGGGAGGTGGGCTGGTTGATGATAGAAAGGTATCATGAGTTTTTTAGTTTTTATATTAATTTATAATACTTTTAACTAATACATATTTATTTACCAAGTGACATTCACGTTAGCAAAAAAATTAAAAGTTCAGGTAGTAGATGCACACACCAACAAAAGTCCAAGCGGTATTTGTGCAAATTCCCCTATTATTTTTATCTGGCTCATTAGATATATATATTGCAATAAAAATAATTTACCTATCCCTTGAAATTTAAACAAGATAAAATTGCAAGTGGCCCTTTACCACACTGGTGGAAAGATGTTGTGTCTTTGCATGACGACGTGAGTTCGAACCTCGTCAGTGTCTAATCTAACATTTAACTTACTAACGCTATCGTTTCACTCAAAAAAAAAAAAAGAAGATAAATTAATATAGCTAGATATTTATTTTTGTATAAATTAATTTACCTATATATTGTTTGTAAAAATTAATTTAATTATACATTATTTATACAAATTAATTTGTGCTACAATTAAATTGGGAGGGAAAAAAATCATACCTACATAAAATTGTATCAAATATTAATATCTGGTTAGATTGTCTGGATGTTATCATACTGCGAATTTAACATTTTTTATTTTAAGACGTGAGTCAAACTTTTAATTTGATAGTATAAGTATTTGTTTGACAAACAAGCATTACCAATATTCAAAAAACTGGAATGATCATTTATTGCCTGTAGATAGCTTTTTTTTTTTTTTTTTTTTTTTTTTTTTTTTTTTTCTTGAACTTGTGCCGGTAGATAGCGAGCAAACAATGTTGTTGGTAGTTCAGTGTTGAACTTCTTAATTCACATTTGTTTGCAAAAACCTGTTTAAATTGGTTTTTAGAAATTATAAGTTTGGTGTGGATTCTAGCAAAAAAAAAAAAAAGAAGTTTGGTGTGGATGGTTGAGATTAAAGGATTGAGAGTCATGACTTGGTGTGTGTGGGCAGGTTGAGAGAGTTATGGTTTTGGTATGGGTGGTTGAGTGTTGGGTTGGGACTTATCAATTTTTGTTTAGGCATTTTTTAATAATTAATTTTAGAAATTATATACTCTAAATAATTTATTATTTTTATCTTAGTTTAAAAGTCAATATTTGGAAGTTTATGCCACTTGTTGTCCTATGACCCCAAAATTATTATTATTATTTTTATTTTGTACATTTTATTTAGATCGATCGATCGATCAAAGTGTAGACCTGAATATTTATACACAAATGAAATGAATCACAAGATTTAAATCCGGTATCTGTCCATTTCTTCTGTTTATTAGCAATAGCAAATTATTGAAAAAATAGTGTTAAAGTTCAAACTTTATTTTACTTCTATTATATGAGTCGAAAGAATAACCTAACTCTACTCTATATCAAATGACACATTTTACTACCGTAATGAAAAATAATTATATCGTCTTATTCTGATACAATTTACTTTTTCTTCTTATTGCAGTATAATTATTATATTTTTATTATAACACGATGATTTATTCATTATAGGATATACAAATCAACGATATGAGGATCACCTTAAATAATTCCTTCATCCCACGTTTATTCGATTTCGTTTAAAGGATGTTGAAAATCTTGTTAGCCAAAATTTTCTCTAGAAAAAAATTTAATGAAATAAAATTTCTTGGTAATGGATATTTACCACAATAAAAAATATCTTCGTTGCTAAGGAATTCAATTAATTTCATCATCCACTTGCGTTCCGTTTTGAACAAGTTTCTTTGAAAGCACAGCACTCCCCATCCATATTCCAGGGAAGTTGTGATTTTCCCGGAAATTTTTTTAGTTTCTTATATTTTTCCTCCGGCATTTAGCATCCTAGGTCCTCAAGTTTTGCTTCAAAACCCACAAGGGGTAATTGCAGTTCTCCCCGGGGATATCAATGGGACTGCAGCAATCGAAAGATGAGTTGCTCCATCGGCAAGTCAGCTATGGAAACATCGAAGGGATTAAAGCACTCTGCAGAGACGGTGCAGGCCTGGAGGTAATTAAAGGAGATTAATTTAGGATTTTTGTTTAAATTGTAAGCATAATGTGATTGTTGGTAGTGATAATTTGTTTTATTTTGTCAATTGGTAGTGATAATTGTCGAAGATTTTGGATTTTTGGGGGTTAAATTTGCTGAATTATTGGTTAATTGTGGTGATTTTGGTTGTCAGTGGATTGATAGAGAGCGGAAAACCCCTTTGATCGTGGCCTGTATAAATCCTGGGCTCTATAACGTTGCAAAAACCTTGATTGAAGTCGGTGCAAACGTCAACGCCTATCGCCCCGGTACGTTTCCTATCTTAATCATTACAATTTGATAACTTGTCAGTTGGGTTGATCTCATGTTGAAGTTTATGTACTTGGACAGTGAGAAGAAAGAATGAATAATGAAGATAAGAAATGAAAATTGGTATTTTTGGATTCATAGATATCGAAGAAATGTACCAATTGGCAAGGTAGAGTTGTCACCAAGGACCAGGAAAGTAGTAAAAGAGTGGCCTGGCTATAGTTGGTAGCCACACTTTTTGTCTAAAATTTAGGTTTTTGGTCCAACTTCTCTCTACAAGTATTGCCCTTTTATGTGGAGCTCGTGTTGGATCCAAATTTATACGCAATCGTAATGGAAAAATATCACCATTGATCTAAGTACCACTTTTGTGCTGATTTTTTTCCTTTGCAGAAAATGGAACACTAAGATTACATATGCTTCAAGTGTTATTTCTTTCTGATCCCCTCTCTCCTCCCCAGAATTTTGTTGTGTTTTACCATATTTATTTATTAAACTCGTCTTGTAATGCAGTCTTCTTAAAACGTGCTATTATAAATGCACGCACCTTGATCTTTGGCTTGCACTAACAATTTCCGTTTTGTTCTTTTCTCAATGCGCTTTAGGTCGTCATGCTGGGACTCCTCTACATCATGCAGCTAAAAGAGGCCTAGAAGATGTTGTTAAATTACTTCTTTCGCATGGAGGTGTGCAACTCTATTATCCATTCATCTGTTTGAAAGTCTTAAAGAATGGAGTATAGAACTTATGATTTTACAATAACAAACACAGTTCTTTTTATGCGTTCTTTATAGCTAATATATAATTTGTTCAAATTTTTCAGCAAATGCTTTAATCATGAATGATGACTGTCAAAGTCCTCTTGACATTGCTAGGGCGAAGGGGCACACCAATGTTGTCCGCGCAATTGAGGTAATTAGTATGCAATGTCGTTCTGTGCATATTTTTTAACCTTCCAGTGTTGCAACTTGTTTTCATTGTCTTCTCTGATAGTTCTTCATTTTTCTCTTTTAGTTTGTCTTCTTAACCCATTTCCCAATGTTTGTAGAGGCATATTTGCTTATTCTCTGGTTGGTTGCGGGAGTTTTATGGTCCTGGATTTCTTGAAGTACTTGCTCCTCAGTTGGTTTCAAGAAAAGTGTGAGTATTATGTAAAAGTGATGTCATCTTGAAGTATTTCCATGTAGTTGTTTTGCTTTTGTCTTCAATCATGATCTATGCACCAAGTTGTCTAAGCAATAATATAGACTGATTGGTTTGACCTGTTTTGAAGAAGTTTATATCTCACTTGTTTTAATTATTTATGTATAACTTTAATTAGTGGGATAAGGCTTTGTCTTCGTTGTTGTTCTCGTAACTTTGATCGAGTAATTGTCTAATATTTCACTTGACATGTGTGCCTACCATTGCATACTTTGCAGTTGGGTTGTTGTTTTGCCATGTAGTTCTCGCAAACCCACCAAGCCTTTCAAGTTGGAGCTTGCCATGTATCCTACCATGCAGGTATTGCTAAATACAGCCTTCTATTCTTAGGTTGATTAGGCTTAATATATGATTTTAAATGATTCTAGATTTAGTTCTTCTACTCATACTTTGCATTCAAGTCGCTTTTAATTTAGGCTACATTGGGTGTTTGCTTGCAGATTACATTCGCTCGAATTCTTTCCTAAAAAAAATAGCACTCTAATAATTCAATAAACAAAACACAATGCCTGTGTGAGTTAAATATGATTCCTAAAGTTTTGCATTATATAGTTTCCTAACTTACCATCAATAATGTTTCCTTTTCTTTTATGGTGCACGTTCTTGAACCGTCCATTCTTTTTTGTCATGTAGATGATAAAAAGCATCCCCACTTAGTGGGATAAGTCTTTGTTGTTGTTTGTTGTTGTTGTGGATGATAAAAAGCTTCAATTTAATTTCCAAGCTCAGGCCTTTTTAAGGAATGGAGATATATTAGACTTATAGTGCTACCACCTCTTTATTGTCTTCTTACTGTATTTTATGCATTTGGAACACTCTGACCAAATTACAAACTGAAATAAATAAATAACCTCCATTAATTAGTGCTTGTGTCAGAACTCGACAAATAACGATGTTATTTCCCATGGGAGTTGGTGGGTGGGTAGCCTTAACAAACCTTCTTGAATTAGGATCTCCTTTGCCCTTCTTTGCCTATTGTAGATTCTTCCTTCCATCAAATAGCTCAATTGGAAATTGTGAGCCAATGTTTCTTTATATGTGTAAACTTGAACAAAATATTAAATTTGAACCCTAGTCTACCAGTTGGGTATAGCACTCCTAGTCAGGAAAAATAGTGACTGAAATACTAAATAAAATATAAGGCCAATATGTTAAGTACACCCAGGTACTGAACTACACTTTCAGAGAAAACAAACTAGTACAAGTGATTTCTTCTCAGTAGTTAATCCCTAACTCAAAACCTGTGTCCACCCAAGTACCCCCTAGTATACTAGGTAACTCAAGTTCCAGTGAAGTAAAATCCTTTTCAACTCTTACGCTCAGTTCTCTACTGTGATTCTTGGTTTTGAAAAGCTTTCAAGGGCTCGTATGGTAGAGAACTTCTTGTACCCTCTCAAAGTAGAGATTCAGGGGAGTTCCCCCTGGAGACACCAAGACTCTTTGTTCTCTGTCAATTTCAACCTCTTTTGGGATTTCCCATGTGATTTACGGAGGGTCCTGATACTGCTGTTGCTTTCCTTTGGTGTGTCATGTGCTCATAACCCTGGGATATCTAGTGCTACCATCTTTGGTTCTTTCCTGAGAATTTGTCAGGGAGGGCTTAATGTCCGGTGTTCATTTTACATGTAGCCAATGCTTTCATGTCCCTATTCAAATACTATGGGTCTAGAAGTTGTCATTAAAAGCTTTGTGTTTGCAACGTAGCATAGCCGTAGTACCTTTATATTTAATTTGTCCTGTGCAGAATACAAAAGAGTTGAATCTTGTTATGTGGTCATTTGTAGCTTAATTTTTAAATTTTTTATATTATTGTTAGTCTGCTTGTCAAGTACATGCTAGATTGATTTACATTGTTTGCTCATTTCCTGTTTTCCAAACACTTTGATAGAATTAGTTGTCCAGCATCATGTATGTCTACCTTTATCTACTCCAGATTGATATATCTAGGATGCACATTTGTTTTATGTTCTGCATATTTTGGGTTTGGCTAATATTTCTAGTGTCCTTACATTAAACTCTTTCTGATAAGCAGGATGCCAAGCCACGGACAGTTATTGCATTGTGGAAAGTCAATCTGGAAGAACCAAAGTTGCACCAGTCTGATCCTTCAGTTGTGATTCACGATAGCGCTGCAAGTAATACCTTTATTCCAAAACAATTATGTCTGAGTAATTTCAAACTTTATTTCTTTAGGCTATAAATCTGGGGTTGATGTCACATTGACTTCCTATCCCCTTTTTAATTGAATTCTATGTCCATGCATAGTCCCAAGAGGCAGGAGGCGGAGAAGAAGCATGAACATCGCCCCAGAGACTAGTAGTAGGCATCAAAAACTTAGGCGTAAGTATGATATTCGTTAATTACTTCCAATCAGTATAAATCATAGAAGTGAATGAGAAGCACTTTAGCAGAAGATTTTGGATATCTTCCACATCGAGTGCTGCAGTAATGTACTGATGTCTTCCTCCGGCCTCCAATCTATATTAGGCTTGCCATCTAGCTAGGAAGAAAATGAAGTTTAATTGTTGTGTGTGCACGTGAGTTAGGTTTCTGTTGTTAATATCCTATTCAAACTCCGCATTCCTTCTTTGCAGAAACACGTGTCAAACTTGCAGCTGCAGATGAAAATGACAAGCAACAACTTCAGTTGTTTTGCAATGCATGCAAAGGAATTCCACAGGTAAATTTCATCTTATCCTTCTCTGCCGTATACATGCCGTTTTTAACTCCCATCCTCTCTCTGTAAGCAAGCAATTAATCTTTGGCAAGATGCTTGGGAGGCTATCATATCTTACATTTGTGGAAATTTTCAGGCACGTCCTGCGTTTTTGGGTAACAACCAACCCCCAGTTGCTCCAGCAACGGCGCCACCACCTGCTCCAGCAACGGCACCACCAGCGGCAGAAGATTTAGAGTTGGCCATGGCTATTAGTGCTTCCATTCAGTCTGCTATGCAGGAGAGACCATCCTTTCCTGATCCTCACCCAACCTATGAAGGAAGTGCATCCAGTAGTTATAATGGTTGGGCCGGAGCCTCTCCGAGTAATGACAGTTACAATGGTTGGGGTGTACCAACTGCCGCTGCTGCTCCAAAAATAAGTAGCAACAAGTGGTCAGGGACTGAGAGTAGCGAAGTTGGAGAGTCATCTCAGCAGGTGGAAATCCAGGATACCTCTTCCGTCCCAACAGCTTCTCCTTTAGATATAATCCCATCAGCCCCGCCGGTCGCAGATGATAATCTAGATGCAGCTCCTATTCACTATCCACCAATTGATTTCAGTCCTATCGATATCCCATCCCCAAGCCTTGAAAGCACACCTGCTAAAGTTGAAGAGAAGAAAGGTGAAAGCGGTTCATGTGTGATTTGTTTGGATGCTCCAGTTGAAGGAGCTTGCATCCCTTGTGGACATATGGCTGGATGCATGTCCTGTTTGAAGGAGATTAAAGGCAAGAAATGGGGATGCCCCGTCTGTCGAGCCAAGATAGACCAAGTTATAAGGCTGTATGCTGTATGATCAATGATCCATAATATATATATATATATATATATATATATATATATATATATATAAGTTCGGCATTGTTACTGCAACCACCTTGAAAGATATGTTTTTGTTTGTATCATATTATGTACTAGATGAAGTTGTGTGTGACATAAGGTTTCTGTACATGTTACCACATGTTATTTACGTTTCACTATGTTTCTTAAATATCAGCGAGACGGCAGCCTCTGTTAATTTTGATTTTCCATGATTGTTTGTAAGTTGTATATGTGAATAAAACTAATTTCCCAATTAACTTGGGGCTGGCTGTTCAAGTTTTATTTTCGTATCTACTTTTTTTCGTCAAACGATAGATTTTGTTAGATTAGATGCTATTTTAGCCACCGACGGGGTTTGAACCCATGCCGTCATGCAAGGGCTCAACTCTTTTTCTACCACTGTGGTAAAGAGTCACTTGCTATTTTCGTCTCTACTTGGGTATTGTGGGATTTTACTCTTCAAATTACAGTTTGCAAACCATTTTAATGTACTTTGTAATTTGGGAGAAGGAACTCATTTTACTTCTCAAGCTTTCTATTAGGGTTGCAACTTGGGCGGGTTGGAAGGTCAACCTACCAACCTACCACTAACCCATCCTTTACAATTCGGGTCATCGGGTTGGATGTTCCGGTATTAATATTCGGAAAGAAGAAACACAGAAACACAGAGAAGCAAAAGTTTGATGATATGAAATTCGAAAACGAAGAAATGGGGAACTGGTTTGAAACGAAGAAATGTTCTGAGCCAACTTGCCATGATTCCAAGCACTAAACAAAATTTAGGGTACCATGCTGTCTCCACAGTTAATTTATATTGAATATTTGGATTGTCAGCCAGTGTATTGTTGGAATGCTGATGGCTACGTTTCCTTGATTGCCACTCCTTGTTTAGGGTTCCAATATTTTAAGAATGGCCAAACAGATTAGTGTGATATCGACACTTTACGCGAATTTCCAAGTGAATGAGATTGGTCGAGCTGTCTCCATTGGATATAGGATTGAGTCGGTAAGGTAAGGAAGGCAGATTTCACCGTTTATTCCTACTTGATGCTGTGGACAAGTATTTTCAAAACCTTGTACCATTATGGAAAGTAACTTTCATGACACGAATATATTCCATCATTATGATATTTCATACTAATGATACAACATTCGAGAGAAAAATTTATAATTAATGTGGGACACCATGGTAATGGTATACCCCTGCTATAGAAGTCTTTATCCTAGTTTGAGGCACACATGCATAAAAGCATCTTAAGGCTCGTTTGGTGGATCGGATGAGATTGGACTTGATATTTAGGATAGGTTACGATTGGATTGGAGTGGTTAGGATGAGACTCTTTTTAAGCGTTTGGTGTATACAAGCAACTTAGGCTGGTTATGCATTCAAGAACACTGTTCGTAGTTCTTTCAAGAACAAAAAAACCTCAGAATCCGATTAAAGCCAAAACGATCTCCACTAGGGTTGGGATCGATTTCAACCGATTTGGTGTTTTGCCGAAATCGAAAACCAAAACGAAAGTACTGTTCAGTTCGGTTTTATTTTTTCTCGAGTTTTGTTCGGTTTGGTTTAGTTTCAGTTGGTTTTTTTTTTTTTTTTTTTAAAGTTTGGTTTGGAGTGCGGTTCTGTTTTTATTTTTCATATGATGCCTAACATCACACAACATTGCAACTCAGTAAACTAGAGGAACTTAAAAATGCTTTACTACGCAATGAACTTAAGATGGCTTATAAAAAGGATAGTGTTATTCACACTCTCATTTTTACCTACACACATTCTTGTTAATTTTTTATCATTGATCTTCTTCAATTCATTAAATCCGATGACAGAAAATTGAGAGGAATATATGAGAAGTAAAGATGCATGTGTGGATAGCACTACCCTACAATAATTCACATTGTTTCACAATGCTTAAAAGCAAATAAAAGGAACTTAAAGGCATAACAACTAAAGTTCGTTTGATGTCAGTTACTTTTAATTGATTCAGAATGGATGAACTTGCATCAGTATCTCAATTTCAATTCAACCATAGGTTTAATTCCCACTTCATGTTTTGAGAAATAATTACCATCCGAAAAGAGGTAAAAATGAGATCTTTGTCTTAAAAAATGCCAATAATTGACATTGCTTCCTCAAACCAAACCTAATCTAATTCTAAAGTTTTCATTCCCAAATCCCACAACATACCTGACTGCACAGACAATAGTTTAGTTTAAGTGCATGTAGGTCAGATAAAAATTTGAAAGAACAGTTCACGGTGTAGCATTGTCCATCACAGTTAAACCAAACAGAAGCATCAAACCCCCAACCCACACCTAGTTTGCATTACAAACAATAAAAAACAAAAACACACAATAACTTAATCACATGTCAAAACAAACTAATTAAGTAGACGGAAGATCCACCCAAATATCAAGAAAGCAGAGTCAGCGACTCAGCAGACCACCCAAACCTTACCTCCATTTTTAATCCTCCACAACACAACTAATGAAATTGAGCACTCGCTTAATTCTTTGAAAGATACCTGCCAAGGATAAAGTTTTGAAATTCTTTTCTTTCTGTGGAAGCCAAGTGCATGCCCAATCCCAAAGGAAATCACAATCCACACGAAATTAAGCCAATTGCATACCCTTGCCATACACACACACACAAGCTAGGCCTTGAGTGTAGTGGTTCAATTGGAATTTTATTTTTCATTTTTAGGCTGGCACCCAGCCCAAGCCAGCTTCTAGGGTGGGCCAAAACATGCTGAGCAAAGGCTCGGCCTATGTGATGTCATGCTGGCGTCATCATGACGTCGCATAGGCCCACCGATTTTTTTTTTTTTTTGCTTCAGGCGCGTGGGATACACGCACGAGTGGGCGCGCGTTGGGACAGGAAAGCACGGCGGGGCTCGCCGTATCAGCGCACTAACTTGGACCAAGGAGAAGCCATGTGGCTCATTTTGGACCTTCTGATCCCAAGATCAACGGTCCACAATTTTCATCCAAAAAACGAAAAAATTACAAAACGATCAGAATTATGACCGTTGGCCACGTGCCCACATTTGGCCTGTTGGATTTGAATATTTTTCAAATCCAACGGTCCAGATTAATTAATTTATTAAAAATATAGAAAAAATTAAAAAAAAATTATTATTTTTTTCTATAAATACATAACCATCATCTTCCACCTTACACCACATTTCAATATTTTCAACACTTTCAACCAAAGCTTTCATATACTTTTTTGTGAAAAAAATGGCTACATGGAAGCTCATCGAAGATGTTTCGTTGTGTCAATGCTGGGTTCAAATTACTCATGACCCGCTTACGGGTAATGAGATGCAGTTGCGAGAACTGTGGAGCAGAATTACGGAAGCGTAAACCTTTTTTCTTCACATGGTTTATTTTAATGGAATGGTAAACCTTTTTCCTTCGTGCCGTAATGAGATGCAATTGCAAGAAATGCTTGCAATTTAAACATGGTTTAGTTTAATGGAATGGTAAACCTTTTTTCTTCACATAATATCCCATATTTGGAAGGCTTTTTAGTTGAGACTGACATAAATCTTCATTTTGATTTTTCACAATGAAAATCAGTAGAAATGTCCTGAGTTTGTCTATCGTAAATCATTTAGATTATCCCATGAAAAATCTGTCAACAATCTCGATAAGTGAATGGGTTGGTTTGACAAAAAAAAAAACCCTTAAAAAGAGAATCACGTTGTCATTCACATTCCAATTTTACAAGGACATTGATATATATATATATATATATATATATATATATATATATATATATATATTTCATGAAATGACCATATGAAGAACAAACTTAAGAACCACTTCTATTGATTTTGATCGTAAAAGACCAAATTTAAAAATTATGTCAACGTCAAGAATCATTTGACTTAAAAACTTTTGAAAAGATAGTACATGATATCTCTCTGCTATGCTACTTTGCTACCTTTCTTTTTTATTAAAAAAGAAAAGGAAAGAGGGAAAATGAGGATAAGCTAACATATATAATATAAGGACATTGATATATATATATATATATATATATATATATTTCATGAAATGATCAAAGTAATTTATGATGAACAAACTCAAGAATCAGTTATGTTGATTTTAATCGTAAAAGATCAAATTTAAAAGTTATGTCAACGTCAAGAATCATTTGACTTAAAAGCATTTGAAAAGATGGTACATGATATATCTCTGCTGAGCTACTTTGCTACCTTTCTTTTTTATTAAAAAGAAAAGGAAAAAAGGAAAGAGGGATTAATCTCTGCCCGCTGCCCCTGCCCGGATCTTGAGATTATGATCTCTCTTTGCAGTAAAATTGAAGTTTTAAACCCCTTTCATTAAAGAAGAAACATATTCAATCATGTTTGTACTAACTCGAATATAATCACGATTACATGTTTAATTAGTTGTCGTGTAATCAAAGTAATTCTATACTCTCACCTGTTACTATTACAATGTGAATGATAGAGGGAATGAGAAAGAAGAGACAATACGAATGTTGTCGATGCATCCAATCTTTTAGTTTGCTTCACTTTTACGATATTAAGCATTTTACGTATGTTCGGGGGTGATAAATTTTCAAATTCCAAGAAACATAGACAAAGTAATGAAGAGACGAATAACAAAAAGTTAGATAGAAAGAATTAGAAATGCATCTACATGAGCATCACAAAAGCATGTGAGAGAAGTTTACGAATGACTACTTGGAAGATGTCATTTACAAATCCTTTTGTAATGTTCATGTGGTGCATTTCTTATTCCTCCTATTTAGTTTTTTTAGATCTATTTCTTCCTCATTATGCCTTAATTCCTTGAAATTTGGAAGTTCCTCGCCCAAATTTACCCTAAACAAATTAGAAAAAGTAGAGCTGCTAGTTGTGGTTGAGTCTAACCAAGAATTTATGCTATTAATCCCTGTAGTGTGTGTATACAATACAAAAGAAAAGTAATTGAGGATTTAGAAACAAAGATAGTACTTCACATTATATTATACGAAGGGAAATACTATTGACGCTTCAAAAAAGTTATTGTACAGTCGCATGTACATAAAGGAGAAATGACACTTTGAAGTGTGCGTGACATTATATTGGTTACAATAGTACATTACGTTCGCAATATAAAATAAAATAAAACTAAGAATAATCACTAACATTAGTGGTATTGTCAATACTTGTTGAAGTGAACTTGAGTGTCAACATATCTCCAAAAATAATAGTTCCGGGGATTTGGAACTAAGGAAACCTTGGACTCCGAGTTAACCGAAGGAGAGATGGTAGTGGGAAGTTAATGTTGTCAGAATTCACAAAGATTTATTCAATAATATGAGTGCATCGTTGAATAAAGTTGCCGACTGTAATATGTGGTCTCAGCTTGCAAGCAGTGTGATGGGAGGGTGCTCTGTTTTCAATTTATATAGGTAGGTTAAGTCGCTATATATGCCCACAAAGGTAAATAGAATGTTAATGCGCCATAGATTGTAAATTCATATAAGTTTTTAGTCAAAGTGGCACTTAAAAGTCGAGTTTCAATATAAAATTTGAGTGCATTCTGCGTTAATAAGAAAAAATTTATTCAATCAAGAAAATAAGACTGGGTTTGGACTTAAACCATCTTTATTACACGTGTCCAAATTGTTAAACTCAAATTTGAGTTTTCGCTCTTATGTTTCTTTTCCATAATAAAGACTCAAATCCTAAAACTCAAAATGATTTTAAGATTTGAGTCTTTGTGTTTGAGAAAAAAAAAAAACCTTTAAAATTAAGTTCATCCTCATTTTTAGACTCATAAAATGCATGACAATGTAGGTTTAAGAATATAACCTTGGATTAGAAATGACCTAACAATTTAAAAAAAAAAAAAAATTAGAGCAATGGTCCTTGGATTTGAATAAGGATCCTCTCTGGATATTTTTTGTGAGAATATCTGAGATCTGTGTATCGTGTTCGTTCATCATACATTGTGCGGTCAGAAATCATTTTAAATTTTATTATTAAAAATTGAATACAAACAATATTTGACGAAAACTGACCTCACGAAATATAATGAACGGACACGATTCACGAATCTCTACGATCCTCACAAAGAGGATCTGGATTCCTTGGATTTTAGCCCTTTAAACTAAAAATCAATGAGTATTGATTTTTAAACTTGTCATAATGTAGAGTAGTAGTCTTTTTGACTAATATTGATCGAAATTTCATCTAAAATAAAGCATTAAAAGGAGCAAAAAGAAAGACGAAAGTTCTAATGAAGTTATTCTACAGAACCATAGCTCCAAAAAATATTATAATATATTCAAAAACCAATCATTTTAATTCATATACCAATACTCCAATTAGACTCAAATTTAGAGACGTCTAATTATTGTAACGAAATGTATCACCTTCATCCTCAATCCAATCACCGTAAGTGGTAGCTCTTTTTCATTTGACAATGACTTGTACGTGCTTGACTATCTCGGTTCATCTGGTTCCTACATTAATTGCTATTTTCTCATTCAAACTAATGGATCTTGATGTGAAAGATGACCTGACAAATCATCACAAACTAATAGGAAAATTAACCGCATAAACATGGCTATGATCTTAAAGAATTCCAACGTTCATTCTTTTTGATCTTGAGAGTACACACCTGACGATCCTTAGAAAGCCGTTACATATATGAGAACAGTTTCACCCCTGCTCTTTAGGCTGGCACCCAGGCCAAAAAATGGACCGGCATCCCTTCATCTTGCTCCACCCGGGCACCCAGCCCAAGCCAGGTCACAGGCCGGCCCAGAATTGACAGAGGAAGGAAACAGCCCATCTAACGCCATACTGATGCCAGCATGGTGTCAGAGGGCGTTTGAAATTTTTTTTGTGCCAGGCGCGTGGGAAGCACGTGCGATTGGGCACGCGTCGCCGACAAGATTCAGAGCCTGGGCCCGCATGCGCAGGCGCACTTAGCGAACGGAATGGGAGGCCACGTGGCCCGTCTTGGGCCGTTGGATTTCCAATGGCTAGTTTTCTGGACCATTGGATTTCCAACAGTAAAAATATTTTGAATTTGAATTTTGATCTGGACCGTCCGATCCACAGATCAATAGTCCATTTTTTCCCCCAAAAATTAAAAAAAAAAAAAAAAAAAGGCCCAACGGTCATAATTATGATCGTTGGCCACGTGTCAGCCTACAGGCTGTTGGATTTGAATATTTTTCAAATCCAACAGTCCAGATTAATTAACTAAATTAAAATTTATAAAAAATTAATTAAAAATTATGAAAAATGGTTAAAAAATACAGAAAAAATTTAATTTTTTTTTCTATAAATACCTAACCTTCATCTTCCACCTTACACCACATTTCTATATTTTCAACACTTTCTACCAAAGCTTTCATATAATTTTTGAGAGAAAAAAATGACTACGTGGAAGCTCATTGAAGATGTTACGTTGTGTGAATGTTGGGTTCACACTACTCATGACCCGATTACAGGTAATGAGATGGATAAGCGAGAAATGTGGAGTAAAATTACGAAAGCGTTTTGCGATGTACGTGGAAAAGACGCCAGAAGTAGCCAAGGTCTTCAAGGTCGTTGGAAAAAACTCAACGCATCCTTTATTTGTTGGAAAAACGCACGTAGTGGGACAAGTTTAGCGGATCAGGTGACAATATTTTTATTTATTTATATGTATTCCACCCGCGTCAATATTTTAATTTATTTATTTGTGTTACACCCGCATTTTATAATACTATCTTATCCCACATTTATATACACTACAAGCACAAGCATTCTACAATGCGAAGAACCACAACAAATCATTCAGCAAATGGGAATGTTCGCAAATTGTCAAAGATTTCCCTAGATACAGAATTGTGGCAACCGGTCTAGAAGTTGTCATGCATGGCATGGGTCTACACAGTTCGCCAGAAGCAGACACTGCCGAACAAGAAGGTGACACATTTGAAGAGACGGCAAGGACACCTGAAGAAGTGCCGGAGACCCAACCGACTCGTTAGTCCCTCAGGCCTCAAGGTAAAAAGGCATCAAAGAAAAATGGTAGTTCTTCCAAAAATGACTACACTAAATATATGGACGAACTTGCTCGCCAAGGTGAATTGAACATGGTGCGGGAAGCGGCTAGAGATGAGGAAAAAGTTGCTGCTATGGCAGCAATATTAGCTGGCTATTGAGAAACGTGATGCGGCGGCTCAGAGACAAAGAGAAATAGTTAATCGAGAGAACGAGATGAATAGAGAAGCACTTAATCGAGAAAATGAGATGCTTAGAGAAGAAAGGTAGCTCAAGAAGATCGTGACACAATGAACAAGCCTTTAGTCGGACTGTCTCTGAATTCAAAATATTTTTGGACATTAGAAAAAAGAGACGTCGGGAATGTGAAGCCCTCTGCCTTCTATGGTCATCATCCTCATCCTCCTCCATTGCGAAAGCCTTATCTCCACCTTCACCTTCGTCGAGATTGACCAGTTCTTCTTATTTTACCAACAATCTTTTCTGTTGCTCCTCAAATTGTTTATACACTCTCCTTGAAGAAGACATTGTAAGATCTCAAGATTTGAAAACGATGAAGAAGGATTTTGAGCTAAAAAGAAGGATTGAGTTTGGTGTGAGGATGGATGTAGGGATGTAGGGATGTAGGGTTTATATGGACACAAAAAGAAAGGATGAGGTTCTGGACAATGCCACGTGGCATTACGTGATTGGTTGAAAATCTTATCGAAATCTTAGCCAAATTATTGTAAACAGGAAGTGACACATGGCGCGTCGGGATTGGTTGAAAATCTTATCGGAAATCTATCCACAAAATAGTACGTTTAGATAATGACACGTGACATGACAAGATTGGTTGAAAATCTAATCAAAATCTTGGCTAAATCATTGTAAACAGATAGTGACATGTGGCGCACCAAGATTGGTTGAAAATCTTTGCGGAAATCTATTCACAAAATAGTATGTTCGGATAATAACACGTGACGTGACGAGATTGGTTAAAAATCATATCCGAAATTAAAACTATTTTATTTATTTATTCTTTTATAAAAAATTTAAAATATTTTAAATGGGCTGGGTGCAAGCGTATTTTGTAGGGGTGGAGATCGTTTGTGCCAGCGCATTTTTTTAGGGGTGAAGATACATTTGGCCTATTACTGTTCATTGGAGTCTATCACTGTTCATTGAGTGGATTAAATGGGCTGGGTGATGGCGCATTTTTTTAGGGGTGGAACTACTCTTATAGAATTATAAGTAACTGATAAATGCTGAATATTAAAGCAATATTACATTTGCTATCTATTTGTGCTATGTCTTTAATAGAAGTACGACCTACCAACACATGTGGGTTCTATCTCTATTAGAGAAATAGTATAAATAATAGTACAAATAAATAATAAAAATAACATGTGGATCCCATTCCTAATTAAGCTTGCAGGCATGCATGCAACGTTTGTATATAACTTTAGGAATTTAGTATTAATGTTATCAAATTGATATTAGAAGTCAGAATGCATTTTAATTTATCATTGGCTTTGGCTCTATATAAGTTGATGGATTAGGTTTCGAATTTAACAACTAACCAACACACGTTAAATAGTAGGGAGATTGTCTCTCATCCATAAATTCCAAGTCAATTATATAACTCCATGAATAATGGACACACCCATACCAAAACTACACATAGATATTGATTAAATCTTGAAATAATCCAAATCATTTCGTAATCCCCTCAACCAACTCATTAACAGGAGTATATATATCTCCTATTGAAGTTGTACTACAAATTGTTCAATTAATTTCCCAACTAAAAAGTGGCTCTATTTAGAGGAAAGGGATCCTTTCCGGATCCACTTTGTGGGGGATCCTAGGGATTCCTATATCCTAATCATTCATCGTACATCGTGCGGCCAATTTTCGTCAGATACTATTTGTGTTTAATTTTAAAGAAAAAAAGTCAAATGATTTCTGAATGCACAATACACTATGAATGGTTAAGATGTGGGGATCCCTAAGGCCATCTCCAACCGAAGGGTCCAGAGGATCAGATGGCTGAAAATAGCCCGAAAATCATCTCCAACCGAGGGCTAGACCAGAGGGCTCGTGGGCCCCACAGAATCTGAAAAGGGCCAGAGGGCTAGGCTAGAATTTTGGTTATTCGTGTCGGATATAACCGACAGTAATAGTTAGATTATTCCTGTCGGATATAATTGACAGGAATGGTAGGAAAATTTGAATTAACGGCTAGTTACCGTTGGAATATTTTTTTTTTTTTTTGGGCCAATTTTTTTTTTTTTATGAAATTTAAAAATTCCCTTTTTTTCTTTCCTATAAATACCTAAGCCATTCCTACACCATTTCTCACATAATTTCTACCATTCCATACTACCTCACTTCATTCTATTTCAATTCATCACATTATATTTTCTTAAATTTTTTCAATTTTTCACATTATAGTTCTTCACATTTCAAGTTTTCAATTTTATCAATTCTTCAGATTATAATTCTTCACATTACCTCTTCACATTATAATTTTTTTCAACTTTTCATGCTGACGTCACTTAGCCGTTGAATTTGAATTTAAGTTGTAGTTTTTAAATAATAAATTTTGTTTGGCACTCGGTTGGAGACGGTTTTTTATGACAGGGCTAAAACGAGCCCTATGGCCCTCGGTTGGAGATGGAGGCAAATATGGCCCTGTACTGTTCATTAAAATATTAGGCCATCTCCAACCGATGGCTGGCCAGAGCGCTCATTTTAGCCCTCTGGCCCTCCAAGATACTCCAAGATATTAATATTTTAATGAACAGTACATGACCATATTTGCCTCCGTCTCCAACCGAGGGCCAAAGGGCCAGAGAGCTCGTTTTAGCCCTATCACAAAAAATCGTCTCCAATCGAGGGCCAAACAGAATTTATTATTTAAATTTAAAAACTACAACAGCTTAAATTTAAAAAGGGTAAAAATTATGTGAGAAATAGTGTAGGAATGACTTAAGTATTTATTGGAAAAAAGGGGAATTTTTTAAATTCATTAAAAAAAAAATTTGGCCCAAAAAATCAAAAAAAAAAAAAAAAAACAAAACAAAACAAAAAAAATTGAATCCAACGGTAGCTAGCCGTTGGATTAAAAAATTTCCCTTCTATTTGTGTCGGTTAGAACCTACACTATTGCAATTCAAATTACTATTAGTGTCGGTTATAACTGACACTAATAGTAATTAATCAAAAATATTTTTGCCTAGCCGTTATATATAAATCACTATTAGTGTCGGTTATAACCGACACTATTGAAATAATCTACATTATTCCTGTCGGTTATCCAACAAAAAAAAAATCATGGCCAGCCCGAGGCTGGCTGGCTGGCCGGAAGTGGCTAGCCCTCTAGCCCTTTGGCCCTTTGGGATTCCATGGGGGCCTGTCATATTCTAGAGCCCTCTGGCCTAGCCCTCGGTTGGAGACGGTTTTCGGGCTATTTTTGACTCTCTGGCCCTCTGGACCCTTCGGTTGGGGATGACCTTAGGCCATCTCCAACCGAGGGCTGGCCAGAGGGCTCATTTGAGCCCTCTAGCCCTTCAAGATTCTCCAAGATATTAATATTTTAATGAACAGTACAGGGCCATATTTGCCTCCGTCTCCAACCGAGGGCCAGAGGGCTAGAGGGCTCGTTTTAGCCTTGTCACAAAAAACCGTCTCCAACCGAGGGCCAAAGGGCCATAGGGCCAAACATAATTTATTATTTTAAAGTTACAATTTAAAGCTACAATTTAATGTTGTTTCATATTGTTTAATTTTGTTTCATGTTACTTAATTTAATTTAATGTTGTATAATGGCCTAGGAAGTTATAGGAAAAAAATAGAATTAAAAAAAATTGAAACAAATTTTGTAAAATAGAAGTTATAGGAAGTTATAGAAAAAAAAAAAAAAAAGAAAAAAATAAGGTTTAAATTGAAGTTATAGAAAAAAAAAGAAGAAAAAACTAAGGTTTAAATTGAAGTTATAGAAAAAAAAAAAAGAAAAAACTAAGGTTTAAATTGAAGTTATAGAAAAAAAAAGAAAAAAAAAAAGGTTTAAATTGAAGTTATAGAAAGAAAAAAAAAGGTTTAAATTCATAAAAAAAAAAATTAAAAAAAAAAAAAAAAAAAAAAGGGAAGCAACGGCTAGTGGCTCGCTAGCCGTTGCAAATTTCAAATTCAAATTGCCTAATGCTGTCGGTTTTATCCGACAACAATACTAATTAATTAAAAAAAAAAATACAAACTGCCTAATGCTGTCGGTTTTATCCGACAGCAAAGAAAACCATTAAAAAAAAAAATACCCAGCCAGCGGGCTGGCTGGCTGGCCTAACACAGCCAGCCCTCCGGCCCTCCAGCCCTCTCCGATTCCGTGGGGCCCTCCCAGATCCCAGAGCCCTCTGGCCTAGCCCTCGGTTGGAGACGGTTTTAGAGCCATTTTCGGCCCTCTGGCCCTCTAGCCCCTTCGGTTGGAGATGGCCTTAATATCTTGGAGAGCCAGAGGGCTAAAACGAGCCATCTGGCCAGCCCTCGGTTGGAGATGGCCTAAGATCCCCACAAAGTAGATCCGGATGGGATCCAATTCCTTATTTAGACCTTCATGTAGTAATTAGCAAATTAATTATATACTTATAGACTAAACATATCATACATTACTTGAGATTTCTAAAAAAAGCACTTTTGGAGAATTTTAATTTTAATGTACAACTTTGTTAGATTGTAAATTTGAACTATTAATCAAGTTAATCATTTTTGGTGCGGGATAGCCATTGAAGGTCTTGGTCTTGGACACCAGTGCAATGCTTAACTGTGAAAAACCATATACATGATATTGGGGTTGGGTTGGACTAAAATCACACAATGGCCAACAATAATTTTGTTTAGAACTATATTCATTAGAATTAAACTTAAAAATTATCGTTTAATTATAAATCAGAGAAATAGAATAACAAACGACGTTTATCCTAACAAAACAAAATATGAATGAAAAATGAATGGAGGGCAGAGTGGTAATTAAAAAAAAGTGATATCAATCAATATACAAAAGGGTAAAGAAACAAAATCGTGTTATTCCCTCATATTTTTTAACCCCATTACCTTTATCATGTCTCCATCCCACTCTCTCACTGTCAACCTCTTTTCATTTCTACAGAAACCCTACAAGTTGAGGAGAGACTTCATTCCCACTTATTACCCATTTACCACTCAATATCTCTCTCTCTCTCTCTCTCTCTCTGTGAGACTGAGTTTGTAGGCCTGGAAGGAACTGAACTGCTCCCCCTTTCTCCGGAAAAAAATTTCTAGCAATCTCTCAAAATGTTCCCATAAAACAAAGTAATGAACAAAAGCCACCCCACATCATAATCTCTTTCAAAGGGTTTCTAGTATTGATCAAACAACTATTCAAAAGAAACCTCGGAAGAGTGGTATATATAGTAGAAAGAAAAAAGAAACAGGTTATAATACATAGCTATTGCTAGCTAGCTAACCCTGCTCCTCTTTTCTCACCTGATCCATCTATATAAAATCCTCATCCTCATTCCTCAACCATATGATTGAAACCCCAGCTCAATTGAGCATAGTAAGTGATCTACATGTTCTTTGATTTCTTCTAGTTACCCACCCATGGATTCACTTCAAGAATTTGACCCTTCCAACCCATCAAATACTTCAAGCATTAACATCAACATCAACACCACCATCGCTACCAACTCATCCTCCTCCTCATCGTCACCATGCTCCACTCTCAGCCGCTATGAGAACCAAAAGCGGCGAGACTGGAACACCTTTGGGCAGTACCTCCGCAACCACAGGCCGCCACTGTCTCTGTCGCGGTGCAGTGGGGCCCACGTGCTTGAGTTCCTCAGGTACCTGGACCAGTTTGGGAAGACCAAGGTGCACATCCAGCTGTGTCCCTTCTTCGGGAACCCTAACCCTCCTGCACCGTGCCCCTGCCCTCTGCGGCAAGCTTGGGGAAGCCTTGACGCCCTCATCGGCCGCCTCAGAGCCGCCTTTGAAGAGCACGGCGGGAAGCCTGAGGCAAACCCTTTTGGGGCTCGGGCTGTGAGGCTTTATCTGCGTGAGGTTCGAGATTCTCAGGCCAAAGCCAGAGGAATTAGCTACGAAAAGAAGAAGCGGAAGCGCCCACCAGAGAGTAGCACCAGTAGTACTAGTAGTACTACTAGTACTGTTCTTCCAGTTCAAGCAATACTGCCCCCTGCTCCTCCCGGTGCAAGCTAATAAGTCAGTAAAAAGCTGTTTGGTTTTTTGGTTTACTATCAAAATCTTCATTGATTAATTAATTAATTAATTCTCTCTATCATACATCCAAATAATTGTCTTTGCCCTACGTATATTAATGAGCATTATAAATTGTTTTGGCTAATAATAAACTTGATAAAGGACAAATTAATTCAAATTAAGAGTAATAGCTGTGATTTGCTACACGCTTATCAAAAGTGGGTATGCTCGCTTAACTTAATTCTTCATATAGCCAATTACTATATTAATGAGTATTATTAGGGAAGCACATTATTCGCACTCCATAGAAAGATTAATTGTTATTGTGTTTCTTACCAGGCAGAACAACTTATCTACAAGTATCAACAACTGGGTGTATGCTCTTTCGCTCTGCCTCTCTTGTCATGTGATATCACAGATGAGTTTATGTTGTCACCTTTTGCATTTTTAAGTCTATATATCTACACTTCTGGTTTTTTTTTTTCTTCAGAAACATGCTTAATTGGAGTTTCAGATATTGAAAAATTGAATTGATAAGCAAAAAGGAGTTGCACTGTTGTAGTATAAGCAAATTAGCAGTTATGCTGGGAGTAATGAATATTATATATATGTACTAGTTCTAGTTGCACGTAGGTGAGGGTTTTTTGTGACTTAGCATAAAATATGTCATAGATATGTACTATAAAAGGTTAATTGGTGAGAAGTAATAGATTTGCAGATCATGTTCTATGTCTCCTTTTGAAAATTTTCATATTTTTAATGCGTGTTGGCAAATCATTGAGGAGTTTGGTGGGTATGACTTTTCAGGAGGTCGATCCTGTGTCGGATTTGTCTAGCACAATGTATATACAGTCTCTACTTTACATATAGAGGTCAATATTTCTTCTTTAATTTGTTTCCTCCATTAGATTGGATTGTTAGCTTTTCGATCGTCACTGTGGAAGTGGAAGCAGCAGAGTGGAGAGAACAAACCCTTTCAATTACAAATGCAAATATGCAATCGGTGCATGATGAAGTCTCTGGAAGTATAGTTTATGAATGTATTATACTCATTCACAATATATATGCATGTGGGAAGATAGGTCTTTGCCAATATGAGCTGTGCTTCACTTATTATGCAAATATCCACAACCCATTTGTCGAATGCGTCCTTGATGTTTGTTACCAAAAGAGGAGAAATACATTAGAGAAGTGAAGTATTATAATCTTTTCATAATCAATATCAAGCTAGCTAGCTCATTTAAAATATTAAATATCCCATGCATTCAAGTCAATCGAAGGTGTTAATTAGGGGCTTGTAACTTCAGATTGAGAAAATTTGCCGAGGTTTGATTCTCTCGTCTCTCAATATCGTCTGTATAAATAAAAGTAAACTAAAGAGAAAAAAGAAAGAAAAAAAGTCGCATGAGAGAAGTACAATAAATAAACTAATACTAAGTATTATATTATCAAACCTTATGTCAATTTAAATTTAAACATCTAAGAATATAATAATGAATTGAATTGCATGCGAGTATAATAATACCAAAGTATTTCGAGCCCTATGTTAAGCATTATGTATGAGATGGATTTTATTCATGCATATCTAGGTGATAGTGGAGCTTGGTGATAATCATGTGGAGGATGAGATGGACTTATTCAAGCATCTGATAAACACTATGTATCAAACCTTATTTAAGTTCACAAGCTTGCACATGGTAATAGAAGCATTTATAAACTTGCACTTGTGTATACTGGTTTGATTTAATCTAAGTTCTGCAATATTGAAGTGTTCTCTGCCGCGCTAGACTTTTAATCTGAGTTGTGCATTATGATATGTTTTTTTTATGTCTGGGAGATTTTAGAGTATAGTAAATTGAAGGAAACATAATGGATACAAAATAATGATAGAATTTTTATATACGGATGTCAAGTGGTACCAAATTTAGGGTTTAGCATATAATTGAAGGCAGACCATAAGGAAGAGACTTATGTATGATATAGATATTTGCTATGTGGGAGATGATAATTAGGGTAGTGATCAAGAATGCCAAATTAGGTTTTAGTCCACCACATTGGGGAGATGATAATTGGGTCGAACTCACTCTTGTGGATGCAAATTTTCTCCTCTTCGATCTTGGACGAATTTGCACCTACAAAACAAGTAGCACCTTAGGTTAAGGCCAACAGCCTCACGCGCCCACGATGAATGGGGGGGGGGGGGGCTTTGGCCGAAGAACCTCCGATGCCAAAGTTAGAATTTTAGAGAGAAAAGTGTTTAGTGAATTTGGGATTTTTTGCAAGAGACTTGGAATTATCTTTTGGTGAGAATGGATGCCTATTTATAGGGCTAGGCTTTGCCCAAATTTGAAGAAAGTGACCGGCCACTTTTAGGGTTTTTTGAATTCAACTTTTGGCTTAATTAGCCAATTCAATGGCTAATTAAATATGAAAAGAATAAATGGGTGGTTATGAAAATAAATGATTATTTTAATTTGGGTAATAACTTAGGGAGAAATGGGAAAAGGTGTGGATGGGAATGGTGGAAAAGGATGGCCGGCCCTTTAACCAATTTGTGGTTTAAATTGTACAATTTTAATAGGTAATTAATAGATTAAATGGGTAATTAATTCATTAATTTACCTATTAATATTATTTTGGAGGTTACTTTGCAAGAAAAGGATTTGATGAGATGGATTTGATTTGGTTACCTCTTTTTGGAGCATTTTTATTTTGTTGAAGGATGATTGTCTACTGCTCGCGTGTAGAAATCCCGGTGTACCTCAGGGGTAGTTTGGTCCTTTTTTGCTAAAATGTCCACGTGTCGCCTTGTGATTCTTTTTGGCTCCACAAATGCCCCCACACCTGTTGGGTTGCTCGCAGGAAAGGGCAGCAGGTGTAGAGATTTTCTTGCTTTAAGAAACTCTGAATTGCTTCCTATTTTGTTGTTGATTCTCTCTTTAATTGGAAATTAGGTCATTCTAGGAAAGGGAAATAAATTTCTCTCAAAGCCTATTTAAGTCCACCTTAAGTGGGCTATTAAATCAACTTTGGAGAGCAATTTATTCTACCCTACAAGAGAGAGAAAGCTTAGAGAATATTTGTTCCCCCTCCTCTAGCAATCTTCTACATCTTGCCCGTGCAAATGACCGTTTTTAGTTGATTTCTTCGTCTTCTCCGTGTCGCACCGATGTAAGAAAATTTTAATTTTTCTTGTCTTCTTCTTGGATAGTGCTGTCGCGGGGTAGCCGTCGAGGTGGTGCGACACGGCGACTGGCAGGGGCCAGGAGTCGGCTCGGCATGGGCCGAGGAGGTGTTGTGGCAAGGGCCACTGCTTGGGTTGTTTGGCTTGGCTAGAGCCAATGATTAGCTTGGCATGGGCCGAGGAAGTGGCGTAGTTTGGGCTGCCACGTCTCGGCTGCTTGCCAGAAATGAGGAAACTGCTTGAGTTTGATTTTTCAGCTGCCGTAGATGAAGCAGTCAAGGATGGAGTTGCCAAGATCGGAGCTGCTGAAGATGAAGTGTTGGATGAGCGAACTGTTAAGTGTAAAAGTGGTTGTTGCCCCCTGAACATTTGCTGCCTATTTGATCTTCTAGCATTCGATATTTTGAGCTATGTGGCTTTTTCGCACTGGAGAGCTTACCCATATGGGTGTCGGGGAATTAGTTTACCCTCTCGCACTGGAGAGCAATTAGTTTACCCTCTCGCACTGGAGAGCATACCCATATGGGTGTTGGGAGAGCAATTAGTTTATCATCTCGCACTGGAGAGCATACCTATATGGGTGTCGGGGAATTGGTTTACCCTCTCGCGCTGGAGAGCAATTAGTTTATCCTCTCGCACTGGAGAGCATACCCATATGGGTGTCAGGCAATTGGTTTACCCTCTCGCGCTGGAGAGCAATTAGTTTATCCTCTCGCACTGGAGAGCATACCCATATGGGTGTCGGAAATTGGTTTACCCTCTCGCGCTGGAGAGCAATTAGTTTATCCTCTCGCACTGGAGAGCAGACCCAGATGGGTGTCGGGGGATTGGTTTACCCTCTCGCACTGGAGAGCATGGAAGTTTTACCTTTGTTAAGGGGGCGGAGATCTCGGCTACCGCTGATTGTAACCTGCTGGTCTAGGCTGCTCCTCCACGCTTTAAGACGGGAGTATACACTATCTCGGGGGCCCAGTTGGGAGTGTACTCCGTTAGAACGCTCGGTTCGTGGCTGGTTGAGTGGCTGCTTGCCGGGAGGCTGCTGGAGAGGTTTTTTGTCTGCCTTCGTCCTACTTTGGGACACCTCGTCAGGGGCACGTTGCATCTTAGTGTGCTACAAGAGCTGGTTCACCAAGGTCATTTGCTGTGCTATGGCGCCGGTTAGCTTTATGACTTGTCGAGACAAGTGTTGTTCGCCATTTAGATTGGAAAAGCTTGGAAGGAATGTGCCTCCTTCAGCAGTGGAAGGGTGGTAGACTCCAGGCGCAAGATTTGAGTTGGGAAATGCTAAATCCACAGAGAAATATGGTGAGAATGCCCCCGGCTCGATGATAGGTCCGGATGGTTGATATAGTCTTGGGCCTACTTGGGCTGCTTGAAAGGCCACGGGAGCAAGATGGGCCACGAGAGTAGGCTGGGCCACGAGAGCAGGCTAGGCCACGGGAGTGGGCTGCTCGGCGGGAGCAGGCTGGACCACTGGAGTGGGTTGCTCGGAGGGAACAGGCTGGGCCACTGGAGTGGGCTGCTTGGCGGGAGCAGGCTGGGCCACGGGAGTGGGCTGCTCGACATGTGGCCCATGTAAGTGCGAGGCTTGGGCTCGGCTCGGCAACGCATTAGGCTCGCGTTGGATTTGGGTGGCACGGGCCGGTTTTCCTTGGGCTTGGAATGACATGGCTTGGGCCGTAGCTTTGGTGCCATAGACCTTGCCGCGGGTGGTTGTCGTGGTGGCCACCGCGGTGGTTGCCATGGTGGAGCCTCGTAGTGGTGGTGCCGCTCCAATTATTGTCACATTTAGCCTTGTGGATCGCCGTGGTCCCATCTCTTAAATTTTGGAATTTTCACTCGTGGAGTTTTCTAAATTTCTAGCCATTGTAATTCTTTTTTCACGTTTTATCAAAGAATCTTTGCAAATAAAAAATTCTAATAATAAGAACATATGAAAAAATACAAGTGGACTAGAAAATAGAGAAAAAACCTTTTTTATGCGAGAGTCTTCTACGAGTATGGATTTCAACTCTCAATGAAAGCACCAATTTGTGGATGCAAATTTTCTCCTCTTCGATCTTGGACGAATTTGCACCTACAAAACAAGTAGCACCTTAGGTTAAGGCCAAGAGCCTCACGCGCCCACGATGAATTTGGGGGGGGGGGGGGGGGGGGGGGGGCTTTGGCCGAAGAACCTCCGATGCCAAAGTTAGAATTTAGAGAGAAAAGTGTTTAGTGAATTTGGGATTTTTTGCAAGAGACTTGGAATTATCTTTTGGTGAGAATGGATGCCTATTTATAGGGCTAGGCTTTGCCCAAATTTGAAGAAAGTGACCGGCCACTTTTAGGGTTTTTTGGATTCAACTTTTGGCTTAATTAGCCAATTCAATGGCTAATTACATATGAAAAGAATAAATGGGTGGTTATAAAAATAAATGATTATTTTAATTTGGGTAATAACTTAGGGAGAAATGGGAAAAGGTGTGGATGGGAATGGTGGAAAAGGATGGCCGGCCCTTTAACCAATTTGTGGTTTAAATTGTCCAATTTTAATAGGTAATTAATAGATTAAATGGGTAATTAATCCATTAATTTACCTATTAATATTATTTTGGAGGTTACTTTGCAAGAAAAGGATTTGATGAGATGGATTTGATTTGGTTACCTCTTTTTGGAGCATTTTTATTTTGTTGAAGGATGATTGTCTACTGCTCGCGTGTAGAAATCCCGGTGTACCTCAGGGGTAGTTTGGTCCTTTTTTGCTAAAATGTCCACGTGTCGCCTTGTGATTATTTTTAGCTCCACAGCTCTCTTATTGTCAATTAGTTTTAAGTTGGAATCTGATATTCTAATAGTCGATTGTTATTTGCACAATTGATGAGTGTTATTGTGGCTGCAAATTTTCATGATTATTTTCCTAGTTTTACTCTATTTTCGCAACAAGGTTCTATATTTAATTTAGGGTATAGAATGTCTTATGAAGGTTAATTTTACTCCTCATGCCGATGTGTGTGAGTGCACATAAGAGAGTAGCTAGGAAGCTTATTTTCGAGAGCTTGTATGATCAACTCTCAGGTTCTTCAATCATATAATTTTGTTTGGAGAATTTCAACTTAGTTATGAGCTATGGTTCTTTCTTAAATATGCATGTAAACGCATGCAAATGGTGACTTTTAGGATTAAGACGTTGTTAAATGAGATCCATACATTAGGGTTTTGTTTATTTTTAGTTTCAACGGAAGTTTGAGTCTTAATTTTCCTCTTTTGTTTGAATAAAGATCAGAGATTGCAAGCATGGCAATCGTACTGTCTATCTATGCTTACTATATCTATATAAAAGTTAGTGTTGGTGAAATTAGATCCCCAAGAAAGCTACCTTGTTGCTAACTTATATTATTCAATAACTATCATCAGGGAATTAGGGAATAGATTAATTACAAGCTAAGCTAGCTACAAGACTTGATCTTCTTTTTTCTTTTACATTTTTATCTTCTTTTTTGGTAACACGGTTTGGCAAAAAACAGAATTTCTCAATGACAATGTCAAAAACTCTGTATCACTTCTCCTCCTTACATTTCCATTAGTGGACCTTATATATATATATATATATATATATATATATATATATATATATATATATATATTAAAAGTGATCTCTAGCTTTGTGCGGTTGCAACTGTGAACTACAAGCATTCAATTATAGTTTGGCTGGAAGTTTTAATTTCTTTAGTTTCGTTTAGTACAGAGGATTTGATTGGAATGACAAAACAACTATTTTCAAGGTATTTTGAAGGAAGAAATAAAAACATTGTGGTCAACTGTGGAGGTAGGAGATTGATTACTCAAAAAGAAAAATTATCCATTCTAATTCTTTAGGATCAGAAGGGAGAAATTTCCTTCATATCTAATCCCTTTTGAATTCCCTCAATTAAAATCATTCTCCTGCATCATTAGTATACCTTTAATTTAGAAGGTATTCATTCCAATTTAATTCTAAACACCAAATGAGCTATTTTGATATTATCTTGTATTTGATAGTATTTGGTTAGTTTGTAGTTCGTAGTATAGGACTCAAGAATCATTAAACATGTGCAAAATTTGTGTGCATGAAATGTGTTAGCTAGCTAGGCTGTTAGATAGCTTAAGAGTGATCAATAATATACTGCTAGCTACCTGGATTTTACAAATTTACAATGGAAAAACCATGTAAAGAAGGATATGAGTAATGCTAGGGACACTAAATTTGTAGACAAAATTTGCAAACTAAATGATATGTCACCAATAGAAATGAGCATGTTTATCAACGCTTAAGTATTAATCCAATCATCAACTTCCATGTCACTTAGTTTACAAAATTTTGTCTACAAATTTAATCTCCTTAACATTACCCAAAGGATATACTGACATATTGTTACATATGATGTCCCGGATGGTGACAGTCCATTCGTATCATGCAAGTGTTGGAGAATAGGATTCTACATGGTCATATGACAAGATAATATCCAATTAATATACAGTTGTTTCCACCCATAATTAACCAAGGTCTTTTGTGATAGAACCCAACACCTAGTAACACATAATTAAGTTGGGACAATAACAATGATATTGGTAGTGGACATCGACAGAGCCACCTTAGGTTCAGGGGGGCATGCCCCCACTTAGTATTTTTGCTGGAAAAAAAAATGTATATAATGCATATAGCAATTCCATATGATAGAGCATTTTCAGTTATGAATTTTTTGAAGAATCAATTGAGAAATCGGATGGAAGATCAATGAATGAATGATAATTTGGTTATTGGTATAGAGAGAGATATTTGATGGTATTGGTAATGAAGTTGTCATGCGACGCTTTCCAAAACATGAAAAATGTGTTGACGGATATTGTAATATCACTACTAAATTAAACAGTTTGCGCGACGAGGGAGATTTTATCGCGCAAATCATTATTAGGTCGCACAAAAACTATGGCGACCAGAAAATCGTCGCTCGTATTTTGTCGGGCAAAGGTTGTGAAAAAAGACATTGCGCGACGAACAATTTCAAACTCGTCGCGCTAAAGTTATACGGACGAAGGTTTTCGTCGTACGATATAAAAGGGTACAGGTGCGCTTTGTGACTAGTTCGTCTCGAAAAATGTAAGAGGAGCATGGTAATGCGTGACGAAGTTATAAGACGCGCTTAATTTTGCGCGACGACTGGTCGGAGTCATGCAAGTGTAATTTTTATTAAAAAATAAATAGAATAAAAGGAAAATGAAAATTAAAAAAAAAAGATTTCATACTAATGACAAAAAAAAACAAATTAATGAATAAAAAAGTAATTTTTATTTATAATATAAATAAAAATATATGTACAAATATAAAGTTACAAAAGAAAGCAAGAACAAAACTATGAAAAAAAAGTGGAAAAATCTATAGGAATGTCGTTCGAAGGATCTTGCTGTTGGTTGGGGACGGGGTCGGAGATCGACGAGCCTGATTGCTGTGCTTGCTCGGTGTGGAAGAGCTGTGAGGGCAATGGTGCAGAAAAACCGGGAAGATGTATTCAGGAGGAACTGAGGGCTTGTACAAGCATCGACATTTGAGACTTGTACGATGCCGGCTCACTCCTCAGGCCAGCGACTTCTTGCGTCAAAGTCGTAACCTGGCCCTTTGACTACGAGGATGACGAGGCTCTACTCTTCTGCCGCCTAGCATTTCCCATCCCCCGACAATAAGTCCCTGGCCTCCGACTGAAAGTCTGGTCCAACGTCTCTGCGATGATGTGAAACCCTGTATCCTTAAGGGGGATCCACAGACTCAATCGGCGTGTCCAAGGGAAGCTAGGAGGCAAACTCTTGAAGCACCGACTGACTCTTCTCCACCATAGTCGCCTGTGAAAAAAAAACATGGATTATTAATAGAAAACAATTTGAAATAATTAGTATAAATGTTGAATGCATAAGAAATTACTTACATGAAGGGACTTGGTCAACTCATCCCCAAGACGAACATAAACGTCAGCAAAGACATCGATCTCCGGAAATTTTGAACCTTCCTGAAATCGAAAAAGATAATGAAAATGTTAGTAAGGAAAAAAAAATTATTAGCGACACTTTAAAATTGGAAATGAAAGATGTAATATATACCTTCCGTCACACCTCCATCCTATAGGAGAAAGGCCTCGAACTCGAATGGTGGAGAAGAGTCTTCTTCTCCCGATTGATCTTGTTCGCCTTCGCCTTCTTCTGTTCTACAAAAAATAGACGTATTAGTTGTAATACTTAAAGAAAATTAAAAAAAATAATAATAAACATGAGTAAAAATTAAAAAAAAAAAAGTAAAATGAAAGAAGCCGTAATTAAAAACGCACCACATAGCCTGGCTCCTGAAAATGACAGCAAAGCCAAACCCAACTATCTTGTCTGTCCTCCAACTCCTTCAAACAACCCTCCTCGAGAGTGACCTGCGGATCATCAAATTGCTGGAAACATTGGTGCAAGTCACTCTTCCACTGCTTGTAACGTTCGAAGAAGAGCCGATTGAGGTACGCGAACATGTCCTCGTCCATTTCCTCCAAATTATAGTTTGTCTGCAATGTAACAAATATTTTGAAAGTATTAGCAATAAAAGACAGTAATAAATATAAATATATAAATTTTACATGAAAAGCATTAAAAAGGCGATGCTACTTAAGGACAATTGGTTGTGCACCGTGTTCTTCGTCTCCTCCGGCATCGCCTTCCAAGACTTCCACCACATAGGGCAAAAGGTCCGCACAACATGCCCAATGTCGTGGGCCAATGCACTATGCTGCTCTGCCGTTGGTGCTGCCCGATGTTGCTCATCGTATCCGATTGGGATACAACCGTTAGTCACCTTGGTGACCTTCGTTGTCTTCAATTGCTGACAAGGTCCCCGGGTGTTTTTCTTCGCTACAAAGAGATGAAAAAAAAATCATTAACCCAAAACTAATAACAAATCCTACTAAAATTTCGGCATAACCTCCCCTATAATTAAAACATTTCCCAAAATCCTGAAAATAACATAAACAATATACATATCCAACACAATGATCACAATAGTTTAATAAAAGGTTCGGAAGGATGACAACTTTTTAATCCTTACATGACATAACTTAACAAATTGAACCTAAAATAACAAAACTGATCAGTTAAAATTCACATACATTTTCTTCCTCGATTTCTCCTTAAAGTTACTTATTGAGCATCACAGCTACTTTTCTGTTTGAGGCCACTATTTCCTTTCTCCTAATTAGAACATATTTCCAATTCGAGCGTTTTCAAATACCACAACAAACTTCTAAAAATGGCGACAACTGCCATCTAAGACGGCCAATTTTTGAGCATACACAGGCTCTCGACATTGCTGGCAACAGGCTTGGCAAAGAATTCTAAACTGCTGTAGCAAACAATTCCATATAACCTCATCCACATTGACATTTGTAAGACTTTGACAGTCACAACCGAAACTTCTACGACTCGAAAAACTTTGCTTCATGATAATTACCAAGGTTTTCATTTCCCAGTTAAACATTTTCGCCATTTCCTCAGCATCAAATCTCTTCCACAGCACTACCGTTTCAATTCCGTGAGAAACCCATTTCAGTAACTAAGAAATGACACATAAATTAACGAAAAAAATTACAAAAACATAAAAATTAACAGACATGAATTAAGGAATACACACAATTTCGATTTCATGACAAAACCCATTTCTGAAAGCGAAGAAATTGTGAACAAAAAAAAGAGAAAACAATGGAAATTTTTAATCCTTACATGACATGACATAACAAATTGAACCTAAAATAACAAAACTCAGTTAACATGGGAATGAGGGAGTGAATTAGGATTGTATACCTAGTGATGGGGAACTGTTAAGGGGCAGAGAATCAACTAGACGAACACTAGCACAACTAGAGAAGGAGACTAAGATAAAGAGCCAAGCTCTGTTCATAAAATCATTCAAAATACATCATCCCTCATTCCTTAACAATTCTAGCCTTTTAATAGGCGTAGCAACAACCTAATTAAACATTAGCACAACTTCCTAGTCCACTAAAACTTCATAAATGATAATCAAGTCCCAACCCAAATACATAATTAAAACACAACTTACAAAAATACAAATTACTAAAATATAAATTAGCCATTTAATTATGAAAGCTCAATGAATTTCTCTTTCATGCACTACATCAGACTCTCCAGGTGAGAAAGAACTCGCCCACGAGTTCACTGATTTAAAATCGATCCATAACCCAAAGTGTTGTAACCAACTTTTCTTCGCATGCTTAGTTTTCTTTTTCAAGCTAACAAACAACTTCTTTGCATAATAGAACAAAATGGTGGTTTTTTCCAGGAGCCGCAATAGTTTATAAAGATTCGTTGAGGATGTATCAACTTCCAAACATTGAAATAACTCTTTTCGCTCTCCCATTTTTTTGGTTGCGTCTGTGTGCATGAAGTCATACCAAACCGGATCATGAAACTCAAATGTAGGAGTAACTTCCACAACTTTAGGTTGCTCATGTGTGGCAATCTTATGTGGCGTGCATCCATTTTTGAATTCTAACACCACATCTCTATTACCAGAAACCATCAATATGTTGCTGCTTGTTTGATCAACACAAGACTCCACATCTAAAGCACAAGTAGAGGCCAAAATATCCCTTGAAGAATTTGATTTGCAAACCCCTTCTTGACATAGACTTGTTGAGTTCTTCAGTGATACAAATTCAATTATTTTGTCCTGAAAAGTGTCGAGGTTGACATTCTTCAAGTTCACTTCTTCATTGTCAACATATTCATCAAAAACAGGTGGTACAGTCCAATCAAAAGCACTAACCATTTGATCAAACTTGGGTTCTTTATCGCAATCAAATTTCATTTCACCGTATTGAGTTTCTTCTTCAAGAGAAAGGCCAAGTTTATCTTCCTTACACCTAATTTCAAAATAAGAAGGCAAAGAAAATTGACTTACGTCCGGGTATGAAACTTTGTTGATTTCAATTGGTGCTTCAACCTCAAACGCTAATCTTTCAGCGTCATCTGGTTTGTAATCTTCCTCACAATCCCTCGCAACCTTAAGCCAGTTATGAAATCTTGGCATTCCAAGCTTCCATAATTGATTTTTATTCCCTTGAGACGAACGGTATCGTGGATTGTAAAACCATCTCAATTCTGCCTCATGATCAGAATTACTGCGTCTTGACCCACCAAGCTTCATACGAGCTTCTTGGCGTTCGATTCGCCTACTAAGTTGCTCAACTTGTCTTCGAAGTGCTTGAAGTTCTTTGTCTCTTTCATTCCTAGATTCCACGATGCTCATATGGTGCTCATGCTTTCCTCTACCTCTTTGTCCCACCATTTTACATAAATGGTGCGGAAACGCCCCAAAGAACGTAGCAAAGCTCTGGTACCAAATGATGGGGAACTGTTAAGGGGCAGAGAATCAACTAGACGAACACTAGCACAACTAGAGAAGGAGACTAAGATAAAGAGCCAAGCTCTGTTCATAAAATCATTCAAAATACATCATCCCTCATTCCTTAACAATTCTAGCCTTTTAATAGGCGTAGCAACAACCTAATTAAACATTAGCACAACTTCCTAGTCCACTAAAACTTCATAAATGATAATCAAGTCCCAACCCAAATACATAATTAAAACACAACTTACAAAAATACAAATTACTAAAATATAAATTAGCCATTTAATTATGAGAGCTCAATGAATTTCTCTTTCATGCACTACATCACCTAGCTGTGCTCCCGAGTCATCGGTTGTGGATCCTGATGGCGACATCTGGTCCGTAGTGCGGGGGCGCCAATGAGTATGTTGGGCGTTAATAGGCAACGCCACCGAAGAAGTCGACGATGTCTGGGCCTGTGGGACTGGAGGACCAACTGGGTCAAACGGATTGACCGACCTATGGTCCATCTCTGTCGGAGTAGTGGCGGCAGTAGTAGGTGTAGTCGTCGGACTAGGTGTAGCCGTTGGATTAGGTGTAGAAGTCATCGCCCTCCGAGTTCTAATGAGGTGTGACATCTACAAAATTGGAAATCAATTTGTTTCGTACACAAAGATTTAACTTACCGTACACATGCTAATAATTTGAACTTAAATTTAAAACGAAATTTGAAAACCCTAATTCTAAACCCAATTCAAGTTTGGCAGAAACAAAACTTCAAACTGATATACTATACACAAACTAATCAATTCAGATAGGATATAGACCCAACAATTATAACTTATAAGAAGAAACTAGCATAAAGGACATCCTTACAAGTTTACTACCTAAAACCAAACAAATGTGAGGTGCCTTGGATATCCTTACTACCTTATGTTTAAGTAAAGACCTCACAACAAACTAATAATGTGAGAGAGAGCATATCATTATTTACTAGTAAAATCCAGATTTGCTTATATCATGTGGGTTCCCATATCTTTGGATAATAATAATAATAATGGAGTTCACAAACAGATTTCATTTGATTTAATGTGTTCCTATTGGTTTGTTATACCTAATCACCATGACATTGCCCTATCTTCCTGAAAACATATTTTACATATAAATTTCCCATTTTTTTGTCCTTCTTGGTGAATTAAGTATAGCCAGACCCAGGTGAGAATCCATTCATGACATTCCTAAAAATGTAACTTCAAAATTGGGAGGCCGAATTCAACAAGCAATGCAACCGAGTCTATCATATTAATACGGCAACAACAAAGGCTAATACCCCATTATATATCAAGAAATCGTGGCAGTCAACAATGCAAATCTCTAAAAACTTATTCCACAAATATACAATGTAATTCAATTTTTTTCTTTCAAACCTACAATAGAGAACACGTCCTACAATATTTTAAATTCCAACATAAAAACCACAAACATAAATATAATTCATCTAATCGTAATAAAATTGAATTAAAAGGGTGAATTATACGATATAAAGATAAATAAATAAAAGAATTGTTGCATATCGTGCAATGTTGTGGATGCACATATCACAGGAAAACCTTAACAAATTCCTAATTTAAGAACCCTGTACTTAAATTAAAAAAAAACCCTAATTCAAACCCTGTACTTGAAATTAAAAAACCCCTAATTTAAGAACCCTAATCTAACCCCCAGTGAAGCACCCTAAATCTAACCCCCAATTTAAGAAAACCTAATCTAACCTCACTACCCAAAATTGTTCCCCTAATTTCCGACGTAAATCTAACCCCACTTAAGAACCCCAAAAACTCTAATTTAAGAACCTAAATGTAACCCCCAATTTACGAACCCTAAATCTAACCTGATTGCCCTAATTATAACCCCACATTTGAAAAACAAAAAAAAATCCTAATTCTAACCCCCAATTTGTAAATAAAGAAATTGAAAATAAAAACTGACGAGGAAATTACCTCTTGGAGACGAAGTCGCGACGGCCGAAGAGAGGGACAGAGAGACAGATGGAGATACAGAGGGAAGAGAGAGAGGGTATCGCGCAGGGAAAAAGGAAGAATAGGGAAGTGAGGGGAAGAATGAGAGATAGGGTTAAAATATAAAATCTTGCACGACAGAGCCATCGTCTTGCAAGGCTAAAAAATCGTCCTTCAAGTTTCTTAAAATTTCCGCGAAAAGAAAAGCCTTAATTGAAATTTCAAACACTTGCGCGACGAAAACAATTTTTCGTCGCGCAAATATACTTTGTGCGACAAAATATATGTATTCGTCGCGCAATATTCCTACGTAAATTTAAAATAACCGTTATATCGTGATTTTTCATTTCTAACCGTCGAAAAGATTTGTATCGTTACTTGATCTCTGAATGTTTGTTTTTTGCGATTTTTGGCGTATGCGATCTCCAACCATATACAAACAAGTTTGACGGTTGGATCGTTGAAATTAGTTTCGTAGAATGCGTATCCCATTGAAAAGAGAGATTCACTAACATTTTGAGTTTATTCATACTTTCATTAAGTACAACATAAGATTTTGTGGTATCCACTAGTGTAAATAGTTTAAATTGAAGATCGAATTCATTCATCATGTTCATATAGGGTCAAGGACTGTAGGTGTAAAAAAATCATCAAAATCGGAGTTAAAATAACCGTTAAATAGTGATTTTTCGTATCTAACCGTCGAAAAGTGTTGTCTCGTTACTAGATCTCTGAGTGTTTTTTTTTTTGCGATTTTTGGCGTATACGATCTCGAACCATATACAAACAAGTTTGACGGTTGGATTGTTGAAATTAGTTTCGTAGAATGTGTATCCCATAAAAAAGATAGATTCACTAACACTTACAGTTTATTTATACTTTCATTAAATACAACATAAGATTTTGTGGTACCCATTAGTGTAAATCGTTTAAATTGAAGATCAAATTCATTGATTGCATTCATATAGGGTCAAGGAGTGTAGCTGTAAAAAATCATCAAAATCTGAGTTAAAATAATCGTTAAATCGTGATTTTTCCTTTTTAACCATCAAAAAGTTTTGTCCAATTACTTGATCTTTGAATGTTTGTCTTTTGCAATTTTTGGCGTATGCGATCTCGAACCATATACAAACAAGTTTGACGGTTGGATCGTTGAAATTAGTTTCGTAGAATGTGTATCACATCAAAAAGATAGATTCACTAACATTTAGAGTTTATTTATACTTTCATTAAGTACAACATAAGATTTTGTTGTATCCACTAGTGCAAATAGTTTAAATTGAAGATTGAATTCATTCAATGTATTCATATAGGGTCAAGGAGTGTAGCTGTAAAAAATCATCAAAATTGAAGTTAAAATAATCGTTATATCATGATTTTTCGTTTCAAACCGTCGTAAAGTTTTATCCTGTTACTTGATCTATGAAATTTTTTTTTTTGCAATTTTTGGCGTATGCGATCTCGAACCGTATACAAATAAATTTGACGGTTGGATCATTGAAATTAGTTTCGTAGAATGCGTATCCCATCAAAAAGATAGATTCACTAACACTTAGAGTTTATTTACACTTTGACTAAGTACAACATAAGATTTTGTGGTATCCACTAGTGTAAATAGTTTAAATTGAAGATCGAATTCATTCATTGTATTACTATACGGTCAAGGAGTGTAGCAGTAAAACATCATCAAAATCGGAGTTAAAATAACCGTTAAGTCGTGATTTTTCGTTTCTAACCGTCGAAAAGTGTTGTCCCATTACTTGATCTCTGAAGGTTTTTTTTTTGCGATTTCTGGTGTATGCGATCTTGAACCATATACAAACAAGTTTGACGGTTGGATCGTTGAAATTAGTTTCATAGAAAGCATATCCCATTAAAAAGATATATTCACTAACATTTAGAATTTATTTATACTTTCATTAAGTACAACATAAGATTTTGTGGTATCCACTAGTGTAAATAGTTTAAATTGAAGATCACATTCATTCATTGTATTCATATGGGGTCAAGGAGTGTAGCAGTAAAAAATCATCAAAATCGGAGTTAAAATAACCGTTAAATCGTGATTTTTCGTTTCTAACTGTCGAAAAGTGTTGTCCTGTTACTTGATCTATGAATGTTGTATTTTGTGATTTTTGGCGTATCCGATCTCGAACCATATACTAAAAGGTTTGACGTTTGGATAGTTGAAATTAGTTTCGTAGAATGCGTATCCCATCAAAAAGTTAGATTCACTAGCACTTGGAGTTTATTTATACTTTCGTTAAGTACAACATAAGATTTTGTGGTATCCACTAGTGTTAAAAGTTTAAATTGAAGATCAAATTCATTCATTGTATTCATATAGGGTCAAGGAGTGTAGCTGTAAAAAAATCATCAAAATCGGATTTAAAATAATCGTTAAATCGTAATTTTCATTTCTGACCGTCGAAATTTTTTGTCTCGTTACTTGATCTCTAAATATTTGTTTTTCTCGATTTTTGGCATGTGCGATCTTGAACCAAATAAAAGTTTGACGTATGAATCGTTGAAATTAGTTTCGTAGAATGCGTATCCCATCAAAAAGATAGATTCACTAACCCTTATTGTTTATACTTTCATTAAGTACAACATAAGATTTTTTGGTATCCACTAGCGTAAAAAGTTTAAATTGAAGATCGAATTCATTCAGTGTATTCATATAGGGTCAAGGAGTCTAGCTGTAAAAAATCATCAAAATCAGAGTTAAAATAACTATTAAATCATGATTTTTGGTTTCTAACCGTCTAAAACTGTTGTCCCGTTACTTGATCTCTGAATGTTTGTTTTTTACGATTTTTGGCATATGCGATCTCGAACCATATACAAACAAGTTTGACGGTTGGATCGTTGAATTTAGTTTCGCAGAATGTTTATCCCATCAAAAAGATAGATTCACTAGCACTTAGAGTTTATTTATACTTTCATTAAGTACAACATAAGATTTTTTGGTATCCACTAGTGTAAATAGTTTAAATTGAAGATCGAATTCATTCATTGTATTCATATAGGGTCAAGGAGTGTAGCATTAAAAAATCATCAAAATCGGAGTTAAAATAACCTTTAAATTATGATTTTTCGTTTCTAATCATCGAAAAATTTTGTACCGTTACTTGATCTCTGAATGTTTGTTTTTTGCGATTTTTACCGAGTGCGATCTGGAACTGTATACAAAATGGTTTAATGGTTGGATAGTTGAAATTAGTTTCGTAGAATGCGTATCCCATCAAAAAAATAGATTCACTAACACTTAGAGTTTATTTATACTTTCATTAAGTACAACATAAGATTTTGTGGTATCCACTAGTGTAAATAGTTTAAATTGAAGATTGAATTCATTCATTGTATTCATATAGGGTTATGGAGTGTAGCTGTAAAAAAATCATCAAAATCGAAGTTAAAATAACCGTTAAATCGTGATTTTTCGTTTCTAACCGTCGAAATGTTTTGTCTCGTTTCTTGATCTATGAATGTTTGTTTTACGCGATTTTTGGAGTATGCGATCTTGAATCCTATACAAACATGTTTGACAGTTGGATCATTGAAATTAGTTTTGTAGAATGCGTATCCCATCAAAAAGATAGATTCACTAACACTTGGAGTTTGTTTATATTTTCATTAAGTACAACATAAGATTTTGTGGTATCCACTAGTGTAAATAGTTTAAATTGAAGATCGAATTCATTTTTTGTTTTCATATAGGGTCAAGGAGTGTAGCTGTAAAAAATCATCAAAATTGGAGTTAAAATAACTGTTAAATAGTGAATTTTCTTTTCTAATCGTCGAAAATTTTTGTCTCGTTACTTGATCTTTGAATGTTTGTTTTTTGAGATTTTTGGCGTATTCGATCTCGAACCATGTACAAACAAGTTGGACAATTGGATCATTGAAATTTGTTTCGTAGAATGTATATCTCATCAAAAAGATAGATTCACTAACAGTGTTCTAAAATACGGCCTAGGCGGCGCCTAGGCGCTGGGCAGTGGTGATCCGAGGCGTTTTTGTGCAAATCGGTTGGAAAAATCGACTGGGCTCTAGGCGGCTGCCTAGGTGGTCTAGGCGGGCTAGGCAGCTAGGCGGGCGAGGCGGTGCTAGGCGGACCTAGGCGGTGCTAGGCCTTTTTTTTTTATGACATTAAAAAAAAATCCTTTCTAAGTCTAAGTGGTTTAAATTGTGAACTTGTTGTATATGTGTCATCCTACAATACCATGGTTATATGGCATATATGCTTAATGTGTTTTTAAATTTTGGACTTGTTGGATACTCTTTTTGCATTTTATCTTTATTTTATTATCTTATCCATGGATTTCATACAAAATATAATTTTTTGTAAGTGTCAATATGCACCTATTCACAAGATATATAAGAAATTTACCTAAATCCGCCTAGGCCGCCTAGGCGCCTGCCTAGACCCCGCTTAGCCGCCTAGGCGCTAGGCGCCAGCCCGCCGCCCGACTAGCACCTAACGTTTTTAAGAACCTTGTTCACTAACACTTAGAGTTATTTCTACTTTCATTAAGTACAACATAAGATTTTGTTGTATCCACTAGTGTAAATAGTTTAAATTGAAGATCGAATTCATTCATTGTATTCATATAGGGTCAAGGAGTGTAGCTGTAAAAAATCATCAAAATCAGAGTTAAAATAACCGTTAAATCGTGATTTTTAGTTTCTAACCATCGAAAAATTTTGTCCCGTTAGTTGATCTCTAAATGTTTGTGTTTTGCGATTTTTTGCGAATGCGATCTCGAACAATATACAAACAAGTTTGACGGTTGAATAGTTGAAATTAGTTTCGTAGAATGCGTATTCTATCAAAAAGATAGATTCACTAACACTTAAGAGTGTAATTATACTTTCATTAAATACTACATAAGATTTTGTTTTGTCGACTAGTTTAAATAGTTTAAATTGAAGATCAAATTCATTCATTGTATTCATATAGAGTCAAGGAGAGTAGCTGTTAAAAATAATCAAAATCGGAGTTAAAATAACCGTTAAATCGTGATTTTTCATTTCTAACTGTCGAAAAGTTTTTGTACTGTTACTTGATCTCTGAATGTTTGTTTTTTTACGATTTTTGGCGTATGCGACCTCAAACCATATACAAACAAGTTTGACGGTTGGATCGTTGAAATTAGTTTCGTAGAATGCGTATCCCATCAAAAAGATAGATTCACTAACGCTTAGAGTTTATTTTTACTTTCATTAAGTACAACATAAGATTTTGTGATATCCAATAGTGTAAATTATTTAAATTGAAGATCGAATTAATTCATTGTATTCATATAGGGTCAAGGACTTTAGCTATAAAAAATCATCAAAATCGAAGTTAAAATAACCGTTAAATCGTGATTTTTCGTTTCTAACCGTCAAAATTTTTTGTCCCGTTACTTGATCTCTGAATGTTTGTTTTTTGCGATTTTTGGCATATGCGATCTCAAACCATATACAAACAAGTTTGGCGGTTGGATTGTTGAAATTATGCGTATCCCATCGAAAAAATAGATTCACTAACGCTTAAGAGTTTATTTATACTTTCATTATGTACAACATAATATTTTGCGGTATCCAGTAGTGTAAATAGTTTAAATTGAAGATCAAATTCATTCATTGTATTCATATAGCATCAAGGAGTGTAGCTCTAAAGAATCATCAAAATCGGAGTTAAAATAACCATTAAATCGTGATTTTTTGTTTCTAACCGTAAAAAAGTTTTGTACCGTTACTTGATCTCTGTATGTTTGTTTTTTTTCGATTTTTGGTGTATGAGATCTCGAACCATATACAAACAAGTTTGATGGTTGGATCATTGAAATTAGTTTCGTAGAATTCGTATCCCATAAAAAAGATAGATTCACTAACGCTTAGAGTTTATTTATACTTTTATTAAGTAGTGTGAATAGTTTAAATTGAAGATCAAATTTATTCATTGTATTCATATAGGGTCAAGGAGTGTAGCTGTAAAAAATAATCAAAATCTGAGCTAAAATAACTGTTAAATCGTGATTTTTCATTTCTAACCATCTAAATTTTTTGTCCTGTTACTTGATCTCTGAATGTTTGTTTTTTGTGATTTTTAGCCTATGCGATCTTGAACCATATACAAACAACTTTGACGGTTGGATCGTTGAAATTATGCGTATCCCATCAAAAAGATAGATTCACTAACACTTAAGAGTTTATTTATACTTTCATTAAGTACAACATAAGATTTTGTGGTATCCACTAGTGTAAATAGTTTAAATTAAAGATCAAATTCATTCATTGTATTCATATAGGGTCAAGGAGTGTAGCTGTAAAAAATAATCAAAATCTGAGTTAAAATAATCGTTAAATCGTGATTTTTCGTTTCTAACCGTCGAAAAGTTTTGTGCCGTTACTTGATCTTTGAATGTTTATTTTTAGTGATTTTCGGTGTATGTGATGTCCAACCATATACAACAAGTTTGACGCTTGGATCGTTGAAATTAGTTTCGTAGAATGCGTATCCCATCAAGTTCATTGGTGTGTGTGTATATATATGTTTATTTATTAAGTAGATTTAAACTTATTTATTTTGTACGCATAACACTTAAGAAGTTGAATGGTATGTATATTTAAGCCGATCCAATGGTCACCAATTTTTTAAATTTAATTTAATATATATATATATATATATATATATATATAATTATTATAGCTTTTAGGGGTATAAAATTGTTAAATTAATATATATAATTATTATAGTAATTTTTTAGGGTTATAAAATTATTAAATTAATATTTAGCTTGTCGTGTCGGGTTATCGGGTCGTGTCTGGAATTGCTAGGCCTAGCTTGCGCGACCGAAAATTGTTATGCGTCACGCAATTATGTTTTAAAATGGTTTTTTAATTTTTTTTATTTTGTTTACAATTTATTATAACATACAAACTTACCAAATTTATTTACAAAGTAATTCACATATAAAATGGGAATCATTCATAGCGCTTTTTTCCATCACTCTATATAATGCATTAACCATTTCATGTGTTTTACAAAAAAAGTTACAAATAAATTGCCTTAATCTTCATCCGAACTATAATAACTTTGACTTTCATCGCTATCATCATTTTTAGTGTCCCATTCCTCATCATCGATAGGTATGTCACCATTGTCGTTTGTGCACACTGGACCATTGTATCGTGGAATATTACCGAGGTCAATTGTGATCGACTGAATCGGTATTTCGATTAAAGATACTCCTTCTATCTGAAATGGTTCTTGGATAAGATTAGTATCTCGGAGTGTTTCCGCACCACTTTCCTCCAAAGATTCAAGACGTTGGTCAGCAACATTGTCGATGTCGTCGTCAGTATGGTCTTGTTCTGGTATAGCATACACGTTCCTATGATCCATCGTCTGAACAACTTTCCAACCCCTCCCCGAATTTAGGGCCATCTAGATACACAATTTGTTTTGCCATGGTTGCTAAGATGTAAGGGTCGTCATCGTACCAAGTTTTGGTAGTGTTCACTGATAGTAATCCATGATCTATTTTCACACTTCCATGCCTATTTGTATCAAACCATCGACACTTAAATAAGATCACTTGGCACTGGTCTTTGTAAAGCAATTGCACGACACTTGTTACTTTACCATAGAATTCAATGTCCGTACTTTCTCTTACCCCATGGACATGAACACCATTGTTTTGCGTACATAACTTGTCATCTCGTGCACTCGCTAAGAACTTGATGCAGTTGACATGGCAACCCGAGTACAATTCAACGTGAATTGGTCCGAACGCCAAGTTATATAAATCTTCACTATGCGCGGGGGAATTCGATGCTTTCAATTGATCACCTAATATTAGACAAACATTTAAATTTGTTAGATCGAGCAACTTAATTGGTACAATATATATGTCCAATACAAAACACTTCAAACTTACATATTCGAGAAACCATTGCGGAAAAAATTCACGGTGTTTCTTGGCATACAAATGTGAAGGATGTGCCTGCTTCATCATATTTTCATGCTCGTCTAGGTATGATAGTGTCTCGTCACAATTGTTGAGCAAGAACCAATGTGCTACCTCCATGTCCTTCTTGGAAAACGACTCGCCAAAAATCGGATCTCCAAATGGTTGAGCGATTTGGGCAAAAACTGAAAGTTTCTCCTTTCTCACACCCCTGTCATTATTTCGAGGAGGACGATTGAAAGTTGTCTCAACATCCTTTAAATACATTCCACAAAATGTAAGCGCCTCATATACCACTTGAGCTTGTATAATGGATCCTTCGGGCTTCGCTTTGTTTCGTACACTTTTCTTAAAGTCTTCGAGAAGCCTACCAAAAGAAAACGATACGATACACATATTACTAATTGTAATATATTTAATATTGATTAATAAAAAAGACGAGGAATATATACCTTTCTATTAGATACATCCATCGAAAGTTGATTGGTCAGCAAGCAATGCCTCATCTGGTAAGTGAACCATCACGTGTATCGTACTTGTGAAGAAGGCTAGAGGAAATATCATCTCAAACTTGCATAGAACTTGCACAATGTCATGGTGCAATTGATTAACGTCCGTTTTTCGCAACGTTCTTGGCATCAATTGCGAAAAAAACACTGGACAACAACATGATTGGTTTCACTACATCGGCTGGCAAGAGTACCCACAGGAAGTAGGCGTTGCAAAACCACATGGCAGTCATGACTCTTTAGGCTAACTAATTTACCCCCATCAACGTTCACGCAACGCGCGATATTTGAAGCATAACATGCATAACATCGAGGTTGTGTCTCAATTTTAGTTTGGACCGATATGGGAGCTCAAAAACAATAGGCTTATGCGTCCAGTTCATATGTGTAGAAGGTCTTGTCCTACTGACATTAGTCTTGAAATGAGCAAAATCCAAACAGTTAAGCTGTTCCAAAATCTGAGCACCGGACCATTCTCTGGGTCTGAGGCGATGCTCTTTCTCCTCATCAAACTCTTTATCCTTCTCTCGCCACTCGTGGTCCCAAGGAAACCATCTTCGATGACCAAGGTAACAAAATTTTCCGGCGTGCCAACTAGATGTTACATCTTCCTTGCATACAGGGCGTGCCAAATAACCCCTAGTGTTTCACCTGAAAACCATTGCATACGCGGGGAAATCGTTCACAGTCCACATCATTATAGCCCGCAAAGTGAACATCATGCCAATACATTTATCGTATATGCACACACCGTGTGTCCATAAATCTTTTAGCTCATCCACCAACGGCCTTAAGTATACATCGATTGACCTATCATGATCCTCAGTTATCAATAGAGTCATCATCATGTATTCTTTTTTCATACATTTCCATGGCGGCAAATTATACGGAAATGCGAAAAATCAACCAAGTACTATGGCGTTGGTTTAAAACCCCAAACAGATTAAATCTGTCAGTGGCAAGTTCCAATCTAACGTTACGAGAATCAGCAGCAAACTCGAGGAGCGTTCGATCGAACTCTTTCCATGCCTCTCCATCTGCAGGATGCCGCATCACATTGTCGTCTACCTGTTTTTCCTTATGCCATCTCATGTCTGTGGTAGCATGCGTCGACATATACAATCGCTGCAACCTAGATTTCAGGGGCAGATAACGCATAACTTTTTGTGGGATCTTAGTCGCTTTATTCTGAGATGTCATTTTAACCTCGACTCATTGCATACAAGGCATTTATCCAATGCCTTATTCTCTTTGTAGAATAAAATACAATTGTTTTTGCAAGCGTGAATTTTTTTCATAACCCAATCCAAGACCATTCAACACCTTTTGCACGTGTCTATGGTATTTCAACAAACAATTATCCTTCGGAAGCATTCTCTTGAAAACCCCCAAAAAGTAATCGAAACACTAGTTCGACATACGATACTTTATTTTTCCATGCATTAGTTCCACAATGGCTGTGAGAACGGAAAAGCTCTCGCACCCCGGGTTTAACTCTTGGTTGGCATTTTTTAATAGTTTTTCATATTGTTCGAACTCTGCATTGTCCATAAGTGTAGGCACGTCATCTTCCCTTCCTAATTGGTGTTTGTCGATGCAAATGGAAAAACATCATTTATAATATCCATGACTTGTTCATTAGGATCCACAATAGGTTCAACATTATCTGCTATTGTGGCGTTTGAAGATGAAGCATTGTCTAATTGTTCCCCATGATGGTTCCAAGTATTATATGTCTCAATCATTCCATTCCTTACTAAATGAAATCAAACAATTTCAATTGTCCCCCTTAACATGTTGTTACACCTCCTACAAGGACACCGGATTCTAGTTGCACTCGGGCTGTGTGTACGTGCAAAGTCAATAAAATCCTCGATTCCATCCAAGTATTCGTCTGCACATCTATTCGGGTTCTGAATCCATGTCCTGTCCATAATTCCTAGAACCACAATAACAATACAACAATCACAACAACTTTATACAAAATGATAATGTCACCTTATGCCTCCGGTAAGGGCCATATCCCATTCTGGAATGCATAGTCATGTCACGTAATTTAAGGCTACATCAGATTAGATTTCGACGTGGATGAATTTCGGCAGCATCTCGATACAGTTCTTTAGGTGTATGCCTCGAAGAATGTACAAAGATGACACCGAAATCTCCACAACCGAAACCTAATCCTTCAACCATAAACTATGTGTCATAACTGTGCATTCCCAAGCTGTCCAAATAATGGGACAATTCAAGAATTAATTGGACCGCAGTCATGCTTTCGCATCCATGCGCGAAATCCAACTAATCCTCGAACGAGAAACTAAGTTTTACTAAAAATAAAAAAACAAGTACAAAGTTAATTTCAATTAACTCTGTACATCACAACACATATTTGTACGTCACGTACAAATTTAACAACATAATATAAATATAATTTCAGAACACAATATAAACATAACAAACTAAGTTCAACATAATTTAATTAATTTTATATGTTTAAAAAATAAAACGAAGAAAATACATTATCAATCGTTCTCCACCAATTGCTAATCACACACAATATCCCTATACACAACGAAATTAAAGGCGTTAGTATGAATTTACATTAATACTTTTACCGTAACGACAACAAACGTTTTCCAGACACACCGAGATAGCTTGATCAACCTAGAGAAGAAGATGGAGGGAGTATTAGATGATGAAATTGAGAGAAAATGGAAATGATGGATGCCGGATTGAGCAAAATTGAAGGGATGAGTGCAGAGGCACAATCTGCAATTTTTTTGCAGTTTGCCTCTGCACATGGTTGAATCTAGATTAAAAAGGATGAATGATTTTGCGCAACGAAACATATAATTTGTCGCGTAAGATAGCTTTGCGCAGCGAAAAAGGTCTTCTTTTTTATTTTTTATTTATTTATTTTATGTTTTTATTTTTTATTTGTATGTATTTTAAATTTTGATTTTATTATAAATCAAAAACTCAAAACTAATTAAACATTAAATTAATTAACAAAGCTAATTTACTATCCCAAATAGAAATTATCATTAATGCAAATATTAATACTCATCTACATAATATATATTTATTCATTAAATTAAATATAAAGTCCTCAAAATCTTATTTAAAAAAATAAAATAAAAAACAACTCTCATCAACTTCAATCCTCCTTCGCCTGCAACACATCAAACTTCCACTGCTGGAAACTCTTCTTGAAAAGCTCATCCACATAAATCCGTTGCTTCTCATAAGTTTCATCAAAATCCCAATGAACCTACATTAATGCCAATAACAATAAATTAGTAATTTAAAAAATATTACGTTTTAACAAAAATAATTGTTAATTATTTACCACAAACTTACCGATAACTCTCCTAGCATGGACTTCTTCAACTCGTCAGGAACCTTTTTCCAAGACTCAAACTCAGCAGAACAATCCCTCCGCACAAATTCCCAATGTCATACTTAAATTCGGAGTACGCCTCAGCCAAATTTTTGCCATCAAAGTACGGCACTTGCTTCCGTCTATACCTCTCTCATCGCACAACAACTTTCTTTTTACCAGAACCTTCTTCAGAATTGGCCATTCTTTTTTTAAACAAATTTTTTTGAAAACTACGCCTCTAAAACTATGATTATATAGCACTAGGACACCTTTGCGCAACAACATATTCGTTTCGCAAACCTCTAAGTTCGTCGCGCAAAATGCGTCATAAATGCACAATAAATTGGTAGGTTTGAACGCAGTCTAACCGTGCTTTGCACGACAAAAACATGTATTCATCGCGCATAAATATATTGGGCGACGAAGGTGTCATCGCGCAATATATTGCGAGACGAATAAAATAACTGTAATTACAAAGTTTGCGTAAACATAGATATCTATGTTTACGTAAACTTTATAATTACAAACAAATATTCACAAACAATTTAATACCTTAATTATTTATTCTAAAATTAATTAATACTTTAAATATTTATTCTATAAATAATTAATACCTAAAATATTATTCTATAAATAGTTAATACCTTAAATATGTATTCTACAAATACTTAATGACTTAATCCATACAATTATTTTCAACATAAGTACGGTATTCATTAAAGATTAAAAATACATATAAACCGAGGATAGCGAGGGTTCTTACATTAGCTCTCAATAAAAAAAAAACCCAACAGGAATTGAAACCTAATTAAGTCCAAATACATAAATTATAAAAAAAAAAAAAAAACCTGAAATTTAAATATTGTCATACAAAACATAAATTTTAAACTACTATTTCGATGATCCTGCTCCATTCCGCAAGATTTCATAACGCCACCGATTGTAACCTCCTTCCAACGCATCCTCCAGCAACTTCATCAATTGTTCTTTTGGTTCATCATCAAAAACATACTTACACTGTTACACATATATGAAAATAATTAATTCCAACATATAACTAAAAGTTTCACAAACTTCATTATTGATCCATCAATAATATACTTACTAATAGTTCATCCATCACAACCTTCTTCAAATTCCCGGGCACATCTTTCCAAGAACGCCACTCAGCAGTGGCGCAATTATTCCCCATAGCTACAGCAATCGCATGAGCAAACTCAAAATGCTCTCTCAAATCATGCGGGTTGGTGTCGCACACACTCTTATCGTTGTTTTTATTCGCCATCTCAGCACGAACATAATTGTGAAGAATAAGGATAACATAGTTATGAAGAAAAAGGACAATAGACTCGCCTATTTATAGCAAAGTAAGGATCTTTGAGCGACGAAGGCTTGGTCGTGCAAACATCTGTATTAAATGTCCTCTGATTCACCTTCATTAAATGGTCAAAGCTGACTAGAACTTGCGTGATGAAAAATTGGTCACGCAACCCATTTTCGTTGCACAAGTTTTTTCGAGCAAAAAAAAAAAACCCCATGTTTTCTATTTAGCACGACGAATACGTTTTTCCATTGTGCAAGCGCGTCTTGTGTGACGAATTGTTGTTCGTCGCGCAAACTTTTTTTTTTCTACTAGTGTATGTTATATGAAAAACCTTCTGGATTAATATATACGTGTTTTGTTTAGTAAATTGTTGAGCTTTGTAATTTATGACGTTCCTTGAGAATGCCCTTATTCATATGGATCTCTGGCTTTGTCCCTAGTAGTGGACCTGCATGGGCCTATAAAGTTTATCATGGTAGCGGAGCAGACTATTCTTTCAACACGTCTTGGGCCCGATTTACTGGACTCGAATTTTCCTTATTAAGTTGGGCTTTCGAAAAGTTGTGTTAACTCCAATTTAGGAATATTGAATGACTGGACCCTTGCGAAGTTGTGTTGGCCCTAGTCCTTGAATGATGATCAAGTTCTTGAAAAGTTGCGTTAGCTCTAATAGAATGACTTGGTTAGTTCTCGATGTGGGAATTGGTTTCCTTTGTGACCATGTATATAGCCACTTGATTAGGGCATATTGGAGAATAGGATCTCACATCAGTCATATGAAAAAATAATATACAATTAATATATAGGAGTTTCCACCCTTAATATTACTAAGACATTTTGTGATAAAACTCAACAAGTAGTAATTGGCCGTTAAGTTGGGACAATGTCGGTGATTTTGATGGTACACATGAATGAACCTATAAAGTTGAGTACTACTAAGCTCACCCATTTGTCTTATTTTCCTACCTACATCAAATTAAATATTTTATTGATATATTTGCCCTCTTGCAAAATGACTTTGAAGGACCTAGACAAAGACTTCTTAGTAAGATTAAAATTAAAATGCTAAAAATAAAAACCCTAATGTGGTCACTACCATAAACCAATTTTGACAGCCAACCCATCATGCACAACCCCCCTTTTTCTCTCTCTCCTGCGGTAATGTGCCATAGAGATTCAAATTTGGTGACTAAAAATATGTACAGAGTAAGACAAGAAGGATAAGGGTAGACACTTCGGAGTTGTGGTGGGCACACATGTACTATTGCGCGGTGGTCGTGCAGGAGGATTTTTAATATTTTTTTTGGGGGTGGGCGGCTGTAATTTCTTTAGGGGATAGTTGTTGTTGAGAATGAGTCATACATTGATGGGAAGAATGATCTTGCATGGACTTATAAGAGGTTAAGTTACTCTTCATATTGCCAATTGATTTTATTGTAGAACTCCAACTTTCTTTAGTTGTGCGGCTGGTTAGACATTGTTTTTACTTTCAAGTTATTTAGGTGGGTGGTAGAAAATGAAGGATTTATCAAATATAGGAAAAAATTAACCCTTAATTTCAAAAATGTCACTTTTTTATAAAATCTTTCAAATATATCCAAAATTCCACCTAAATAGACACAAATACCCTCAAATTTAACAATCAAATAAATTAAAGGCTTTTTAGCCTAAATGATTCGTGACATTGACATAACTTCTTAATCTGATCCTTAATAATTAATGATAATCAATAGTAGTGTTCTTGAATTTGTCTATCGTGAATCATTTTAGCCTTTCTTTGAATTTGTCCATCGTGATCATTTTAGTTTTTTCGTGAAAAATTTGTCAATTGCTCGGTTAGTGTGGTGATGTAGCGCCACGTGGGTCTCACAAATACAATCATATAATGACATGTGGATTAACTTTAAAAACTATTTTTATATTTAAAACTAAAAATGATATTAGTATGAAAAAAGGTGTTGAAGGCATGATTGAAATTCTGCTACTCCCACTTACAGTAACAGTGGCAACGCTCAATGTTGGTGATGAAGGGGTCGAAGGGGATAAGGTTGTGGTGGTGGAGTGTAGAAGCGAAGGTGAGTTGGATCGGAGCTTGAGGCGATGGTAGCTAAAAAGCCTTTAATGTGACGATTATGCCTGGTTAACTAAGTGACGTGGATGTACATATGCAGTTTTAAATTATTTTCTCGCTGTCGTAATTAAATTGGCCTCGACGCCACGAGTGTGTCAGCGCAAGTTAGACTTCAATTAGAGTCGTAACGAGGAAGTTACGGTTATTTAAGTGCGCAAACAGGTAAAATTAAGAACCAATTATTGTGGTTCCTAACTCTTCTAAACCAACCAGATATTTTTCTCTTTCTTTTGGACCAATTAAAAATATCTCTCTCATCTGCCCAATCAGACCCGAGCTCTCTCTCTCGTTTTCTTGTACCTTATTCTTCGTTCTCGCACCTAAGCCACCATCACCACACCCATACCTTAAATCTTCACATATCGAACCTGCAAAGACCATCATTGTGTTCATCTTGACCTCACGAACCTAGTCATACCACCTGATCGACGAACGGACGAGTTTTAACTTTCCAACTCGGAAGCTCTGACTCGGTCGAGTTAGTATCGTTGTAATCCCGGCTAAGTTACAAGGTTTTAGGACGTGGGGGAACTTCTATTCAACTTCAAAGGGACCCTAGACTAAGTTTGGGAAGGAGTTGACGTCGGATCATGCGAGTTCGAGAAGTTTCAGCTTTGGCCGAATCTTTTGAGGTATTTTCAGGCCATTTTCCATTTGATTTTGGATTCTCAAGAGGTATGAACTTGTTCTACTCCTTAAGAGCTTCAAATCCGTATAAATTTCATGGATTTTGGTTGAGAAATGACAAAGATATAAAGGTTTGAAAATTTTCCTAGAATTCGGCGAGATTTTCCAAAAATCGGCGAACCAGACGGCGGCGGACGGCGATGCTTACCGGAATATTCCATCTATTCTGACAGAATATTCCTAACGTCCGTTAGGGTTCCGTCGACACATGTTGTGCACATGCCTGCGCGTAAGGCTATGGGTTGGATGATGCGTGAGGGCACGTCCAACCTCCGGTCGGGGAGTGGTTTTTACGTGCGGGTCTGTGACTTCGACTGTAACATTTTTCGTATATTCAAACATTCCGTTTGAGCAAACTATGAGAAGTTATTCCTAGATTCTTGTATATCGGCTATTTAATTAACTAAAAATAGTTGTTTCACATATATGGGAGACTTACCCCGAGGACGAGCACGGACAAGCAAGGCTAGGGGCTACGATCATTCGGCATATCAGTGAGTGGGCATTTGTTTATATATATATATATATATATATATATATATATATATATATATATATATATATATATATATATATATATATTATGTGATTGAAATGGTTGCATCATGTAGACATGCTTATATTCATTTAGAGATCATTGTTGCACCCTGGTGTTAGTGTTCCCGCCCCGGGCCAGGGCCAGTCGTTCACGTGATGTTTACCTCCTGCATCGCAAGCTCGCCTTGGGATCCAAGTTCGGTGCTAGTCCTGTCATACAGTTCACATTAGGGGACCCGCGATTTATCACTAGCCTTCACGTGATCGTAGCATTAGAGCGTACATATTTACACCCAGCCCTGTCGTACAGCTCACAGTAGGTGACTCCGACTCATGTGCAAGTATAGATTAATGTGCAATAGGTCCAGTCGTACAGCTCACATTAGGTGACTCCGACTTGCATGCTAGTTTAGACTAATTTCACACCCGACTTACATTTATTATTGCTGAGATGTTGTGACGTGGCATGCTTTTGTCTTCACTGCCCTTGTGCATTTATTTTCATACTTACGTAGTATTATTTTCTGGAAACTATAAGGGTTTTACAGTGAAGGGTTAGTACTTTCAGAAAAGATAAATGTGTTTTCTAAAGCTTTGTTTTTGCCCCCTCACCCTTATGCTTTTCGCCCCTCCAGGTCCTAGATAGGTTGCTCTCCTTTGTGGCACAAAAGGATTACTCGGCGATTCTGACACCCTACTAAATAATGTAGGGATATTTTCTCTTGTTGTGTATTTAGTACTTAGTCAGTTCGACTGCACCTTTTATGTTACCTATGCTTTGAATGTTTGTAACTTGGGTTTGATCTCTTCCGCATACTTACTTATTTCTATTTAAATAAGTTTTAGCTTTGGTTTTAATTTGTTCACATATTTAATTACTTCCTTTACACTCTTGGCTACGTCACTCTCACGTAACGGCCAGCACGCCTCGATCATTTTTGATCTCTTATGTCAGAATCATGCCGCCTCGTAGAGAGCCACGTGTTGCCTTTGAGACTAATTATCCCGATTTTGGACAACTTGGTGAAGCTATTGCTAATGCTATTCAATCCTCACTTCGTCATCCTCAAATGACTACTTTGGAAGCAGTGTCCCATCTTTTAGATCAATAATTTCTTGGGCAATGAGGGACCCGAGAAATCTGAGCTTTGGCTCAATCATGTTGAGAAAACTTTCTCAGTTATGCAGCGTCGAGACAACCCTTTGGTTTTTACATTTGAAGGCTGCATCCTGGTAGACTCAAGAATCACGCCCATTACTAGTTCAAGATTCCATGAATTGGGAAGTCTTCAAGCAACGGTTTTAGACTAGATTTATACCACCGGAGTATTTGGATCATAAGAGGGATGAATTCTTAAAACTGAAGCAAAGGAAAATGTCAGCCACTGAGTATCATCGAAATTTCACTAATTTGTCTCAATATTGTCCCGAGATTGCTGCAAATCCTCTTGAGATGATACGGCGTTTTAAGAAGGGGACTCGCAAGCAGTTGCATTCTATGGCGACTTCGACTCCAAGAATGCTCCAGATGATAGTGATGATGAAGAGGAAAAAGGTAATGTTCAGAAAAATAATAAAGGGTAGTCAACTTATGGTCCTCGTAAAACTCATAATTTCAAGCGGAGTGGTAATAGTTATGATTCATCCAGCGGTGGTTCAAGTTCTAATAAGTCACGGAGGGGCGGCAGGTCCACAAATGGTTCTCATTTTTAGAATAAGAAGAATCTTAACAGTTCTGGCGCTCCACTTTGTCGTAGATGCAATAACCGTCATTTCAAGGAGTGTAGAAGAGGTAGTAGTGGATGTTTCACTTATGGTCAGATGAGGCATAGAGCTAACCAATGTTCGCAGAATCAACAAAAACCTCAACCCCCTACACTACCACCTGTGGTTCCCCTCTAGCAGATTCAGGGACCTAGTGCTTATACTTCGACAGGTTATGGTGGTGTTTACCACTACCATGGGGACGTAGCTCAGTATCCCGAAAGAGCATATCTGTATCCACTTGATCCTTATTACGAGGGTGGTGACCCACAGTACCAGGGAGGCTATACGTCGTATGTGCCATATCAGGGCGGCGGATCGAAGTGGTATGCTGGAGGACAGTCCCAGAATCTTGATGTCGCCTCTAGCAGTGGTGGTTCAACTAGGCAGCCTAATTAGACCAGTCATGGACGAGGTATTCAGGGACATGGTAACCAAGGAAACATGGGTCGTGGAGGCCAGCAGCAAGCACAGGGTCGTGTCCATCACATCACTTTGTAAGATGCTCAAAGCAACATTGATTTGATTATGGGTACGTTGAATATTCTTGGTCATTTTGCTAGAGTATTAATTGATTCAGGTGCTACGCATTCTTTTATTTCTCATATGTTCGGTCAAATTACTCAACCTCACCCTACTCCCCTCGGTTATGAGTTGGAGTTTTCCATGCCTAGAGGCGAAACTTGCTATGTTAGCTGGGAGTATCAAGGATGCCCTGTTCTTGTTGAGGATGTCATCATGCCAGCTAATCTTGTTCCACTGGATATCGTAGATTTTGATGTTATTCTAGGCATAGATTGGTTACATTACAATCGTGCCAAGTTAGATTGTTATCAGAAAGTTGTCACCTTCCATCGGCCGGGCTTGCCTATGGTCACTTTTGTCGGTCAGGTTAATGAGGTGAGACAGGGCGTTATTTGTGTCGTGAGAGTGAAACGACTGTTGAGGATAAGATGTCAGGGATACCTAGCTCATGTGGTGCTAAATGATGATACTTCTGCTCGTGTGGAGGATGTTCGGGTAGTTAAACACTTTTCTAATATCTTTCCTGATGATTTACCTGAACTACCTCCAGATTGTGAAGTGGAGTTCACTATTGATCTAATTCCAAGTACAGATCCTATTTCTTTAACTCCTTATCGAATGGCTCCAACTGAGTTAAGAGAATTGAAAACCCAGTTGCAAGAACTTATTGATAAGGGTTTTATCCAGCCGAGTTCTTCTCCTTGGGGAGCTCCAGTATTGTTTGTGCGAAAGAAAGACGAAACTCTGAGGTTGTGTATTGATTATCGACAGTTGAATCGAGTAACAATTAAAAACCGTTATCAGTTGCCTCATATATATGACTTTTTTACCAGCTTCGTGTTGCCTGTGTTTTCTCGAAGATTGATCTAAGATCCAGGTACTATTAGCTGAAGATCAAGAGTGAGGATGTCCTGAAGACAGCTCGATATGGTCATTATGAGTTTCTCGTGATGTCATTCAGGTTAACGAATGTTTCAGCAGCCTTTACGAATATGATGAATCGAGTATTTTGGCCGTATCTCGACAGGTTCGTCATTGTCTTCATCGATGATATTTTGGTATATTTTGAGACTAAGCCAGAGCATACTAGACATTTAAGTCTGGTTCTGAAGAAGTTCAGGGAAAATTAGTTGTATGCTAAATTTAGTAAATGTCAGTTTTGGCTGGATTAAGTGTCGTTTTTTGGGACATGTAATATCAACCCAGGGTATTCTTGTGGACCCTCAGAAAGTAGCTGCCGTGGAGAATTGGGAGCAGCCTCGGACTGTCACGAAAGTGCGGAGTTTTTTTAGCCTTGCAGGCTATTACCGACGCTTTGTGAAAGATTTCCCAGCTATAGCCTGCCTCTAACTAGGTTGACCAGGAAGGGAGTTAAATTTGAGTGGAGTGATAATTGTGAGCGAAGTTTTCAGCAGTTGAAGTATTGTCTCACTCATGCACCTGTTTTGGCACTCCTTGATGAAAGTGGGATGTGTATTAATGCAGCATGGAAGAGTGATCGCGTGTGTTTCGCGACAGTTAAAGCCCCACGAAATGAATTATCCTACTTATGATCTCGAGTTGGTAGCTATTGTTTTTGCTTTAAAAATTTGGAGGCATTATTTGTACGAGGAAACGTGTTGGATCTTCACCGACCATAAAAGCCTCAAATACATTTTTACTCAAAAAGATCTTAATCTCATGCAGCAGAGATGGATTGAGTTGCTTAGTGATTATGACTGCATGATTGAATATCATCATGTTCGTACAAACTTTGTAGCTGATGCTCTAAGCAGGAAATCCCAGGGTCGACTCAACACACTTATTGCATACTGTGTTCCACTCTTGACTGATTTGTGATCTACTGGAGTTACATTGAGAACGGATCACCATGGTGCTCTACTTGCTAATTTTCAAGTTAGGCCAATTTTGTTGGATCGTGTACTCGAAGCTCAGGCAAATGACCTAGAATCACAAGCGTTGCTACATGCAGTGTCAGAAGGGAAAATAGGAGATCTTAGGATCCGGAGACCTGATGGTGTGCTTATGCAGGGGGATCAGATGTATGTGCCAAACATAGAAGAATTGAAGAAGGAAATACTTGATGAAGCGCATGTTTCAGCTTATGCGATGCATCTTGGGAATACCAAGATGTATCATAGCATCCGACTATTCTATTATTGGCCTGGTATGAAAAGAGAAATCGCAGAGTATGTAAGTCGTTGTGCAGTTTGTCAGCAGGTCAAGGCAGAAAGGAAGAAACCGTTTGGGTCACTACAGCCACTATATGTACCTCAATGGAAGTGGGAGGCCATAATCTTCTTTTTCTCAATCGCCCGAAAGAGTGAAAACCCGTTTGGTCTTCTTTCATTTTCTATCTCTTTTCTTCATTCCTGCAATTCTTGGTTTTGATTGGTCTAATGGGGCACTCTTCTGGAGCAGATTAGTCTCGTCTCTGGGGCGGATTGGTATCACCCAAGGCAGAAAAAGGCGCTTCAACGTACTAACAAGACCAAATTACGCCCAGCCAAGAATTATTCCTCCACAGCATGGCATTCCAACTATTCTGACAGAAACCCTAGATTGATGACAGTAAAAAATGCACCTCGGACTTGAGTTTGTGTCATCCACGCCTAACCTTCCTGATAAGAAGGAAAAACCAGTACGTAGATATTTTGGATCAGATGTCAATTCCCCCTGCTTCATCCCCGTTTTAAATTATGCTTCGATCAAGGTACTGAAATTGTTCGGGAGACATGGTCCAAGCCCGGCGAAGAAATTCAAATTTCAAAGATTCTGCTCGTGAGCGTAATGGTATAAGCCTGCCTGACTGTGCTATTACCATGGATTTCGTGTACAAGTTACCTCGTACACGAAATGGTTATGATGGTATTTGGGTGATAGTTGATCGGCTTACTAAGTCAGCGCACTTCTTACCTGTTTGGGAGAATTATTCTTTAAATTGATTAGCTGAACTTTTCATTTCGGAGATTGTTAAATATCATGGTGTTCCGATTAGTATCATTTATGATCGGGATCCTAGATTCATTTTGAAATCGGTTCGAATTTGCTTTATAGCACAGCTTATCATCCTCAAACGGATGGGCAATTTGAGAGGACTATTCAGACGCTGGAAGATATGTTGAGATCCTCAATTTTCTATTTTGGAGACGCTTGGCATAAGCGCTTAGCTTTGATCGAGTTCGCTTATAATAACAGCTATCATTCTAGCATTAGTATGTCACCTTTTTGAAGCGTTTTATGGGAAACCATGTCATACCCCGTTATGTTGGTCTAAAGTCAACGAGAGAGTTTTAGTGAGTCCTGAGATTGTGGATGAAACTACATAGAAAATTCAGGTGATAAAAGCTAACCTAAAGACAGCACATGATCGACAAAATAAATATCTCTCTCATCTGGACCAATTAGATATTTTTCTTTTTCTTTTTTGACCAATTAAAAATATCTCTCTCATCTTCTTCTTTCTTCTCGCACTCGAGCCACCATCACTACACACATCCCTTAAATCTTCACAGATCGAACCTGCAAAGACCATCATCGTGTTCATCTTGACCTCACGAACCCAGTTGTACCACCTGATCGACGAACAGACGAGTTTTAACTTGCCAACTCATAAGCTCCGACTCGGTCGAGTTAGTATCGTCATGATCCCGTCTAAGTTACAAGGTTTTAGGATGTGGGGGAACTTCTATTCAACTCCATATGGACCCTAAACTAAGCTTGGGAAGGAGTTGACGTCGGATCACACGAGTTCGAGAAGTTTCAGTTTTGGCCGAATCTTTCGAGGGATTTTCAGGCCATTTTCCGTTTGATTTTTTACTCTCAAGTGGTACGAACTTGTTCTACTCCTCAAGAGCTTCAAATCCATATAAATTTCATGGATTCTGGTTGAGAAATGACAAAGATATAAAGGTTTGAAAATTTTCCCAGAATCCGGCGAACCAGACGGCGGCGCCAGCGCCGGTGGACGGCGAAGCTTACCGGAGAAAAAGGCGAATATTCTGTCAAAGTTGACGAAATAATCTGACGGCGTCACGTAACGCCGTTACTATTTAACTAAGTATTGCGTCGATTCTGACGGAATATTCCTAACATTTGTTAGGGTTCCGTCGACACATGCTTTGCACGTGGTCGCGCGTAAAGCCGTGCGTTGGATAGCGCGTGAGGGTGCGTCCGGCCTCTTGTCGATGAGTGGTTTTCTTGTGCGGGTCCGTGACTGCGAGTAGAACATTTTCGTATATTCAAACCTTTCGTTTGAGCAAACTATGAGAAGTTATTCCCAGATTCTTGCGTATGTGCTATCAGGTGAGTCATTATGTGATTGAAATGGTTGCATCATATGGGCATGCCTGTATTCATTTAGAGCTCATCATTGCTGCACCCCGGTGTTAGTGCTCCCGCCCTGTGCAGGGCCAGTCCTTCACGTGATGTTCACCTTCCGCACTTCACGCTCGCCTTGGATCCAAGTTTGGTGCCAGTCCTGTCATATAGGTCACATTAGGTGACTCCGACCCATAGGTGATCCGCAATTTATCGCTAGCCTTCACGTGATTGTAGCACTAGAGCATAAATATTTACACCCAGCCTTGTCGTATAGCTCACACTAAGTGACTCTGACTCGTGTGCAAGCATAGATTGATGAGCAATAGGTCCAATCGTACAGGTCACATTAGGTGACTCCGACTGACATGCTAGTTTAGACTGATTTCACACCTGACTTACATTTATTATTGCTGAGATGTTGTGGCGTGGCATGCTTCTGTCTTAACTGCCCTTGTGCATTTATTTTCGTACTTACGTAGTATTATTTTCTGGAAACTATACGGGTTTTACAATGAGGGGTTAGTACTTTCAGAAAAGATAAATGTGTTTTCTAAAACTTTGTTTTTGCCCACTCACCCTTCTGTTTTTCGCCCCTCCAGGTCCTAGATAGTTGTTCTCCTTTGTGGCACACGAGGATTATTCAACGATTCTGACACCCCACTAAATAATGTAGGGATATTCTCTCTTGTTGTGTATTTAGTACTTAGTCAGTTCGACTGCACTTTATGTTACCTATGCTCTGAATGTTTGTAACTTGGGTTTGATCTATTCCGCATACTTACTTTTTCTATTTAAATAAGTTTTAGTTTTGATTTTAATTTGTTCACATATTTAATTACTTCCTTTACACTCTTGGCTACGTCACTCTCACGTGACGGCTAGCACGCCTCGACTCCGGTCAGGGTGTGTTATTTAATTTATTTAATTTTTAAATTTTAAAGGTATTTGTGCCTATTTAAGTGAAATTTTGGATATATTTGACAGTTTTTATAAAAAGTGATATTTTTGAAATTAAGAGTTAATTTTTTTGCTATATTTGATAAATAACTCCAGAAAATGCAAAAAAGAAATTCAAAAGATTAAGGTTACTTTGGGAATAATGGTGGAGGGAAGGTGTGAAAATAGTATTTCATTGTTTTTACTTTTAACGGTGGGTGGCAAAATAAGTGGGGTGGGGAGATACAAAAGGAAGGTGGGCGTAGTAGCACTCATAAAGTTTATCAATATTTTTTTTTCTTCCAAAAATAGCATTTAAGTTTCTACGCTTAAAAAAAACAATATTAATTATATAATTTTTGTCATAGATATGCCTTTGAGAATCTTTTGGACAATCGAATGCCAATTTTGTATTTTTTTTAAGCTTTACATTCTTTATAGCTCTTAAAAAGGAATATTTTTTTGTTGAACTGATAGAGTGGGTTAAGCCTTATACTAGGCTGGCTAGCCATAATAATGTGGTTCAAATTCGTCTTTGGTGAGAATCGAACCTAAAAACCTCTCACTTTCAAATGAAATGAATACCACTATGCCTAGTACTAAGTGGCAGGAATGTTTTTAAACTAGCATAAAATATAGGGACATATGTTCACCAAAAAAAATATAGGGACATATAGTATTGAAGGGAGTTTCTACGGTAGCTTATTTGACGCAGGAAAAGAAAACCAAGGAGTCTCGGGAGACGAGGGATGATAACCTGGGAATTGCTCAACTAGGGAGGGATGGATTCCCTCACTTCTTTACGGGGATAGAACTGAGAATCACTCAACTAGGGGCAACAGAATCACTCACGTTGCTATTTGTGGATTTACTCGACATTACCAAGCCTAACATTGAAGGAGAAAATCACTCTCTTCTTAGATTAACCTTAATTCACTAATTCACTTTCTTAAAGATACATTTGGAGACTTTAAATAGGGATATTACAAAGCATTGGTAGAGTAAATATTTAATAGTAGGATAGTTTCAAATAGTAGGATAGTCACTAAAGCATTAAATATATTAATTCCCCATGCACTGCATAATTATTAAAAAAAAATAAAAGTATCAGTACCATTTAAGATACACTATGATGGTTTAAATTACACTTCAAAACTATATTGTTATGATAAAATTCAAGTTAATAACAAAAAATAACGTGATTATTACTATGACATGGTTGGTAGTTACATTGTAGACGTTCTATTACGTTTCAATGTAGGTTTTGGCATTTCAACATGATTGAATTACGAAATTAAAGTTTATTATAATATGTAGCAATGACGTAACGATTTTTTTAGTCGGGAACGTTATGATCTTGTACAACATCATAATCGTGTTACAACATGATGTCAACATACAAGAACTAAGGTAAGGTTACACCAGAGTTGTCCAAATTTACACAATTAAACTAAATGACGTTGGTATTACTTTACCTAAGTTGCCTTTCATGGTGTAAATATTAGAATATTACACTATACGGTAGTATATTATAGTTGGATGTTATTGCATTACAGTTTAACATTCAAATTAAATAATACCGATACATTGCATAATTATTTATGAATTATCTATGTGATTAATATAGCAATTAAGCTCTATTGTTATCCAACAAAAAAAGTAGATAATGTTTCTCTCTTCAAAAGAAAGAAATATATTTTAGGGGCCGGGCACCATTCTCCTGCTGGGACAAGTAGAAGAAAACTAGGCAAATATGATGAAGCATTTAGAGTCAAATGAGGAACTTTCGTTGAAAGACTTAGATTCACTAGCAAAAGGATATAAAAAGTATTCTTCTGAGTTTCAGCCTTTTAGCAATCACAGACTATGTTACAATTTGATCCTTGTGTGGTTACAAAATTAGATATGTTATCATGATAAATTTACACAAGACTTAAGTCTACGGTTTTAGGAATTTACATCATCCTGCCGTTAAGTGGGCAGAAGACTCTGTATACTGTCCAATATATTTTAGGGGCCGGGCACCATTCTCCATGTGTTGCACGTAACCCTTATTTCGTTTTATCAAAAGCTTGTGCTGCTTCTGCATCAGCTACAGCTGCTTCTTCAGCTTCGGCTATGGCCACTTTTGCCTCTGAAATTGCTCGAGCAGCAGCTGCAGTAGCCTCTTGTGGGATCACGGCTTTCATTTTTGTTGGTTCTTAACTAAACAAACTAGTCTTTCATAACCATCTGCCTTCCCTGTGTCCGAAAACAAAAACGCAAACTTGGATTAAGATTGAACTCTCATTCAGGCTCTTATGCTGAACATAACCTACCGAAGTTCTGGCAACCACCTTCAATTCCTGGTGTTAATAGTAAAAGAAAAATAAGGATAACTAGTACTCTTGTTAGAGGGTGTAATGGTTTTTTTTGGCATACATACCTCTAGTAAATCATCAAATTCGATATTGATTTTTGAGAACCTTGATCAGGTCTGCATGAGCGTCGTCTTCATCTTCATTCTGTGACTCTACAGCTATTTGCCACATACGTAACATATCTCTAATGGAAGCTAACCCTTGAAACACTATGTAAGATACTAATACAGCCTCACTTTTGGGTCAATTTATAGTTATGGTGGAGGTACTGGTTTTCAAAACAATGGACTCCATTCTTCGTGTATTAGGTTTTTGATTTCTAACAGGATCCTGTGTGTATGCTTTTTTTCTATTTGGTTGGTCACTATTTGGTTTCCTTTTGCTGATGGTTACAATGAACAACGAGAAATGGGGACAAATTAAGGAAAAATATCTAGCTGTTTTTGGTAGCAATATCTAGCTGTTGATTTGGCCTTTAAGAATCAAGTTTAACAACTAAGGACAGAAGTTGAAAATAAGAAAAGGTATAATTAGGATACCGCTCAAATGATGATGTATCAAAAAAAGTTAAGTGTTGGGTTGACGAGCTCAAAAAATTTAAAGTATATCGCTAAGTTTTAATCGGTTTTGAAATCCATCAAGCTATGCTATTCAATTCCAAGGCCTAAAGCTAATTGTTTGGGCTAATATTTGAACTTTGGGCTTAGAGGAAGAAAGGCCCAGAAGGAAGGTAAAAATGGCAGTTTTGCCCGAAGCCCAATGGCAGGCCCATACCAGATTCTCAAGGCAAGTTGATGGCTCCCCATTAATACATAGACCACATGCCTACAATCAGATAGGACAAGTGATGGAGACCCGCCAGCTGCCAGCGAAAAATTACTTTACAGTGGCAATTCCAGTAAATAACCAACGGTTTGTTAACCTCTAGTGGCTTTTGGGCAAGGATCAAACTGCCAACGGTCGAGCCAATTTGTCTATAAAAGGAAGAAGAGGGCCCAGAGACAAGGACACTCAACCAATCAAACAAACATACAACTTGTCTCTCTCAGTCAAGCCAAACTACCCAGAAAGTTGTGCCTTGCTCAGACTCTACCTCCCTTGTAGCCTTAGAATTTCCAGAATAGAATAACCTCCTCCTGTGTAAAAGCTCTGCTACCTTTCTCCAACTGTTGTAGTATCGATTTCCTCGTATATACCCATGTTTTTCTTGGTTGGAAAAGCCCAACCGGCGACTTCCGTCTTCTTGAATTGGGAGAGCAAGAACAAGTATCTCTTCTTTTTTTTTGGGGGGGGGGGGGGGGGGAGCAGTTAAAGAATGAACCAACCCAAATGATTGTTCTAGAATGGCTATTCCTCACAATTGTTCCTTGTGATGTTGCGGAACCATGGCAATTAGGATTTCAATATGATGCAAGGAATAACGGACTTACATCACGATATCTTTTTCTTCCTCATTCTGATTTTGGTTTTCGTATCACGAATTAGTTTACCTTCGTTCCCTTTAGCGTCTAGAAACCTTTGTAATCATAAAGAAGAGAAGCTGCACAAGATTCAACCTTGCTCTACAAGGTTAAATCTTGCCCGACTTTTTCTGTGTTGTCTTTTAATAAGTAGATTTAGCTTTATAATGTATTCCTCAGCATATATGCAAGTCATTTCTAAACCCTTATCTGTTCAAAGCATCATATGATCTCAGATCTAACATCATCATTATCGTAAGAAGATAAAAACGAACTATAACTCATGATTTGATCAGATCTAACTATCATCCTTCGAGCATACAAGTTAGATAAAAGTCCTTGATCTCAAGGCATAAAAAATAACTTAATGTAGACTTAACTCATCTACGACAATCCTTTGATAAACAAGAAGTTAAGATAACTTGGGGCGCAAGTAATCGACTTAAACCAACTTGTTCTACATCTGCCATATAAGAGATGGCAGTGGCACGCCTCCGCATATAGTTAGTTTTGACTGTGAGCCTCAAGGTCTATACCTAAGGCCCCAGAAAAGCACCTTTCAGGACTAACTATAAGCTCCTATTGAAGCCTCTTACAAGCAGTAGCCCGACGACCAACCAAAGTGCCAATCCCTCGGGGAGCTGTGTGCCCGAGCCAAAAACCTCCACCACCTGGGATTTCCTGCTCGAACATAGTTTTGGCACACCCGGTGGGATTCAATCTTGTATGCCAAGAAGACGATGGAGAGAACAAACCTTCAGCCAGGGGGCAAAACAAAAACAACCCCAGTACACACCAAGAAACAACATGGCTGATCTTCCTGAAGAAAACATACAAGCCACCATGATGGCTATTTTGAAGAACATAGAGCGAAGCCTTATGAATGTAGGATAAAGTACGAACAGACTGTGTTCCTCGACGAGGAGTCCACAAGGAGGACTAGATCTGGAATACCCTATTCCAAAGAATGATTATGTTGGGGAGATAATAAATAAGGCATGTCCTGTGGAAAAACCAGTTCTTCCTCTACTTAAAACAATGAAAAAGGGGAAAAACGAAGAAGAAGCGATAGTTCACCAATGGTTGTTAAATGAGCCGGAGTTGCCCGACCCCTTGTTAGTAAATAACAGGGGGCAATGTGAACCAAGAGCAGAGTGGTTACTAAAAAACCCACAGACTAGTACTGCTCTTTCCCTACAAGTCCCGGTAAATATGATTAACTTGATGTGGGTAGAGAAAGGGAAAGGGAAGGCCACGTAGGAGGTGAAGGCAGAAAGAAGGCCAACTGATAGATTCACGGAGGGAACTATCAGGGTGCCCGATAAGCCTAAAGCCACCATATTAAGAGGAGTAGTGCTATGCAGCAGATGCCATTCTGAATGTGAGTTGGAGGTGCCAACAACAGGAACAATCATTGATCAGGAATTGGTCAAAATGAGAGAAAGATAAGAACATGAAAGGTGCATAAGCGTGATGCGGTCAAGAGAGAAAGAAGCGTCTCGGAACGTCTTCCAGAGGCTGGGGGGAGTTTCTCAGCCTAAAAACTTGTTAGAGGTCTTCAGGAACTATGAAGCCTCAGATGAGGTGGAAGATAAAGAGGCAAAGATGCCAAGGTGGAAATAGGCGAAGCTACCCCAACCAAACTACACCGGTGGAGATGTCCAAGTGAAGGGGAGAACGGTAGACCCAATTACAAAGAGGAACCTAGCCCGACTCTGGCGAAGGTGGTTTATAGTTGGGAACAATGGAAAGCCCCATCAAAGAAATGGGGGCATCTATGATCAGAAGGGTTCAGAGACAACACAAAGCCCATATGAACTCATTAAAAGCCCCCGCCACTTCAAAGACTTCAGGGAACATAAAGTTTGAGGATACTCCTCATAGGGGAGGAAATCAACCCCACTGGAAAAGTAAGAGAGAAGCTAAGAAGGTGAATAGTAAAAATGAAAGGGAAGAGGATCATGTGCCGCCAAACCCTCATCCTACAAAATCTTGAAGAGGGCTCAAGAAGATGTAGTAATGATGCCAACCCCAAGGTGGAGCCCGGAGCCAATCTGTTTCGGGACTATCTCACCTGAAAGAGGGTTGCCCGCACCGTTATTGATAGACATTGTCTGTGAGATGCCGAAGCAGGTACCAAACTTTGGTATCACCAAGGAAGAGGAACTCTTTGAGCTGATGTTGCCCGAAGAATCGCAAGCTTGGATAGATGAGTTCATGAATAACGTTGGGGGCAAAGAAAGGGACTTGACTGGACTGAGCAACTTCCACGTAAACATGACGTACGTTTTATCAACCATGTTTCGCGCTGGCCACAATCAACCTCCCAGGATGGAGGGTGATTACCTGGCAGCAGAGCCCATAATGGCATATGTTAGTGTTGAAGAGACCAGGCAGGGGGAGTCCAACTGAACGGGATTGCCCAAGCAGCAGGAGAAAAAGGCCGAAAGAATATACTCGGATAAGATGGTTTTTGTTCACCCAAATCCAATTCTGGCCAACCATCTCAAACCCATATATGTAATCGCCCACCTATAGGGAATACCCTTTAAGAGGGTGTTGATAGATGAGGGGGCTGCGGTGAATGTGCTCCCCTATAAACAGATGAAAAGGATGTGCAGAGGTGAAGAAGACCTCATCCCTACATATCTTACAGTGACTAGCTTCTCAAGAGCTATCACCAGGACCCATAGGATATTGCCGTTAGAAGTTGACTTGGGATCAAAGCAGATCATGCTGGCTTTCTTTGTAGTGGATAATGCTTCCACCTACGAGGCATTACTGGGAAGAGACTGGATTCACCAGAGTCTTTCTGTGCCGTGTACCTTACACTAGCAAGTGGGTGTCTATCACGAGGAATGGGAGACAGGGCCTGGTTTCTGGGAGATGGTTGAGGCCGAATCACGGCCATTCTTACCTATGGCCAACATTGCAGAGGCTAACTTCTACAATCCCAGTATCGGGATTCTTCAATGTACAAGAGCTGACAAGAATAGCCACCTGACTAAGGTGATGACCCAAAAGCTCTTGGAACAAGGATTGTCTTTTACCAAGGAAGAGTGGGATCGACCCTATATCATCCCAAAACCCCAACAGCATTAATGTTAGAACAAAAGAAGAAGGACCCGGTAATAGTAGTCAGGTCTTTGATAAAAAAAAATTGTTGGTGTACGGGAGAGAATAGACAAGAGAGGGAAAACTCAGCTGGGGAGGAAGAAAGTTGGAGCAGGGGAACTGCAATCAGCCAGATAAGGAAAGATGATCCTTTTGGAGAGGAGTTAGAAGCATCCATCCGGATGGCTGAATGTGTATATGATCTAGATGGGCCAGAAGACCTGCCCGACAATCCAGAGCTGGTAGAGTTTTTGTGTGCAAAACCAGATAAGCCAGCTCCTGAAGTACAAGAACCCTTGGAGACCATTGATCTAGAAACCAAGGAAGATCCAAGATCGGTATAGATTGGGCAGGGATTGTCGTCCTTTTGCATGAATTCAAAGATTGTTTTGCTTGACACTACACCGAAATGCCAGGTTTAGACCCAACCTTAGTAGAACACAGGATGCCTATTAAAGAGGGGTTTAAACCTATTAAGCAGGTGCCACGGAGGATGTCGAAAGATATTGAGGAGAAGGTCAATGAAGAAATTGAGAGGCTAGTAAAGGCTAGATTTATTAGGCCTGCTAAGTATGTTGAGTGGTTGGCCAACATTGTACCAGTCTTAAAAGCTATAACTAAAGCAGTTGGATGTTGTGTTGACTACAGAAACATTAATGGAGCCACACCTAAAGATGGATACCCCATGCCCATGGCAGACTTATCCATAGATGCAGTTGCTAAACATAAAGTTTTATCTTTCATGGATGGGAATGCTGGGTACAATCAGATAAAAATGGCTAAAGATGATATACATAAAACAGCTTTTAGGTGCCTTGGCCATGTAGGAGCATATGAATACTTGGTGATGCCGTTTGGGCTTAAGAATGCCGGGGCAACTTACCAAAGAGCAATGAACGCCATTTTTCATGATTTGATCGATCACAGCATGGAAGTATACATTGATGATATCGTGGTAAAATCCAAAACTGAAGAGCAGCATTTGATAGACCTTAGGCAGGCCTTGACAAGAATGAGGATCCATAAGCTAAAAATGAATCCAAAGAAGTGTGCGTTTAAAGTGAAATCGGGCAACTTTTTGGGATTCCTTGTTCATCAAAGAGGTGTGGAGGTTGATAAAAACAAAGCTTGGGCAATAATGGAGTCGCCTTCCCCCACCAACAAAGTACAACTTCAAAGGTTGCTAGGGAAAATCAACTTCTTAAGAAGATTCATTGCCAATTTAGTGGGCAAGATCCAACCGCTAACTCTTCTACTAAGGCTAAAGGACAAAGAAGAATTTGAATGGGGGCCATCACATCAAGAGGCTTTTGACAAAATAAAAGCTTACTTAGCTTCTCCACCAGTACTTATGCCACCTAAAAGGGGGAAGCCGTTGAAACTTTATATTTCTGCTTCAAAGAAATCAATTGGAAGCTTGTTAGCTCAGAATAATGAAGGTAGGAATGAACAAACTATATATTACCTCAGTAGAATTCTTACTGAGGTAGAAACAAGATACACCTTGGTGGAAAAATTATGCTTAGCTTTGCACTTCACTGCCTGTAAGCTAAGGCATTACATGTTGCCTTGCCACATCCACATCATTGTCAGAACTGACGTAATCAAGTACATGCTATCAAAACCAATGTTGACTGGAAGAATCGGAAAGTGGATTTTGGCATTATCAGAATACAGCTTCCAATATGTTCCTCAAAGGGCAATCAAAGGGCAGGCGATTGCAGACTTCTTGGTGGAGCATCAAGAATCTCAAGAAGAAATTGTCAACATTCCAGGAACTTTGGAGGCAGCTAGCCTTTAGATCCCACCAACTAAAGCTCTCTTGGGGAGATAAGAATGGATTCAACAAGAAATAAAGAGAATATCTAGCATCTGGGTCACTCCCTGAAGATTGTATTTTGATGGATCTTATACTCAAAATGTTGTTGGGGCTAGAGTCGCCATCATTGATCCTGGTGGTAACCATCATTGTTATTCCTTCCTCTTAGATTATCAGGAAACTACTAACAATCGGGCAGAATATGAGGCATTGATAATCGGCCAAGAAATCTTGATGGAGTTGGGGGCAACTGAAGTTGAAGTATTTGGTGATTCAGAATTGGTAATCAACCAATTGAATGGGGAGTATAAATGCAGACACATTACATGGTTGGTTATTACCTAGTGGCCACTTAGTTACTAAGCTATTAGGGTATTGAGATATCGGCCAGTCACATCCCTAGATAAGCAAATGCAATTGACAATGAGATGGCACAATTAGGCTCTGGAGTACCAATCCCGGAAAGGAAGTTTGAAGGAAACGTAGAAGTCCAAAGAAGAAACCTCCCTTCCATCTTGGAGCGAGGGTTCAGCCTGGATGTAATGACTGAAGAAGCGGAAATTGAGGATTGGAGAACATCTGTTTTAAGATATTTGAAAAATCCTTCTTTTCCCACGAAAAAGAAAGATAGGCAGCATGCAATGAAATACCTTTTGTAGGGAGAAAACCTATTGAGAAAGACTCCAGATGGGCTAATGTTGAAGTGCTTAGGCAAGGAAGAATCAATGAGGGTAATGGCTGAGGTGCATGAAGGGATCTGTGGAGCACACCAAGCAGGGACCAAGATGAGATGGCTTCTCAGAAGGTACGGTTATTTCTGGCCCAAGATGGAACGAGATTGTAGAGCTTATGCCTGAGGATGTGAAGAATGTCAAAGACATGGGCCACTCCAGCATGTACCTTCAATACCCTTGAACCTCGTGGTTAAACCTTGGCCTTTCAGAGGATGGGCCATGGACTTCATCGGGCAAATTTACCCAGCCTCTAGCAAAGGCCATACTTTCATAATCGTGGCTACGGATTACTTCACTAAGTGGGTAGAAGCCTCAGCTATCAAGACTATCACTTCAGCCGTGGTCACAAAATTCATTGAGAATAAGATATTGCATAGATTTGGGGTGCCCGAGACAATTGTCACTGACCGCGGGCCATCTTTCATTTCAAAAGAGGTAGAGGAGTTTGCCCGTAAATTCAACATAAAGATTATTCAGTCCAGTCCTTACTACCCCCAGTCGAACGGTCAGGCAGAAGCCAGCAACAAAGTCTTGGTGAACATTTTTAAAAGAACAGTAGCCGAGAATCCAGAAAAATGGCACGAAAGGTTGGGAGATACTCTGTGGGCATATAGAACTTCTAAAAGGGCAGCAACTGGGACGACACCTTTTGCTTTGACTTTCGGGCAAGATGTTGTACTTCCCATGGAGATTAATGTGAGTTCGATCAGAAGTCAAAATCAATTCAGGCTACACAGTGAAGAATACGTTCAAGCTATATGCCAAGAAATTGAAGACCTCGATATAGCCTGAATTGAAGCTCTAAACAAAATTCAGGAAGGAAAGAGAGTTGTTGCCTGAGCCTACAATAAGAAGGTAAAATTGAAGACTTTCAAGGAATGAGAGTTAGTGTGGAAAGCAATTCTGCCCTTGGGAGCCCAGGTTAGGGGTTTTGGAAAATGGAGCTCGACGTGGGATGGTTCTTTCATTATTAGTTGAATTTTAAGTAAATGAGGGTTTTACTTAGCAGATTTGGAAGGGAGATTGCAGAAAAATCCGATCAATGCTAAGTTTCTAAAGAAGTATCACCCAACTTTATGGGATGCCAGGGATTGTTATATTGAGGATAATTAAACATTATAAGTGGTCTGAAGTTGGCTTGCAGGAAGTTAAAAAGAACATTTTCATTTCATCAAATGTGGAAGATACATGTATTCAGACCAATAGTTGTATATCCCTAAGTAAGTGCAATTATCCAGAGGGGTGGATCTACATTTTATTCAACCTTTCCTAAACATTGATACTACTAGCTAAATCTGCCTTAGTTTGTCTGAATCTTCTGCACTCTTATTCATAAGCCCGACCAAGGTTGTGCGGCCAGCCAGGCTGTGGTAGTTGATCATGAAGCATACACCTATAACAATGAAGTGATCAAGAAGCAGGAGTTGTGGAGAAAGCCTGGACTGGTAAGTTTCAGCCCGAGTAAGGTCTACCAGTGTGATCGAGATTACTTGACTAGCCTGCAAAGTTGAAGATATCCTGAAGTGTGAACCGAGTGTGGAGCGTCTGACTGAAGAAATTAAGGGAAATGATCGCTCCTTAGTTACATCGTTTCCAATACTAATCAGAACTAGAGAGATCCATGCAGATTCTAAGGGATGCACTCCTTCCTTTAAAAAGAGGAATCTGGGGGAATGGTTTGCCCGAATGCGATGAAGGTAATAAAAGCCTTGAAGAAAGAAAGGCATGGTGGAAACCCTTTCAATAAAACCTACATGGGAAGCTCTGAGTATCCTCGGGTGAATTTTTTTGTGAAAAAAAAAGTTGGGATAGTTAAGGGGCCTAAAAGAATTCTGGGAAAATTCTGGCAATATAAGAAGATGTTCGAATGAATTAAAGATTGGAATTAAGCAGAGTTTTATAGGAGGATAAAGAAACGGTTGAAATTCCTGGGTGTAGGGCTGGGTTCGGTTTGAAACGGTTCGGTTTTTTGCCGAAACCGAAACCGAACCGAAATTTCGGTTCGGTTCGGTTCGGTTCAATTTTTTTTCGATTTTTTTCGGTTCGGTTTTTTTTCGGTTCGGTTTTTTCAGGTTCGGTTTCGGCCCGGTTCGGTTTTTTTTTTTTTTATTCTTCCCGTTCTTCGTCTTCTTCTTCAATAGCAAAAGGAATTCTGAATTGCAGAAAAAAATTGAATAAATTCTTCAATCAGTCCTCAAATGCACTTAATAAGATACCTTAAAACAAACATATGGAACTGGTTGTTGGCAAATTACATCTAAACCAATCAAAAAATTTAAGTGCACCATCGGAAAACAGATGAGATTTAAGCTGCTCATCAGCAATTAAACAACAATACTTGCATTTCTTAATTTCCAAGTGAATCAAATTACATTCAAGAAATTTGAATTATACATTACAGCTGACATCTACCATTTCACCCTTCTACTACCATGCACAATCAAGAAAGGCAAGAAAAGAAAAACAGGTGCAGCATAAAAACCCATAAATCGACAAATAAATAAGAGAGATTGGGGATCTTTGGTGAAGGAAGGGCTGCTGCGGGTTACGGATTGTAAACACAGTTGGAGCATTTGAACTGAAACAAGAAAAACCCAACAGTAGAAAAACTAATTCATAAACCACAAACAGAAAACTCCTAATTTACCAAATTAAAATCAACCAAAACCACAACACAAAAACACAACCAAAACGAAAAATATAAATCTTTTTTTAAACTAATAGTTAAAATAAGGAAGAGAATGAACCGATTCGAACTCCCTCTGCCATCCTTCTCTGCGTCCGATTCGAAAGGGGTGAGGGAAAATTATGATTTGGAAGACTCGAGATAGAGTGATTTGGAGGGAGAGAGGAAAGAGAGAGGAAGGAGAGAGAGAGAGAGAGAGAGAGAGAAAGAGATTGAGGAAGCAAAGAGATAAGAAGAAAGTGGCGGAGGGGAGAGAGAGAGAGTCTGAGAAATGTGAAACTGAAATGGGAGAGAGAACGGCTAGGGTTTGTAAACTTAAGAAATTTTATAAAAGCATTGCATATTAGAAACCTATAAATATAATACTGGTACAATTATAACAACAAAAGCCCACAGTCAAGTTGGCTTGAAACAATCTTCCCCAACTTGTAGAAGTCAGGGGTTCGAACCCTGACAGCAATATGTTTTTACTATTTTTATATAAATGATTTTTTTTCGGTTCGGTTCAGTCCGGTTCGGTTTCCGGACCTCAAAAACCGAAACCGAACTGGCCAAATTCGGTTCGTTCGGTTTGGCAGTTTCGGTTCGGTTTTTTTTCGGTTCGGTTTTTTTCGGCTTCGGTTCGGTTTAGTTTTCGGTTTTTTTCGGTTTTCGGTTTTTTGAACCCACCCCTACCTGGGTGAGTGCAAGGGTCGCGAATAGTTTTGGATGAGCAATTATTGTGTCTGAACAATGCAAGTTCTGAGACAGGCGTGCGAAAGCAATCAATGAAGAAACGGCTGATTCAGTCATTATTAGCGCCTCGGCTCACAGGCTTAACAACGATTGAAGGGGGCACTGTTTGGGCTAATATTTGGACTTTGGGCATAGAGGAAGAAAAGCCCAGAAGGAAGGTAAAAAAAGGAGTTTTCCCCGAAGCCCAATGGCAAGCCCAGACCAAATTCTCAAGGCAAGTTGACGACTTCCCATTAATACATAGACCACATGCCTACAATCAGATAGGACAAGTGATGGAGACCCGCCAGCTGCCAGCCAAAAAGTACTTTACAGTGGCAATACCAGTAAATAACCAGCAGTTTGTTAACCTCCAGTGGCTTTCGGGTAAGGATCAAACCGCCAACGGTCGAGCCAATTTGTATATAAAAGGAAGAAGAGGGCCCAGAGACAAGGATACTCAACCAATCAAACAAACATACAACTTGTCTCTCTCAGTCAAGCCAAACTACCCAGAAAGTTGTGCCTTGCTCAGACTCGGCCTCCCTTGTAGCCTTAGAATTCCCATAATAGAATAACCTCCTCCTGTGTAAAATCTCTACTACCTTTCTCCAACTGCTGTAGTATCGATTTCCTCGTATAGATTAGTTTACCTTTGTTCCCTTTAGCGCCTAGAAACCTTTGTTCATAAAGAAGAGAAGCTGCACAAGATTCAACCTTGCCCGACAAGGTTAAATCTTGCCCGACTCTCTTTGTGTTGTCTTTTAATCAATAGATTTAGCTTTATAATGTATTCCTCAACAGATATGCAAGTCATTTCTAAACCCTTATCTGTTCAAAGTATCATAGGATCTCAGATCTAACGTCATCATTATCGTAAGTGAACTATAACTCATGATTTGATCAGATCTGACTATCATCCTTAGAGCATACAAGTTAGATAAAAGTCCTTGATCTCAAGGCATAAAAAATAACTTAATGTAGACTTAACCCATCTACGACAATCCTTTGATAAACAAGAAGTTAAGTAACTTGGGGCGCAAGTAATCGACTTAAACCAACTTGTTCTACATCTGCCATATAAGAGATGGCAGTGGCACGCCTCCGCATATAGTTAGTTTTGACTGTGAGCCTCAAGGCCTATACCTAAGGCCCCACAAAGGCACCTTTCAGGACTAACTATAAGCTCCTATTGAAGCCTCTTACAAGCAGGAGTCCAACGACCAACCAAAGTGCCAATCCCTCGGGGAGTTGTGTGCCCGAGCCAGGAACCTCCGCCACCTGGAATTTCCTGCCCCGAACACTAATAACAAGTTCATGTCATCCAATTGTTCAAATCAGTGTGATGAGTTGACTTAAAGAGACAAGACTTCATTCATTTTATGGAGTTCGTAGTTGCCAGATTACCTGAAAATACATGGACAATAATTCCTTGAATATTTCGACTGTGATTATTTTTGGTAAACAATCTAATGTTTTCTTAGAAGTATTCATATATCAATCAGGAAGATGCTGATAAAGAAGAAGAGGTATCTGTATCTACATTCTGTGAAGCTACTGGTCTAAACTTAGCCAATCTTTTTCTTCAAAATGTAGCTTGGATAACATCATTTTGCACCGTATCATGACTTCAAAGATGAAATCTTCCATTCATCTTTCGTCATGTGCCACGACCAGTACGATAGCAATATTGATTACCTATTCGAAGCAAAATTAGAAGTTATTTTGATCCAAAAGTTCAGAACTTGTATGTTTATGATTGTGATAGTTTAATCTAACAGACTTGCCAAATAGTGAAGCGGCTGTATGATATGACAAGCCAAGAAATAGAAATTTGCAATCTTATGTATATGTTAGACGCAAATCATAGGTTTAACTTTAACTTTTAACTTGATGCTACATCTGGAACTAGTCGTGAAGGAGCAGTTTGATGTGAAAAAGGAGATGATTTGCATGCACTACTATATATTTATTATCAGGAATCTACAGAACAGGATGAATACCATCGTCACCCTTATATCTGTGTTCATAGTTAGAAATATATTACATTTTGAGAGAGAGAGAGAGAGAGAGAGAGAGAGAGAGAGAGAGAGAAGACAGTCTGCCTAGTTAGACGCTATTTCAAACTCATATTTCTTCATGATAGGAGTATCATATACGGCTCTATATCCATTTACAGTTTGAGAAGGAACTGAACAAAAATCGCTGCTGGTACTAGTTGTTGGATTTGAAGTATCATAGACGGGTGCAGCAGGGTATGGAGTGTCCGATATCAAGTGCTGAAAAGGGTTAGTTGAAGGTCTAGGAATCTCCACTGCTCCTTCCAACATTTTCACCACGACACTCATTGAAGGCCTATCCTCTTGCTTATACTGGACACACCACATAGCTACATTTACCATTCTCTCTGCCCTCTCTTTATCTTTCTCCTCTATTCCCCAAACTACCATCAGCTCTCCTAATTCTCCGGGTTCAAACTTCTTCCATACCCACGTCGGGAACCAGTCTCGGCTATCTTCGACTTTGACATCAAGATTCCTTCTCCTGCCTATAATCTCAAACAATAGCATTCCAAAGCTGTACACATCACATTTGTGTGTTATTGAGAACTGCTGCCAAACTTCTGGGGCAGCATAACCCGGAGTCCCCCTCCATCCTGTCATGGTTATATGAGTGTTGTCCCTGTTACACAGCTTGGCCAAACCGAAATCAGCTACTTTTGGAAAGAACTTTGCATCCAAAAGAATATTTTCAGGCTTTATGTCGTAATGGACAATTCGTTGTTGGCATTCTTCATGCAAGTAAGCGATCCCTCTTGCTGTCCCCACAGCAATCTCATGAAGTTGTTCAAATCCTAAGACCACTGTGTTGCTACGAAATAAGTACTTGTCAAGCGATCCATTTCCCATGTACTCATAAACAAGTGCTCTGAGGTGTTCCTCAAAGCAGAAACCATAAAGACGGACCAGATTGATGTGATGTATTCTTCCGATTGTACTAACTTCCGCCATAAATTGTTCCTTGATTCTCTTATCCGAACTTCCATGTAGAACCTTCACTGCCACTGGGGTTCCATTGCTAAATATTCCTTTATAAACTGCACCAAAACCTCCTTGGCCTAACAAATTGGTGAAGTTGTCAGTCGCAATCCGAAGTTGTTGAGAAGTGAACCTAACGGGCTTTGCTCTTTCCATATCATTTATAAAGTTGTCCATTGAGAGTGCCCGAAAGTCTGGAGTAACGATCTTCTCCATTGTGAGCGTCCGATGGTCTGGGGTAACGATCTGCACTAAGCTCACATTCTGACTTCTCTCTCTTGCGAGTTTCTGACATTTCTTGCACACTACAACCGCGATAACAATCTTCACTAAGACCACTACTGCAAAATTCAGAACTCATTAGTGACAAAAGAATTATAAACAAAAGTAGTGGATGCAGAAAGGAAAAAGGCAACGGGTAGAGACAGAGATCTTTACCCAGGACTACAACAATAGCTACTCCCGCTCCATCATTTGATGATGAGTCTGACTCTGGAGTCGAGTAACTCGACATTAATCAAAAGATAGATCGACTACAATAGAGTTATAAAATTCATTCAACAAACTCTCAAATGTAGCAGAATTTAGATTACACTGTTAGGATTTTCATATAAGCATGCACATTTAGAAAAGGAAGGAGTTTTGGAATAATCACACTATCGGAGAAGGAGAAGTGAGAGACAGAGATGGAATTCATCTACTCTCATTCCTTCATTGGTAAATCTTCTCTCAAGATTCCCTTAAAAGCTGACCTTAAGTCAACAACATTGATGTAATCCCAGCCCTTGATTTCGCATTAGGACCACATAAACACATATATTGAGAGAAAGTTCCAAGTAAGGAATTAATAATTTCTTGAGTCTCCATTCTTCAATTCTATGACCACGCTAATTAATACTATTCTAATTTTAGTAAAACCGTGTGGGGTTTCCATGAAGATGCTGACATAACAAGACGACAACATGTTATCAACACACTGTGCTCTTGGACTGCTTCACTAGCTTGAGAGGACGTTTCAACCAGACGTGTTTGGCCCTCTTCATAATCAGCTGAACCCATTAAGTTTCAACCACGGTATTGTCGTATTGGTAAAGACAGATTTTTTTTCTTTTCTTTTGTTGATTCTTTTTCATGCTCATGGTTAAGTAAATTGGTAGCCAAAATGTCGGTACACTGTAAATTGTTAGCCATTAATAATAATATGGTTAACCTATTAAGTACATTGTAAATTGTTGGCTAACCTATTAATATCCATCCGAGAAATGCTTAGAAAACTCTTCCAAAATTGGAACTCTTTATGGACTCTCCACTACCTCATGTTTTGAGCACAATTCTAGTTCTCCAGGGTCAGATGTGTTAGTGGTTGCTTTTTTGTTGCATGCTGGAGTATTGTTAGTTCTAATGTGGTTCTAACTATCGAAAATCTTTTTCGTTGATGGAAGAATTCCTCTTCGTTTCAGTTTTTTGTGGTTCTTATTCCAAAATTTCCAAAAGCAGATTCAGTTTCGCAACTCTGCGCTATTGAGTTGGCCAATTTTGCATTCTCATTAACAGACGGGGTCTAACTGCATCTAGAAGTGTCTCACCTAAGGAACATGGTTGTTTCATTTTTTATGTAACTATCTGAATGCATAAAATACTCTTGATAAGAAATGAGTGTGGGTAATGTGGTCATAAAATTAGGCATTCGAAAAGCTTTTGGGTTTTCTCATGTTTTCGTTATCTGGATTGAAGAGCTTTAGGTTTTTCTTCTCCTACTCAAGAAGGGGTCCTCCAAGGGGATCCCTTAAACTATCATTTATTTTGTGTAGACGTGCTTGAAAAGTTGTTAGTAAGGTGGTTAGTACCATATTTTTATTGTCAATAAAAATTACTAGGTTATATTTTAACTACCATATTTTTCAGGGTGATACTTTCCCTCTGTGATTTTTATAATCCCTCTCCGGATTCTCTTTGTGAGGATCCTAGGGCTCCTCAAATCGTGCCTATTCATCGTACATCGTGTGATCAGTTTTTTTTAAGTACTATTCATATTTAATTTTAAATAAAAATATTTAAAATGATTTTTGGCCGCATGACGATGAACGAACACGATTTGATGATTCCCAACATCCTCACAAAGAAGATCCAATTCTACTTTTCTTAGCGCTGAATTGGATTCTTCAGCAAAAAGGTCAACAGAACCACACACACATATATATTTATATATATTATAACGATTTAAGTTTTGTTTAGAGAAACAAACCGTGATTGGGCTCAGTGATTCTATGACCCACTGCTGTGCTATTCACTAACAAAATTGAAGGATTATTATATCCTAGGTCTACTAATCTTAGTTATCTGCTAAAGCATAAGAATTCGATAGGGTCAAGTACTCTTCCATGATCAGTTCTCTGAAAAGGGGATTTGCTAGGAGTCTCTTTTTGAACGCTGTGCTAGCTATGGTGTCGTCACATCTGACGATCATAGCCTTCTCCGACTTGAACCTCTTCATGTGTGTATGAAACGTCTCCTTCAGATCATTCCTCATGTTGAAAAGATGGTCGGACTTCTTTTTAATTGAGCAGTAGGACGAATATTCCTTAATGTAGACCAAGGAAAGTTGGTCGAAGCTCCAGATAGACTGCAGCGGTAGGGTGTGGAACTAGTTTTGTGTCTTGTTTTGCAAAGTAGTGGCAAAGATCTTGCACATGAAGGTGTCATTGTTCATGTGGAGGATCATTGTATTGTGGTAGTGTTTGAGGTGCCTCTCCAAATCTTTGTCTCCCTTGAATAAGGTTGTTGAGCAACAATTGTTCAAGAGATGTAACGAATCTGCACAATCTCACCTTTATTCATTTTTCGAAGGTTTAAATAATTTGAGTTTGACCCATTCTAGACTATGTGTCTATTAATTACAATTTTTCGTTAAAAACGAAAAACCTTTGATTCCAATATCTCTACTAATTAATAAAACACTCATTGTCAACCAAAACCCTATGAAATTATCAGTTTAACCCTCTAATTAAAACAGAACATGAATAAGAAATATGGGGCAAAAATGTAATTTCACACAACCAAATTTTGCTATTTTTTTTAGGGAGCTTTAATAAAAAGGGTTTGAACTAAGTTTATTTTAACCAAAAACCATCCTATAACTTTTTTTAACCAAAAACCATCCCAGAACAAGGTAAAACCCACCAAACCAACAGACAGCTCGACCACCAGCCAGTCACTCATGGGCTCTCCTTTGGCCCTCATCCTCCTCCTCCTCATCTTTGTCTCGCTGATTACTACAACTTTCCTTTTTGAATCATCCTATTTCGTTGAGTATTGAAGAAGTTATATCTATTTGAATCTTACCCAGTTTTCGGCGACATCCGAGGCTTTCGAGGCATTTTCCGACCAAACCACAACGAGTTAGCCATCGTGCAAGGTACCATTCTCTTCGTCTCTTCGAGAACTATGATTTTCATTTTTGAATCACTCGATTTCGTTGAGTATTGACAAAGTTATGAGCGTTTAAAGTTTGTCCAACCTAGTTTCCGGCGACCTCCGAGGCTTTCAAGGCGTTTTCCGGCCAAAACACAACGAGTTAGCTATCATACAATGTACCATTCTCTTCGTCTCTGCGAGAACTACAATTTTCGTTTTTGAATCACTTGATTTCATTGAGTATTGACAAAGTTATGAACGTTTAAAGTTTGTCCAACTTTCCGGCCGATATCCGGCCTTCCCTTCCGTTTAGCTCCGGCGAGCAGCAACCACACCAAGCCCTTTGGGCCATGCACAAACAAACACTGTATCTGGAAAGAAAATGAACATTAACACTGTCGCTGGAAAAAATAACACTGTCGCTGGAAAAATAACACTGTCGCTGGAAAAAATAACACTGTCGCTGGAAAAACATAACACTGTCGCTGGAAAAACTAACACTGTTGCTAGAAAAAATAACACTGTCGCTGGAAAAACATAACACTGTCGCTGGAAAAATAACACTGTCGCTGGAAAAACTAACACTGTCGCTGGAAAAAAAAACACTGTCGCTGGAAAAACTAACACTGTCGCTGAAAAAATAACAGTGACTTAGATTCCATAAACAGTATTACTTAAAATCCAGAAACAGTGACTTAAATTCCAGAAACAGTGACTTAACTTATAACATGGTTTTTTATTAAACAAAACTTATAACATGGTTTTTTATTAAAACTAAAACTTATAACATGGTTTTTTATTAAACAAAACTTATAACATGATTTTTTATTAAAACTAAAACTTTTCAAGCCCTTTTCATTAATTTTCTTTTTTTTTTAAGGCCTCACCTACATGTAATCCTAACATATCTCTAATTAAAATAAAATAAAACTTCCGACTCCCACGTTCTCTATCACTCCCTTCCTCTCTCCTTCTATTTCAAAAGCAAAAAAAAAAAAATTTCTCACACACTTTGTGTGTGCCCATATGCTAGTGAATATATTGTAATTGGGAATTTGGGTGCTTGTTTGATTCTGCAGTTGCACGTAGGTCAAGCCCTGAATTGCCTACGTACCCTTTTTGGAGAGATCAAGCCGCTCGAAGTTGGGGATTTTCAATGAGTGAATGACCCTCTGAGAGAGAAAGATTTGACATTCGATTTATTTGGACGCTTTGAATTTGTTTGATTGAATTTGGTTGAATGAACCTGGAATTCGATTTACCAGGGATTCAATTTTGGGGTTTTGTCTTTGTGCGGTTGCATCTAGTTGAATCTTTAGATTGCCTACATACCATTGGCGGGATCAAACCTAATGTAGTTCGTTATTTTCAATGAGTGAATGACTCACTGAAAAAGAAAGATTGTATTTGAAGCGGCTTTGTACCATTTGGAATTTGAAGCGGCTTTGTGCCATTTGAAATTTTGGAGCGGTTTTGTGCCATTTGAAATAATTTACATCCATGATTTTAAAGTGGTTCGCATCCACTAATTCAATGTGGTTTGAAGTTGTCTCCATGCTTTTTCTTTTAAACCGTTTGAAACCGATGTGCCTCTGTCACGCCGTTGCATTCCTTGCCATTTGTTACTCGGCCTAAGTTCTAATTCATGGGGTCCAAATTTACAGAGCTGATATGAATTTAAATAAGAACTGTGGCTTCACGGGAGTATCATTTCCAATTAATTTGGGAAGTTTGTCAGCAAGCTTACTTTCTTCTCTTTGTGAACTTTGAACTTTCCAAGTCCATATAGGACTTCACGTGGTGTTTCAAAAAATAAACACCTTTAGCTTTTCATCACTTTGAAGATATAACAAAGAAAGAAATAATAAAGATGAATAAAACCGTTACCTTTGATTCTTCATCATGGTGAACGTTCTGCGTAATTGCAGCCCTTTGCCCCTTTCTTCTCTTTCTTAAGACTCTCTATTTCTATTTCTGCAGTATTTCGTTCTTCTTTCCTCCGCTGCTCTCTCTACTCTCTCAGCTTTTTGCCGTCTGTCTTCTCCTCAAGATTTCTGTCGTGTCTTTTTCTGTTTTCGTTTTTTTTATCACATTTTATAGAGTGAAAGCATGGAGCAGTTACTTGCCATTCTCATATAGTGGAGGTGTTGGACGAACCACTATGTTGAAGACGTGGGAGTGTGGGTTTGTTCTGGAAGAAAACCACCTCTTTAGAACATGATTGCATTTAATCCCACCATAAGAATGAATTGGACTCTATTTATCAATGCGTTTCAGCCCACTTTAATTTTTAGTAGAGATTTTTTTTACTCCAAACTACAGTAGATACATGTGGTGTAGCTTTATCAGGCTGCCACACGACTCGTACACACATGCTTCTTTCACTACAAGAATATCACACAAGAGTAGTACCAATTGTTGCTTATTAGAAGTTTGCCATGCATCATTTTCTCAACAATTTAATTTGATTTCCATCAAAGAAAGAACATTTGTTGGAGGTCATGACTTGACTATTTGGCTGTTCACAAGAAAACAATCCATGCTTTGTGACCATTAAACGGACAGTGCACACAGCCAAGAAAAGTGTTGCATTTTGCATGATCCAGCTAGATCTTATAGGAAAGTTCTACCTATTTATTTCAGCTTAACTTTTATAACTGTTGCTGCTCATACAATACAAGGAACTACTTTACCAGTGAATGAAGAACAAATGAATGCAAAATTATCTTGGGTTGAGTCGCGGACAATGCTGCTTTCTTTAAGACGTTTTGCAGCTCTGCCCAAGTTGTGCAAGCAGTCACAAGTGCCACACCGTTTTCAAGATAAAACAGCCCAGGATCAACTCTGCCTAAATAGATCCTTCTTTCCACTAAGGAAGATCCGAACATTTTTCACCCACTCGGTTACTAAGTATTCTCAAGGTTTTTGTTTCAGGTTTTTAGGTCAGTATTCACTGTTGTAAAACCCTAATATGTATATAGCTGAGTTTTAACGTTGGAGAAGTTGAGGAAAAATGCTCACCAAAATCCAACCACAAAATTAGGAATCAAAACCATTTAGATGAGGAAGAATAGGTCTTTTAGTACAAAACAAAAACTTTTTGTTCAAGAAAATATTTCCCGATGTGAAGCAAAAAATAATTCCAAAAATCTAGAAGACAAGAACGCCTCATTAAATGGGCAGGACACACAAATGTTCCCACGCATAGTTCAACATTCGTGGAGGCTGGAATAGCTACCTACGACACCATCAAGTTCATCTACTCATGGCATGGAAAAGTCAAAGGCATTAAACATAGGATTAATCACCAAATTCTATCTTTAACACATTCCTGATTTAACTTAGTGCTAGGGTTGCTTTCTCTGTTGGTTGAATTGAATGGGTGAAAGGGCTTTACACAAGACCACAGAGTGGGAGAGAGGGAGCCTTAATAATGTTAGAAAGTTCAGGAAAGTGAGAGATAGTACACCTAAAACTCCCATGCCTTTCTGAAGTTGCCCACCTGGCCCCTAATCAAACAAGGGGTGTTATCACTTTACTAATATAATATCAAGTAAGGGCTCATCCTCTGTTGAAAAACTCAAACAAGTAAGCAATCCTCATCACCATCAATCAATGATATTTACCTAATAATTCTAAGATATTATCTCCTAATTAGTATCTTAGAATTACCCCTCCTCAACCATCCGGATAACTCACCTTGGCCAATCGAAAGCTGCCATGTGTAGGAAAAATCCTAACCCCATGGCCAACCACCTCCTATAATAGCTCATCTCCCCCATTTACTGGTAAGCTCGAACTACGCATACAAGTCCTAAACTTTCAACTCTTTTTAGAGTTACTGACTTAGGCATAAAATCTATTGGCCAAACCCCCCTCCCAACCTCGTGGGCTCGTGAGGTTTTGGTCCTTGATCGATGGTGTTAATTGTTTTGTAGGTACAATTCGTTAGGATTGAAGACAGGAGATTCTTACTTCCACAAATTAGTGCTTTCATTGAGAGCTTGATTTAAATACTCGAAGAAAGCTCTCATATTTTGATTTTTTTTTGTTACGTTGAATTTCCCACAGGCTCCTAGTCATTGAATTTTTCCTAGAAATGTTTCTTGATCAGTCATGGGGAAATGATACAACGGTAGAAAATTATGAAACCATGATGAACGGAACACTTTACATCGAAGGAAACGGACCGAGGGAAGGAGACCAAGACGCGGCCTCGCGCCTACGATCCTCTAGGCTCAATGAGATGGCAGGAAGAGCCCCACCGCCGCGAAGTACAACCACCACCACGCCTACAGCCCAACAGCTATCGTAGGAACATCAAGCCACAACTCAAGGTGTTACCCCACAGCCCTTGTTGCGCACCAATCTAACAAACCCTAGGCAAGGGGCCCAGATCCATGAAGCTGCAGCCCAGGCGCAAGCCTACCAACAGAGATGAGCAACAGCTGTTGTTGTGGCTCACGAGTCACAGGCCCACCTCGCTACAGACGTAATCCAAGCTAGGAGAACGAGCACCGCATCGCTTAACAGCCAACCAGGCAGGTTGGCATGTACCTGCACCGCGACTCTATCTGCTATCTAGACCGGTCCAAGTCTGATTTAGCCGACCCAACTCTACATCACCAAACCAGCTCAGGCCTGACTAGTCGACTTACTGTGAAATTGGGGTATTTTCACTCTTTTTTTTTTGCAAGTTTGCCCTATCCGGGCCCAAGTTTTGCACCTACAGCTCACTGGATTATTTCGGGTGCTTCAATTCTTCACTAACAAGTAATCTTGAATACGTTGAGAAGCCTTAAACATCATCTTTGCTTACCATTAACAAGGGCAGGAGGACCTGCAAGAAAACACTCTGACGCTCAAAGTCAGTTTTATTCAAGATGATTGTGGCATATATAAAATAATTTCCCACTTCCCTCCCTTTGATGCTAGTGGGATTGTTGGCCTTTTATATGTATTCAAGTCTTGGGCTCCAAGTTCCACTTTTCTTCTATTTTTCCATGTTCCACGTTCATTGGAAGTATTTGATCATGCTTCTTTACTTTAGCCTCACTCCTCATGTTTAGCATGCTAGTTGCTTGTGTTAGTGGAGGAGTAATTTTTGGCTCCCACATTGCCCCATTTTTTTCTCTGCAAACACATATCATTTAGGATTACAGAGAAAAAAATGTTTCTTTGCATAAATTCATTGAACTGAGACATCATCATGAGTTTAGCCTTCGGCCACGGTCATGCGGTCTTTAACCATAATTTTGGCCTTCAGTCACGGTCATATTGGTCTTCGACCATGAGTTTTGGGTTTTCGACCTTTGGTCTTGAGCCTTTGGCTCTTATTCGGTCTAGGTCTTCAACCCACAGTCTCATGATCTTCAATCACCAATTTATGTACTAATAGCATGCCCCCAGAGTAATTGAAATTTATGTAGCTGAAATATTACTAACGAGCATGTGTAAGATAGAAACTCTTATCTGTTGGGCAACTTCGTTGCTGGCGAAGCAAAATAAGTGCATTTCTTTTGCTTACAAGTATGCCCCCTTTTTCGTCATTAATGAAATTAGGCGGCTTTTGCTTCTGATAGAAACCGAAATCTGAATATGCTCCTCGTTTGGAAACCTTGTATTGCCACAAAGGAAATTTTTAAGGGAAGTGTGGGGTCCACACCACATCGAACCTTAACGATCCGAATCGTCAATTTTTCAAGTTGCACCTCATAGATCATCCTTGCAAAATATTAGCCAAATTGGAAATGTTTAAGACATCTAATTAGGTTCAAAGAAAATAACGAATACTCTGTTATATAAGAAACATTGAAATTTGATCTTGATAATTAAATAGGCAAATGGTTTCGGATTGAATTGAATTTTTGCAAAGATGATTTATGAATCGAGACTAACAAAATAGACGGTTCGGATCGTTAAAATTCGATGTGGAGTGGGCCCCACATCTAATCCCCATTTAAAAAAGGACCCCTTTGCATAAAGGACATGTTGCCACAAAAACTGCCATCATTTCAAATCTTAATCTATTCGGCTTCAAGCTCTGATAAGTTCACTTCTCTAGACAATGAATGCCATGACTATATAAAACATCACATGAAGTCAGAATTTTTGGAGCACGCAATTCCAAATGCGTCCAACAATAAGAAATTGTATTGATAAGCAAGAATTGTGAGAGAAATAAGCAATTTAAGTATTGACTATATACTTCTTATCTTGATCCGCAGCCAAGTGATGTTCAAGTACAGGACAGCCATCGCACATGGCTTTTCTGGTTTTCGTCTCATTGTATTAATTAGGAATTACTTCGGACACAATTCCATATAAACATAGATGGCCCAGCACAAGTTCAGTGTCTAGTAACCTGGAGCACACACCTACATTGGTGTTAACTTCCTTGGTGGAAAAAATTCAAACACTCGTATCTGTTAAGAGTTCCTGTTATATGTCATGTCTACCCTAGATTCTTGTGGAACTTGGGTTGGCCCTTGAACAATACGACTCATACAAGTAATTTTTGAAGAAAGATTCATCTGGATGCACTTATACTAAAGTCCACCTTATATAGGTCCTGTAGCAATTCCTTTTAGGTGCCCATCTGTGTGTATTAGCAATATACCATGGTACCAAATGGCCTGTTCAGCTAGACAAAAAGAGAGTAAAATGTTTTGATGGTAAATGCATTAAGGCTGAAGAGTTTTCTGTTATCTGATAGGCGGTGCTTCTATACCCCATCTCTATAATTGGAGCTTTTTGCTCGTCACTTATTTGTGTAAATATTTTTCAAGTAGTATCGAAAAAGTCAGTACATCCCTCTGTAATTATGAGTGCACTGATCATCGTGGTTTGTCTTGGCAGACACAGTAAGCATGTCAATATTGAGGCATCTGACTTAGGGCTCTTTCTTGTGTTATACGACGACGTGGTAGTCGTGGCTTTGTTGAAGATCCTTGCCCCCATATCATAGCCGCTTGCCTTTATTCAATGAGTTTAACCTGACAGCTTTGAAGTATGCTCATGGGAGTTATATTTTATAAGAACTTTAAAGCTGAGAAAGGTTGTGTTTCAATCCCATATTCATCTTGTGCGGGCTACGATCAGAAGAGGCACCCATTGTACTCATCCACCATAAAAGAGAAGAGATAAAAAAATAAAAACTCTTTGGTCTCTGCATGCGTCTTAGCACGTGCCCCCTACACCAATCTAGTTAGTTTGCCACACATACGATGATACACATCATAGAACTTGAAATTGTGAAAGCATTTTTCCAAATAAAATTCCAATGAGACGAAGGATTGTGACAGTTCTTTGGAATTATGGCAGGAAGAATTGCAATCATAAGATACCACTGTAATGATTCTCATTTAATTCGTGAAACTGAAAGGTAGGAGTATAAGAGTTTTTCTCTATTCTTGGACGGTTCCATGGCTTCTCGAGATGACTTTTTGTAAGTTTCCCACTGGCAGTGCCAATTGTTGGAAGGGAAAATTTGGAATACTTCAATTATCCACTAAGAAGTAATCTTGAACATGTTGAGAAGCCTTAATCACCATCTTTGCTTGCCATCAATAAGGACGGGGGACCTACAAAAAAAGCACTTCGACGCTCAAGTCAATTTTTATTTAAGATGGTTTCGGCATATCACAAAATAATTTCCTACTTCCCTCCCTTTGATGCTGGTGAGAGATTTTTGGCCTTTTCTAGGAATTCAAGTCTTGGGCTCTAAGTTCCACTTTTCTTCTATTTTTCCATGTTCCACATTCAATGGAAGTATTTGATCATGCTCCTTTCACATGAGAAATCCGATTAGAACTGGATGGTTGAAAAGGTGAAAAGATAGAGTTTCTTGGGGGAGGCACACATTTTCACTATGGAGCCGATAAGTATATTGCATCAATTGCAAAGGTAATATTTCTTCCCCTTAATGTATTTGCCCAAAAAAAAAAAGTATCAGCGGATGGAATTATCTCTTTAAAGAATTTTATGAACTTCCAATTGAACTTGGCAGCCCTTTATAGGATTCTGTGATATTTTATTTACCATTGCATATGGATTGAGTGCTTGCTTTTATAGTGTTTTGAATTGGCAGATGCTCAACTTTTCCAAAAACAATTTGAACGATGAAGGAAGGTTACGAACAGTTTTTTACAATGGTTGTGGAGTTGCAAGTTCGGAGCCCATTTGCTTTCATCGCATATTATAGCAATGCCCTTGGCACTCAATGATGTGCATCAAAACCAGATCCAATTTGCTTTAGAAAGAGGAATTCCAGTGTATCGTGGTGTTCTAGGAACCAAAAGGCTTCCTTACCCAAGCAAATCGTTTGAACGTGCTCATTGGTGTAGAGTTGATTGGCTTCAACGAGACTTGAGCTGGATATGTTGCTCAGACCAGGAGGCTACTTTGCATACTCATCTCCTGTAGCATATGCACAGGATGAGGACGATCTTAAAATATGAAGAGAGATGAGTGCCCTTATGGATGCATTCGATATTGTGTTGTGAGTAACTTGATTCTCTACTTTGACAGGTGTGAAGCCTATTCAACACACCCCCGGACTTAAGATTTACTCCATGCTTGAACTGTATTCTCAGACATAGAAAATAAATAATGTAGTAGATTTATAATCATCCGCGACAACAATTAGTAGTAGATTTCGTTAATAAGTATCTAACGGCATTGCACTGGGAAGTAGTGGCAGTATCCGACACCAGTTCAGATGCAGACCAGGATGGAGACGACGTTGTGTTTATTATCCAAAAGAAAATATGGCTGACACGCAAAAGCTTCAGGGATTCGGTTTCCCATTATTTTTCTGCTGACTCAAGGGATTAAAAGCAGGGTCCCAAGCAGAGTTTTAGTAAACAGTAAATTTTGTGGCATTACAGTGGTGCATGTTTACATCATTTCCTTTTAGTGATTTTAATATTTATTTTTTTGGGGATCTTTTATTTTTTTTGTTCTATTGATTTAATTGATGAAGCAAGGACTAACGGCATCTATGGCAGCATATGGTTTTGCTTAGATACTTATAATCAATCTTGTGTCTGGTTTAGAAATTTTCCTCTTTTCGTACTCCTTTATTAGAATTCGATACGTATGATTTTAAAGTATACGAAAATATTTGTGACCAAGGGAATGAGTTGAGCTCAAGTACGAAATCACATAACCTAAGTTACTCTTTAGTATTTGATCTATATTTCATATTTAAATAATTTTAATAATTTGATTCTCTTGAATTATCAACTTGAGGTCACATCCCATATCATGGGTGGGTGTAAGTAATTGGCCAACTCATCCAAACTTAATTCTTGATGGCCATGACAGATTGTTCTTGTTTGGATCAGAAGAACCAACAAAGTAGCCAGTTCATTCTGTGATGATATCGTGCTTATGAATTCACAGCAACCACATACGAAGTTGAAGAGTGAGGAATTTAAAAAGCTCGGTTGATAATTATTTTGTTTTCATTTTTTGTGCTTGAGATATGATGGAGGGTTGAGGATATAAAGTAGAGTGGAGGAAAGTTATAATATGTTAGATGTAGAAGAAATGTAAATGAACACATGATGAAAATTAAAAACTAAAAAAAATCTTAAGTTGTTTTCACTTCCAAATTGTATTTTCACTCACCCTTCTTTATTTCTTCACCTCTTATTAAAAAAAATAAGATGGTTATCAAATGAGTCCTAAATATACGTACTTAGTAGGAGACGATTCTTACAGTTTCATTTTCATTTGTCTGCACTCATGTATTTATTAAAGAGACAAATCTACAGTCAGCAGTTACTTAGTGAAGAAGTTTATTTTGTAACTGTATTTGTAACTAATCATAGCTTAAGGTTAATTAGTTACATTAGTTGGTAACTAATCTTTATTCACTGACTTGTATAAATACCCCAATGTAACTCCTGTTCAATCAATGAGAAATATATTTCTAATATGGTATCATCCCTTTTCTGCTTCACCGCCTCTCTCTTCGATCCGTCGCTCATCTGCTTCGTGCGATCTCTGATCCGTCGCTCATCTGCTTCCTGCGATCTCTGTAATCGTTGAAATCTCTGTGCAATCTCTGTGATTTCTTCAATCGTCTTCTCTCTCGCGATATCGCGGATCTCTGCGACATCGGCACTCTCTCCAATTTCTGTGATCGATCTCTGCGATCTGTGATCTGCGATCTCTGCGATCTACTTTGCGATCTTCTTCTCTCTGAGATCTGCAACTCTGATGGCTTCGTCAAATTCTTCTCAAGAAAATCCTGAAGTTCTTGCCCCAAATTCATCCCCAATGAACCCTAATTTCACAGCGGTTCCTCTTTCTTCCTCAATTTCGATTCAAAATATCAATTGCATGGTTCCTACAAAGCTCAAACGAGATAATTATCTCGTCTGGAAGGCCTTATTTGCTCTAATTTTCCGCAGATATAAACTCACAGGTATTATTGATGGCTCTGAGGTGTGTCCTTCGCCTTTTCTTCTTGATGAATCTGGCCACAACACTGGAGTTCCTAATCCAGAGTTTGATCTGTGGTATGAAAAGGATCAAAACATCCTAATTTGGCTGAACTCCACACTTTCGGAAGATCTTATTCCTTTCACAGTTGGTGTCACGTCTTCTCGTGAACTATGGATTGCTCTTGAGCAACGTTTTGGAGGTGTCTCAGCTGCTCACATTCATCAACTCCGTTCTCGTCTGCATTTTGCTCAAAAAGGCGATTTATCAATCTCAGAATACATTCAACACATCAAAACTATCTCTGATTCACTCATGGCTGCAGGTGCTCCAGTCTCTGAAAGTGATTTGATTGCAGTCACTCTCAATGGTCTCTCTGATGACTACGAGTCCTTCATTGACTCGATTATGCTCCGCATCTCGTCTACTTCACTGGATGAACTACATGGTTTGTTGATCAACAAAGAGCTGTTTATGACTCGCAAAAAGAAACTTGTTGCTTCGTCTGTATCTGAACCCTTTCAAGCCTATGCAGCTCAATACTCCTCGTCTCAGCCTCCTCTCTTTCCCACACCACAAGGATATTCTGCAAACAATCCTCGCAATAATAACTATCGTGGTCGAGGTAACTACAGAGGCAATAACTATCGTACCAATAACTATCGTGGTACCAATCGAGGAAATTACAGGGGCACTTCAAATCATACCAATCGAAATTCTGGGGGCTTCACTCGCAACTCTGGGGGATATTCATCTGGCAATCATTCTGGTTCCAAAATGCAATGTCAAATCTGTCACTCTACAGATCATGAAGCTCTTGACTGTTTCGAACGAATGAATCATGCCTTTGCTGGCAAGGTGCCTCCTGCAAAACTGGCAGCTATGTGTGCCCACACAAATTCCAAATCTCCTACTTGGATTATGGATTCTGGAGCCACCTCTCATATTACCAATGATCTCTCAGCCATCCAATCTCCAGTGCCTTACCGTGGTCAAGACAAAGTCTATATAGGTGATGGTCAAGGTATGCAAATCCATCATACTGGTACTACTGTTCTTAATACCCCTGCAGCACATTTTCGTTTGAATAATGTTCTTCATGTTCCTGCAATGAAGCATAATCTTCTCTCTGCTTACCAATTTCTCAAAGATAATCATTGCAAATTAACCCTTGATTCTGATGGATCTAAAATCAAGGATCGTATTTCGGGGAAGATGCTTTTTAGAGGACCAGTTCATCATGGCTTCTATCCATTTCAAGGCACACCAACTGCATCCGTTTCTCCCTCTGCACTTGTTAGTACTAAAGCCTCATTACAGATTTGGCACAATCGGCTTGGTCATCCATCATCTGCCATCTTCAAGAAGACCTTACACAATAACTCTCTTGTACACAGTGATAAACAGTTTACTTCTTTCTTTTGTTCAGATTGTGCAATTGGCAAAAATCACAAACTGCCATTCACTACTAGTACTAGTTCAGCGTCTGTTGCTTTCGAACTTGTTCATTGTGATGTCTGGGGACTTGCCCCTACGTCTTCTGTCAGTGGTTACAGTTACTATGTTTTGTTTGTTGATGATTTTACAAAGTACAGCTGGCTGTTTCCATTAAAGCTCAAATCTGAAGTGTATTCCATCTTTGTTCATTTCAAAGCCTATGTAGAAAACTTGATTGGGAATAAAATCAAAGTTCTTCGCACTGATTCAGGGGGTGAATTTACTAGTTCTCTGTTCAAGTCTTTTCTGCTGCAACATGGTATTATGCATCAGTTTTCTTGTCCTCACACACCAGAACAAAATGGTTGTGTCGAGAGGAAACACAGGCATCTCACAGAAACTGCTCGCACTCTTCTCACTGCATCAAAAGTTCCACATAAATTCTGGGTTGAGGCATTCTCTACTGCCTTGTATCTCATCAACAGGCTCCCTATTTCTGGTATTGCCAAATCTCCATGGGAATTGTTATTCCACAAAGCTCCAGATTACTCCAAACTTAAAGTGTTTGGATGTAGCTGCTACCCTTGGCTCAAACCGTACACACAATCCAAGTTTGATGGCAAAAGCATTCACTGTGTTTTTCTGGGGTATAGTCTGCAGCACAAAGGTTATCGCTGCCTCGATCCTTCCACCACCAGAGTGTACGTTTCACGGCATGTTTTGTTCAAAGAAGTTCACTTTCCTTTTCATACTTTAACATTACCACCAGTGCAGCCCTCACAGCCCCCTCTCACTTCTTTACCATCATTTACACTTCCATTTTCTACACCTAGCTCTTCACTGCCCTCCTCTTCACCACAAGCTAGTTCACCCACTGCTCCTTTACCTACTTCGTCTGTTCCCACCTCCTCCCCTCATTCACCCCCACCACAACCCTCTCTTTCCCCAAGCTCTTCCACCTCTCCATCCTTACCCCAACCACCCGTTACAACCAACACTCACCCTATCCTCACAAGATCCAAAGCTGGGATTTTCAAACCCAAAGCCTTAACAGCTACCAAACACCCACTTGATACTTCAAACTTTGTTCCTACAACTTACCTTCAAGCCTCTAAACATGATCATTGGCAGAAAGCCATGGCTGAGGAATTTCAAGCCCTTCAAATGACCGGTACTTGGTCTCTTGTTCCCTCTTCTCCATGTCACAATCTGGTGGGATGTAAATGGGTTTTTCGTATCAAACGAAAACCAGATGGTTCTGTGGACAGGTACAAAGCCCACTTGGTTGCCAAAGGGTTTCATCAACAAGAGGGTATTGATTTCAAGGAAACCTTTAGTCCTGTTGCCAAACCTGTCACTATAAGGATTCTATTAACTTTAGCCGTGCAGTTTGATTGGTTCTTAAACCAACTGGATGTTAGTAATGCCTTCTTGCACGGCACACTCAAGGAAGAAGTCTTCATGCAACAACCCGCGGGATTTATTGATCCTTCTAAACCCTCTTATGTGTGCAAGCTTCATAAATCCATCTATGGTCTCAAGCAAGCCCCCAGGGCATGGTATGACAAATTATTTCAGACCTTGATATCTCTCGGCTTTCACAATTCCCAATCTGATTGTTCTCTGTTTGTCACATTGAACCTGCCCTTGTTATTGTACTAGTATATGTCGATGACATACTAGTAACTGGACCCAATACTCAAGTCTGCACAGCTTTCATCACTCGGCTCAGTCACCTATTTCCAGTTAAAGATCTTGGTCCGTTACACTATTTTCTGGGGTTGGAAGTTCACAGAAGCTCTGTTGGTCTTTTTATGTCTCAACATAAATATGCACTTGATCTTCTTCTCAAAACACAAATGGAAGGCAGCAAACCTTGTGCTACTCCCCTTGGTACTCAAAAATTGGATCACAGTGGCACACTTCTGTCTCATCCTCATGAATACAGATCTATTGTTGGAGCTTTACAGTATTTGACTTGGACTCGACCCGATTTATCCTTTGCTGTGAATCAACTCTGTCAGTTCTTACATTGTCCTCGTGACACACACTTTCAAGCTGTTAAAATAGTTTTGCGCTACCTCAAAGGCACAGTCGATGAAGGTCTTTGGTTCCAGAAAAGTTCTTTACAACTCACTGCCTTCTCGGACGCTGACTGGGCAGGATGTGTCTTTGACAGACGTTCTACCAGTGGCTACTGTGTTTATCTTGGTAGCAATCTCATTAGCTGGAGTGCCAAGAAGCAACACACAGTTGCTCGCTCTTCTACAGAAGCCGAATATCGTTCTTTAGCGCACACATCTGCAGAAGTTACTTGGATCTGTAAAATATTCAAGGATATCGCCTTTCCTCTGTCTACAGTTCCAGTCCTTTGGTGTGACAATATATCTGCTATATCTCTAGCATCTAACCCAGTTTTCCATGCTCGAACCAAACACGTTGAGATCGACTATCATTACATTCGGGAACTAGTCGTAGCATCTCTCCTTCATGTTCGGTTTGTACCCAGTCACAACCAAATTGCAGATATTCATACTAAATCCCTGTCTAAAGCTCGGTTTCAGCTTCTCAAATCCAAGCTTTCACTTGGTCCTCCGTCGTTCAGCTTGAGGGGGTGTAAAGAGACAAATCTACAGTCAGCAGTTACTTAGTGAAGAAGTTTATTTTGTAACTGTATTTGTAACTAATCATAGCTTAAGGTTAATTAGTTACATTAGTTGGTAACTAATCTTTATTCACTGACTTGTATAAATACCCCAATGTAACTCCTGTTCAATCAATGAGAAATATATTTCTAATATTTATTATTATTCAGTAATTGAGTTACAAATGAAAGCAAGTTCACAAAATTATGGAAAACAACGGATAAAAATGAGTGGAAATTGTTACCCGATTAGGATTTTATCACAAAAAATCTCAGCACACAGTTAAGTTATATCCTATTAGGCTTCCGATGTGAGACTTGTGACATAATATCATGTTTTTTACTTGAATTTCCCCATTCTGTAGGACACAGAGGACCCCTTATATGGGTTCATGAAACTTTCTATATAGGGCTACATAAATTCTCACTTCTCTTTGTCCTTCCTTTTTGTTCTCTTATGTCGTTGGAATTCAAATTTTCCCAAAGACAGCATGTGAATTGTGATTGTTGTTGTCAGCTGCCATGTGAAAACATGTGGCAAGGAAACCTTTACAACCTTTGGATTTGTCTTGCCGTTCGACCAGGCACAAAAGATGAATATGATTTGAGTTGGGCCGATTCGAGTCCAAAATATTTTAGAAACATTTTATATGGTTTAACTTCTCATATATATGTGTGCGTGTGTGTATATGCCAAGTAAATTTCATATATTGTGCTCAATAATCCACCTTAAAATCTCCTCTTTTTAGAAGGAAGTTGGTTGACAGAGGAATACATATTAAAACATTGATTGAATTGGCATTTTTTTTAGCTCAAATGTTTGTGTAATGAAAGATCATATAAGCAATTTGAGCCGTAGATGTTATGACTAGTTTTACTCAAGCTTTCACATTGAAGATGAAAGGCAAAGCATAAAGTCCAACTAACGTTTGTTGTTCTAAGGTAAATAAGTCATATTCTTAAGTATAGGATGGTGAATTTGACTTACATACCATGCATGCACTAGTAGGAGACTCATAACATCTTTCTACTTAATTTGATGCGCCGAGTGCCTTAATGTGCTTAGAATTGGATAAAATTTTAGGAGCATGCTTTTAAGGTTGCTGGATACTTTGTAGCAAAGTATCGGCTCCATGCGAGCTCGAGAGGATGAGAAATGTCCAAGTTTAAATCTTCTTACCAACTAGCTCTTGGTCTAGTGATATTTCTTTTTTCAATATTTAAATAGACTCTAAGTTCGAGACCTCTCCTCAATTAATAAAAAAAGTACATATCTCCTTCCTTCCTCTAAATTAATCACAAACAAAGTGATACCTAAACATATGACTTCAGCCTTCAGGTATGAGGCTACTTTTGAAACGAGTACAATCCTATCCATAACTCGAGTAATTTGGCGGGATAATCTGACAAATTGAATTGTCAGCAAAGACCATTGGCCCGATGCTTCTTCCCTCCAAAAATACTCCATATGGCTATATATTTAATATTTGTCTTTTAGTGTCCTATTATTTGTTAAAATAAAACGTGATAAATTAATTTCTATAGCCTTCACAATGTATTAACGTTTGTTTTTAATATATTGTATATTTAAATTAAGGAGTGGGTGATTTAGACTAAGCCGCACAATGAACTTGTTTTTGTATTACCACGAAAATCGAATCTCAAACTTCTCAGTCATAAGTGAAAATGATTATCACTCATCTCCCACTTGAATGGGCTAAGCTGCATTCAAATTATCCTTAATGCATATATTTATATATTTTTTTAATATGTTGTCAGTACAATGACGATTCTCTTAAACGATCTTAACAGACGTATAATCATAAAATGTATATATGTGTGCGTGCGCGCAGACTTTTTATCCAAAGGGTTCCCCGTTATTTTGTAAAAATTGGACTAGTTGGGATTAACTTCACATCGAACTTCGACGATTTGAATTGTCTATTTTTTATGTTGCACTTCATAGATAATTTTTGCAAAAAAATCAATTCAAGCCTATATATGTGTGGATATGTATGTGTGCATTTTTTTTATAATATGTATGAATGCATTGATTTACTGAAAAGAGTCTCCATATAGTGATGAGTCCAGATCTTCTGCACCCAAATCCCCCTGTGGCCCCTCTGTGTCTTTGTTTTTTGGTTGAGGATTTGGTTTATTTTTTATTATTTTAATTATTATCAAGTTAACATTAATTATGTTTAGTTCAAAAAGCAAAGACACAGAGGGGCCACAGGGAGATTTGGGTGCAGAAGATTTGGACTCTATAGTGATACCCTGGTTCTAAGGAAACCGCTCCTACTCAACTAATCAAGTTGGCCAATGTCTGTGGGACAGAGCATGTTGTGGGGCTATCTTTGCCTCATTGCATGTCTGTAAGGCATGATTGAGTAGTTTATGCTAATAACAGTCAATAATCATAATCTCACTCACAATTTTATAATTAATTAGAAGCTCATCCAGAAAATAAAAAGAAATTAGAATAAAAAATAAAATGTCGCGTCCATCTAAAGAGAAGGATCGTCCCTAAAGTCAAACCGTAATTTCTGCTTACAGCTGTTACTTTGAATCACATTCCACTAATTATATATGAGCTTTGTTGAATTAATCCCCACTTCATCAAGTAAGATATGTGTTGGAAGTATTGATTAACTAAAATCTACTTTTCAATGCACTTTTTCATTGGGATCCGTTGCATGAGATTTATATATTGCATGCAACTTATAAAATGAATTATTATTTCTTTTTTTGGTAAACAGAAATCAATTATTTTGATGAAGAATAATAGTAATTTGAATTCAATTAATTGTGATTAGTTGATATTATATCTATGTTTGCTTCGTATAAATTATTTCTTTTTAAGCATAATAGTAAACCTCTCCAGGGTTCTAAACAATTAAGAATTCTCCAAGTAGTTTAATTCTTTCAAAGTCACTAGTACAAATTAGGGTAATTTACCCAATGATATTATCAATCTCAACCAGGTTTCTTTTCTTTTACATTAGAAGCAATCGAAGTCTTGACCTATTTTAATTCTAATAAATCATAGTACCCGCCCTCTCTATGACACCCCGCTATACTTGAAACATCCTTCAAATTTGCAGTCACAAAGACAGTCCCTTTCAATGCAAGCAGCATTCTTGAATATGTTTGTGTAAACTTAATTGCTTTATCTTACGACAAGAGATATTAATCATACAAGTGATATTGCAGTACAAGTACAATTCTTATATGATAAAACAAGAGATATTGACCAACAATTATATGATTATATAATCTGAATTATCAATTATATATATCATTAAGCAGCAGTGTTGGAAGAGGACCTGTCTTTCTCCCCCATCCCCTTCTTCCTTTGTTCTTAGTTTTGTATGTTTTTTTTTTTAAATTTAAAACTACGTTTCAAAAAAAAAAAATCTGTTTATTTAATCCACATGTGCCGTGTTGGCACATTAACGGAATTTTATACTTAATCTAATGGCATGGACAAATTGATGAGTAACTGTATAGATAGAGGACCAAATTGATGAATTTGAAACATGAAGGACCAAATTAATAATTTGATATAACATAAGGGACCATTTGTGATAAAAACCCATCATTTTATCCGAAAAAGGCAAGGATCGAGACTATAATTTCTTTCAGTTTTGGTCATCCTCACCATCCTAAATTATGACAACCGTCCATGAGGGCATAATATAGGTCATAAATTGATCAAAAGGCATGTCAAGGGGTACATGATATTAACCAAAAACCTTATAAATTACAAATGAATTAAAAACTAAGATCGATATATTATATATGACATGGAGTGGAGGGTTTCCAATAGTAAAGTGATAGGTTCCATATCACAAGTAATAAAAGCATAGTATAGATATGAAACATGTGACCTCATGTGATTTAGAAAGTGATATTGTTTTCGGCTGCCTGGTCATGCAAATCCCTTTTGTAACCACTAGACAAAACAAATTGTCACCTGTATTATGATTTAATAATATTTTATTTTATTTGTTAGTGATAGGTTTAAAATTCGGCTCTTACAAATGAGAAGACCAAAACTTAAGTATAAAGACTCGTTGGACAGCTTAATTGAAATTCGCAGTCTCTCAAAATCGTTGTAGCAAAAATGTTCACTTCCCCATGTCAAAGGGTTTGCAGCATTTCAGGCGGAAGTCAAGGGTTTGAATGTGTTTGTGAGAAAATCTTAGTTTTAGATCAGTTTAGGTGAAGCAGCTTAATAAAAAGTCAATGTTTGGGCAATTATTCTGGACAGTTTTGCCAATGGATATGCCATTATTCTTAGTGGTCCAGCTAAGCACACTATATTATGCACCGTCTTGTTGATATTGTTCTATATTGGAAAGGTTTTAGTTGTACATCGGTACTTTGGCGTATGAACATTGTTTGGATCAAACTGATTGTATTATGATCCATGATGGATTTCGGAAAATATTATTTGGGGGTTAGTAAGAATAACGCATAGAGTGTGAAAATTTTTATGGATGGAATAGCATGCAAATTGGCATTTCATCGAGGCTTATAGGCCTGAGGTAGGGGTGGGCAAACGGGTCTAGGAACCGCGGGGCGGGCCGGGTCTTACCGGTTCGGGGCGGGTACGGGGCGGGTCCAAGTTTTATAAACTCAAAACGGGGCGGGGCGGGGCGGGTACATGTAATTGGCGGGGCGGGGCGGGTTTAAATTTCTGAAAAACCGGTTACCCGGACCGGACCGTTTTCACCGTCCATTATATGGAGATTAAATCTCTACCGTTCATTTCTAACACTCTGACTCTCGCTTCCTCTCTCGACTTTTCCAGGATCCATGCTTCCTCTCTCGACTTTTCCAGGATCCATGCTTCTCTCTCAGGAGTCCCACCGCTTCCTCTTCGCCTACTCCACCGCTCACTCCTCCTCTCGTTAAAGCTATGTGATCTTCATCGGCGCTACCCCTACCCCATCTTCTCCGCTCACTCCTCCTCTGATTCAATGCACTTGACTTAATCATGGCCTCATTCACTCTGCCCGAAGACGACTCGGTCCCGACTACCAGGTCAACTCGCCCGTTCGACGACGACGGTTACCTGGGCTGCGACCCCCGACTCTCCTCCCAGCGATTCGAATCCTTCGTCGACTCCGAGTCGCTCAAGGACTCCGCCACCGATTCCCCAATATTCCACGGCTCCGCCGCAGACGAAGCTTCCGCCACTCAGCCGGCATCGGAGGCCTTCTCTTCTCTCTCGATCTACGCCGAATCGAACGGCCAGGGCTTTTATGGAGGGTTTGGCGAGTCTGAAGATCCGATTTTACCGCCTCCGTCGGATGCTGCCTGAGGACGGCTTCGCTCTCAGAGAATGGAGGAGGTAGGGTCTCGAATTCTGATTGTTTTCGACTGGACCGATAGTTCTGGTTTAGCAATTAAATTTTGACTCTTTTGTGCAATTTAGTTGAAACTTGAAAGTTGTTGGTTTTGATTTGGCTTGATCTTTCTGTTGCTGAGAAATTGAGTGGAAGTTGTTGTTTTGATTTCAGTAATTTTTAAGAATTGCATGTGTGGTGATCAGTAATCATCTTTCTGATATCAAATCTTTATGAATTTAACGTGCCGATTGTTCGTATAAGAATGTGGAGTTGAATTCGAATCGAAAAAAGACTCATGATTGTTGTCAATTTGTAGTTATTGACTATCAGATCGTCGATTCAGTCTCCTGATTCAATCTCAGTGAGGAACTTCTGAAAATTTCAATATCTTGCTTCATCTCATTATGCCCAAAACCGAAAAGAAAAAAAGAAAAGAAAAAGGTAATTGGACCCGTGGACCCGTCCCGAACCGGCCCGTTTCTAACGGGCCGGGTTAGGTTCGGTTCCCAAACTCAAAATCCTTCTACCCGCCCCGGCCCGCCCCGTTACATTTTAAACGGGTACGGTCCGGTTCTTCCAAATTTGGGCCCGGCCCGGCCCGTGCCCAGCCCTAGCCTGAGGTCATTTGTCAAGTTTGTCAACAAATGCCAACAACTTTCGAGCGAACATGTTCACCGATGTCAATAGCTTTTAAACGAGTATGCCGACATACGCTTACATATGCGGCGTGAGCCTATCGACAGATGCACATAGCAACGCATACAAAGGCATGAAGCAAGCAGCTACCTTGCTTAGTGCCCATAGAGGCAATTCGTCGAGCAATTGGAGGGCGACTTTCAAGGGCATCTCAGATTTTCAAAAGTCATCACTCAGCTCTTTCATGGAGGATTTTTGAGCTTGGGGGGTCAACTGACCCACCTTACCCCAAGGTGATCCACCACTGATTATGATGTGTAGAGTTTTTAAGGTTCTTGACAGACTTAAGAATAGAAGTTTGGTGCAAAGCATAGACATATAATTGGAATCATTGCAGATTATGTATCTAATTTGTCTTTCTTATAACATGACTGAAAACCCTATAGATCTTATATGCATTTCATGCCATACATCTTATTCCTCTCATCATGCAACAACAGTTAAGAGAAATTTTTATATACATGTTTCATGTCACCCCTCTTCTATCTCTCTCATTGTTTACGTGGCATGCAGCAAACGAAAATATATTCTTTTGACAATGAATTATGATGATAGATGATGTATCTAGACTCACTTCTAAAGTGCTTTACTAAGGTCACCTAAAAAAAAGTGCTTAGTTCACCTAAAAAAAAGTGCTTTACTAAGAAGCACTATTATCGAGTGACATCCCTAGAGTGAGATCGTATTGTTGAAATGTCATTCTAAATTTAAAAACACACTAAAGAAACATTCTTGCATTAAATCTTTAAAACTAGAAATTGTTTGACCATTTATTATTCTTATGAACATTTGAAAAAATATTCGGATACTGTTAGATGATAAAATTATTTTTTGGCTTATTAATTGAGTTGCACTCTGAAATTGTTATTTAGTCTCATTTTACCTTCTGAAACTGGTTTTGTCTCATTTTGCCCCATAAAATTGTAAATTTTGTCTCATGTAGTCTTAGTTCACCCCATTTTCATCTATTTTGTCAAATAAATGTTAAATTAAAGGGTAGTTTTGACATTTTATTTTTTACACAACATATTGTCTCCGTCTTGCCAACTAAAACAATCTCAATTTCATTTTCGATAACTCTAATTAACCCCCCATGTCTGTCTCTATTGCGGATTTATGAAGAGCTGTACTTCCAGCCACTGGATTCAATGAGCGTCTTGAATTATATTTTGAAACACTACTCAATATTTTCTTCTAAAACAACCCATTATTTGCTTTTGCTAACGGCTGTAGCTACAGCTTCACACCAATTCACAAGAAAGACATACGTGGAACATGAGAAAGGTGAAACCCAACACGAAGTAATAAGGATGGAATTTGATGGCTCTCTTCCCAACTTTGGCAGCCTCGCTGCATGGTTCATAGATGCTCCATTCCTTCATCTATTTCATGCGAACTCTAGACGGGATCGCGTGGCTATACGTCTCAAGGAAATCCTGAAATATCTCATTAGAATTAATCTTGACGTGAGCAGTCTTGAAGTAGCCCATTTTACTGGAAAAGTCACCTTAACGATACAAGGGCGGATGATATTCATCACCTTTACAACTAGAGGGAGACATACTCGAAAAATTTCTTGCATGGAAGGTACAAGAAAAATAGTCAGAAGGTGGCTCGAAGGAAAAAATACATATATATATATATATATGGGACGTTGGGACGTTGGGCCGCAGCTCAACGTCCCACTCTCTTCTTGCCTAAGACAACAGAGACTTCAACCTTACTCTTCATTGTAGGCCCAAGACTGTAGAGCCCAGCGCCTGCATGCCAGGCCCCACGGCCCAGCTGTTGTCTCCCTTAGCATTCAGTAGCCTAGAGGCCCACTACCTTCTTCATTCTCTCTCTTGCCAGCGAGACAGGCCCAGGCCCATGCCTCATTTTTTTCTACGCAACATAATAACCAGTAGGCCCGAGCCTGCCTTCATCACGCCTAGCCCGCGCCAGACGTAATGCTAGAGGGGCTGCGCCCCAACGCCAAAGTTGTGGCTTCTGGCCCATGACTCTTTCAACTCAATGTCTTCACGCCAAGTCATGGCTCTTGCCCTGCAGCTCCTGGCCTGTGCTAGCCCAAGTTGTGGCCATTGCCATGCAACTTCTGGCCTAGCCATCTATCATGTCGCACTACACCACCAGCAACCCTGTTGTCGTCTATGACGGCTGCCCTCAGACAACACACATAGAAAAAAAATTCAAATTCTTTTACATTAGTGTGTCGCAAAGAAAAAGACAACGTTGATGATTACATCTTCGCAAAGGCAAACAAAGAAGAAAACAGGAGGAGGTACAACTTCCTCTAGCCTTTTCTCTCTTTCTTATTGGGATAAAAATTGCTCTCTAAATTTATTTAACTTCCTACTTAATGTAAGCTTAAATAAGTTCTAGAGGTATTTGGTTTCCTTTTCCTAGAAGACTTAAACTCCAAGTCAAAGTGGAGAATCTACATCAAATCAGGAAACAACACGCTGCTCATCTACTCAGCTTAAGACTTCTATACCTATTCTACGTGCAGCCAGTAGATGTGGGAGTATTTGTGGAGCAAAAAATAAACCAAAAAAATTAAAAGGCGACACAAATATTCCCATGTACAACTCAACATCCCTGGAGGCCTGCGTAGCTGACTACGACTATACCAAGCTCCGCTGTTCGTGGCATGGAAAATTCAAAGGCATTAAAGATAGGATTAATCACCAAATCCTATCTTTAATACATTCCTGATTGAAGATCAACTCAAACAAGTAAGGAATCTTCATCACAATCAATCAAAGATACTTACCTGATAATCCCAAGATATTATCTCATAATTAATATCTTCGGGATAATTCTTTTCTCATCCATCCGACGGATACTCACTTGGCCAATTGGAAGTCGCCGCGTGTAGAACAGAACCTTACCATGGCCTATCATCTCTTTATAAATCTTCATCAACACCACTTGCGGGTAATTTTTGCTATGCACTTAAGCCCTCAACACTCACTCTTTTTCAAAGTTACCGACTTAGGTATCAGAGATATATCAGCCAAATCCCCTCCCATCACCTCGTATGCGCGTGAGGCTTTATCCTTTACCAAATGTTTTTATTGTTTTGTAGGCATAATTTCGTCATGACTAAAGATGGTGGATTTTTTATCACACATAATGCTTATGGGACCATGATTTTTTCAAGTATGGAGTAAGATGGATCGAAATACGTTACCTCAGAAGTTTGGTCATAGGCTCAATAACCTCAATTGCGGAGCTGACTAAACGGGTCAGTGATGCCACTATCATCCTATTTTGGAATTAATAGGTGAAGTCCGTCGACTTCCTGAGATAAACCATGGTTGTTCTGTAAGACTCAGGTACCTAATCCAGCAAGGAATCAACAGGTTTCCTATAATCTTGGAGTTCTTACAATATAAAGATTAGCGTGCGGCGTAATTAATCACACTCTTAAGAGGATGCAATATCTTCTTCCTAGATATCCTATGGGATTCTCCCGGTTTAATAAGGATTCTACCATCCTAAAAGGTCATCTCCTCAACTGGTATAAATACACTATTTTAGAGTTCATCTCTTGTAAAACAATCTTTGCATACTTATTCTCTTACCCATTGCTTGAGTCTTAATATTGCTTACTAACTTGACAGTCGAAGAGCCTTTGACTGGCACACCCTTCTGGTCTTTGGCTTGCTCTTTGTGTGTTCTTTTACAAGTTTGCCAACTCGAAGGGAGTAACATATTGGATCACCAGTACTTTATCATCGAGAGGAGCATTAGGGCTCTCCGATCTATTTCTTTTCTTTTTAGAAGGTCTGCCACTAACAAATTTCTTTGTGGCACTTTCAAAACGTTTCATTTTCTTCTTCTCTAACCTTGAAGTTTCTATGACCTTCTTCAGATCCTTCCCATCTTTAGCATCCATTGTGCTAACCTAAGATAAATTTTGGATATAATGGTTGGTGCACAAATCAGTGATGGCGTCCCTCCCATGCTCTCTAATTCTCTCTAGGGTTGTGAGTCATTTTCAATTCCAGTGTTCAAGGGGGATAATTTTGAAGGCCTTATCAATTAACTGAGGGTGGCACTAGCTGATAATTATACTGTCGTTGTGGTTGAGCCCAGTGGATGAAATATTTCGAATTCAGGGTCCAAAAATATCTCCTTCCCAATTTCCATCTATAATCAAGACATCATTATACTAATCCTTGTCGTGGCACGGTAAGTCGATTATGTAGGCTGGTCATCTGACTTTGGGTCTTCATTGAAATAAGTAATGTGGATCGGAGATTTTGCGCATGGTATAAAACATGAAAAATTCTTAGATACCCAGTTCCTCCCCATACAAGTTATTCAGAAGCTTGAAACAGGTGAGGATGCAAAACGACACGGGAGTCAAGTTGTAGAAAGCAACATCGAAGCAGATCAACACTTGTTTCAAGACGAGAGGGAAAATTTCAAACCCAGGTCTAAGTACGAGGAGTTTTTGGTGCACGGACACTCGGGATCAAAACGTTTAGGGAAAAGATTTTCAACATCATGACCGCCTTCCTATTTAACAGTTCAACCGTTCAGAAAATGCTAACGGAGACTAACAAATTTTTTTACTTCTCCCTCACTTCGTACCCTCACCATCGGAGGCTTAAATTAAGAATCATAGTTATTGGCAGGAGCAAGAAGTTCATTTGGGGGTGCAGCTATGGATTCAGATGAAAGCATTCGAAGAAATCAAGCATATAGATGTGGAATGGTAGAAATTTCAGACTTGATTTATAGAGGGAAAGTTGAAGACCTTTTCGAAAGAGTTTGGGAATTTTTGTGAAGGCCAAAAAAATAGTTCCGAGGATATTTAAGAGAAGTATTCGAAATCACCTATCCATTGAATACAGATTGTCATCAGCAAATTCAACGGCTGCATTTGGTTAGAGAAAGCAACGGATAGAACTTTGTTTTTTGGGCACACGCAACTGCTACACTCTTCATCATTGCGATATTGAAGGCAGATTCACAAAGTAGTGCGCTTGTATACGGAACACCTCGACGTCCAAAGGTTTGCAATGAACAAAGCTAAGACGCCACACATTTTAAGGAAGATAAGAGAACAGTTTGTATTCCGACTTACGTCGAAAGACATGGTCTTTAGGTAGCTACCTATCTGCAAGTGGAACAAGTCCTTTTGGATGCCTAGTTAAGGGCAATTGTGTGACCATGATTTTTCTGGAGCTGGAGTAAGGTGATCAAAATACGCCTACTTCAGAAGTCCATTCATGGACTCAACAACCTTCATTCCATTGCAGAGCTGACTAAACAGATCAGTGATGCCATCATCACCCTATTCCGAAATCAGTAGATGAAGTCCGTCAGCTTCGCCGAGACACACCATACTTGTTTCGCAAGATACGAGAACATAATCCAGTAAGGAATCAACATGTTTCCTATAATCTTGGAGTCATTACAATCCAAGGATTGGCGTGCGCCGCAAGTAATCACACTTCTAAGAAGATGCAATATCTACTTCCTACATATCCTCTGAGATTCTCCCGGTTTACCTCAGTTATGTCATAGTTATGTCACAATCATCTTGTTCTGGAATCAGTGGGCGAAATTTGTCGACTTTGTTAAGATAAACCATGTTTGTTTCACAAGATTTGGAAACCTAATCTAGTAAGAAATCAACACTTCCTATAATATTGAAGTCCTTATAATCTAAGGATTGGTCTGCGCCGAAAGTAATCACACTTTAAAGATAATGCAATATCTACTTCCTAGATATCATTTGGGATTCTCCCTGTTTAGTAAGGATTCTACTATCCTAAAAGGTCATCTCCTCGACTGGTTAAATACACCATTTATTCATCCCTGGTAATGTAATCTCTGCATACTTATTCTTTTTTGCTTGAGTCTTAATATTGCTTTACTAACATGACCGTTGGAGAGCCTTTGACTGGCTCCCTCTTCCCGCGATCTTTGGCTTGCTCACGGTTGTGTGTTCTTTTACAAGTTAACAAGTTTGAATATCTTCATCACTCACGGTGGGGCGCAAATTTGATTCCAGCAGAAAAGATAAAGTAGTTTGTTCCCTTACATTCATCACTTATTTTCTTCCCTTCTCATCACAAATTATGTCAGAATTTTTTTTTTTTTTTTTTTTTTACAATGATATATTACTTTCAAATAATCTTAACTACAAAAAGATGGATTTAATCTTAATTGCAAGAAGATGGATTTGAACTTGGATGTATAGACGAGAGAATTTCTATTTTAATCAATATGATTATGCCCACGTATACATGTTGAAAGAACTTTTATCAAAACAAGCTGCATGTTAATACCAACAAACAAAAATATGCATGCAAAAGTCATATGGTCCATAATAACCAAAATTCTAACATAATCAATAACCCTAAACCTTGACTGCGACTATAAATTGAAGCCAGACCGTTATAGAACTCATCCCATCTTGCATAAAGAACATGTAAAACAATTGACGGGTTTATCGACTCCAACGATTCAACTCTACATAAAAGCGAACATTAACCTTGATTGACTTTTTATTTACAAACGATAGGATAATCTGCACGAGATTCATCTAAACTACGAGAAAATATAATGGTTTAAATTCAGATGTAATCGTTTGAACCCAAAATATAGTGGTTTGAACTCTATTCATTAGGATAATCCGTCACTTACAAATATCTTGATTTGATTTAGTAGGCAAACAATAGATCAGCACATTGCAACAAAATCCCTTAAAGTGGTGATGCATCGAAGTTTAAGGAATATAAGAGAGATTGAAAAAATGATAGAACGAAGGAGCTAAAATTCTTTGATTTAGTTTAAGCTTTTGATGTGACAAGTATTTACCTATATTTTTAAGGTCTTCGTAAAACTTGTTGCAACTATTTCCCTATCAAGCCCCACCAAAACCCTTAATTATTTATTAATTATTTTTCTTCGAATGGAAATACGAGCGGATCTTTTCTACCAAGGTTATCAGATCAAGTGATCCGGAACTTTTAAGGAATCAGAACAAGTGGGCATTTGGATGAAATTTCGAAGGTCCAGATCACTTGATTCGGTAACCTCTCTTCTGTGGAAATAGTTTGAATGTTTTTAGATAAAAAAAAAAGTTAAATATATAGAGACAGGAAAGAAAGAAAAACAGAGACAGACAGTCAGACAATCACAGAAGAAAAAAAATATTAAGAAACTAAACTAGAAAGTAAAAAATTATATAGTTAATAGAGAGTGATAGAGCAGAAGGAAGTTGCAACCTTTTGAAAAAGGAAAAAAAAGAGAGAAAGAGGGAGAGGGAATGAATGAAATGGGGGAGGCATCAGAATCATATTACTCATGACACTGAACACACCAAGTGCTCCTCTCTCTCCTCCACTTCCTCACTTTCTTCAATACCCAACAGACCATCCGTATCCCTCTAACTCTTTCTCTCTCTAGGGTTTTCACTCTCGCGTGTTACTACCACGATTGCCTCCACCGCACTTCTCCTGCGGGTATGTTTCTCTCTCTCCCTCCCTCTCCCTCTCCTGAATCCATATCTGATTTGCTATGCGTTATCTAATCTGGGATTTTTTTTATTTTTTTATTTTTTATTTTTTATTTTTTATTTTTTATTTTTTATGAGTCTTTCACTGTCTCTCATTGTCTAATTTGGTTTGGTTTTCCCTTTAATTATTGTTTAAATTTAGTTTGTTGATTGATCGATTTATGCGCTCGGTGGACGAGAAATTGTGGAATGGAAAGTGGTTTACTTTTTGTCATTGTGTAGAATTTGGGGTTGAATTTATTGGATCGTAAAGTAGGATTCTTTTTCCTCTTCCACTTGAGTTTGGAGTTTTCGGAATTGGTGAGTTAGGGTTTGCTTGTCTAATTGATTGGAGTACCAATGTGAGAAAATAGTAAATTTGTGATGAAATTTTTTCTGTTTAATCATGTGTGTTTTTAGCTGATTTAAGGGCTTGGTTGGTTGTGGTTACCGTTACAACTGGAAAATGCTGCAGATTTCGTGCTTGGTATGCAGATTCTAAAGATGTTTCTTTTTTCCCAAAACATTGTGTCAAAGTCACTTGCAGGGACTCTTTATTCGCACGTGCTTGTAAGAACGTTGAGCTGAAGCCACTTTGTAGGAACTCTTTATTTGTTTTCCTAAACTAGCGATCCTTTTGAAAACAAAAGGGTGAAAGTTTATGAATTGTTTACGTGATACTTCGCTGTTGACTGGTTTTATTTCAAGAGCATTGTACCGAAGCCACTTGTAGGAAATCTTTATTTGTTTTCCTAATCTAGTTATTTTTTCTCAAAATAAAAGGCACAAGTTTATGCATTTGATCATGTGATACTTTATACTTGCTTGTATTGAGTAATTTTTAAGTACAACATTGACGGCATACCCAGGGATCATGGGCACAAAACCAGGCCTTAATCTATGAATGCAAATGTTAAACTTCTGGTGACATTGTCAGGTTCATCTTTGGCTGCAACTTTGGAGAGTTCGGAGTTAGTTGGGTCGTATGCAATGATTACATCGCTTTTATGTTAGAGAAGCATAAATTATCAGGAAATGAAAAGAAAGCGAAGATTTTATGGGAATGTATAGTTTTGGCTGTGTTTATGGGTTATCTGGACGGAAAGGAATAGGATAATTTTGAGGATTTTGTAGGTATAAGCAGAGGGGACTTATGTGAGAAAGTTTGATTTTGGTTTCGTTATGAGCTTCAGTTTCTACAGAATTTAAGACGTGTCCATCTAGTTATTTGGCTTGATTGGAAAGCTGCTATCAATTAGATTTATGAGTTTTCATAGATGCCTCTTTTTAGGGGGATTTCATTTTGCTTTGCTGATTGTTTTTCAGTTTCTTTGTGGGCATCCTGTCCACCTGTGTAATTTGATTGTCATAAGCAAGAAAATGATGTTTCTTTCTCAAAAAAAGAAAACATTTGACCAGGACATAGGTTCTAGTATTACTCATGTTCTTGACCATACATGTTTGTGATTTTCTGCCATCATCTGAATGAGAACTTGGCATTGGAAACTAAATGCTTTGCATTTATGCTTTATAATTGGTTTAAACAGATACTTATTGAGGATATGTTTTCAGTTATACTTGGTTAATTGTCTGGTTTTGGTTTTTTGTCAATGCAGGAAGCCTGCATTTCTCTATGTGGTAATCAATCATGCATGGGAATGGAGAATTTTTTATGAGACTCTTGTTTGCTGAATTTTGTTCGCTTTTGTAATTGGGAGATAGAGTGCACATATAAAGACCGGTTAACTGGTTTGACATTAGTTGAGCGATACAAATGGAGTTTGTAAGGTCATGGTTTAAAAGATTCAAGTCCAAGGAGCAAGTGAAGTCGTCAAAGAACAAGAATACTACAGGACATGGGAAAGAGGGTTCAAAAACCCCAACAACTGAAGAAGTGCCTTCAAATGTAACCAAGCAGAGGGTTGCAGCTGCAAAGCAGTATATAGAGGATCATTACAAGAAGCAGATGAAAAGTTTGCAGGAGAGGAAGGAGCGGTATGAGTTTAATATTTCTCTTTGTAATGGTGGTGTTAGACAGGGTACACTGTCTGACACTACTTACTAAACTAGTTAATGCTTGAGTGGTACCTGATTGTTTAGTCTTCTCCATTTTTATGACTTGGAGTAATGGTAGATCATGCTTTTAATACAGACGTAATGTACTAGAAAAGAAGTTGGCTGATGCTGATGTCTCTGAGGAAGAGCAAAGCAACTTGCTAAAGTACTTGGAGAAGAAAGAAACAGAATATATGCGTATTCAGAGGCATAAAATGGGCGCTGATGATTTCGAGCCACTGACAATGATAGGAAAGGGTGCATTTGGAGAGGTATGTCTTTTCTTTTTTTAAAATGCAGTACTCTGTCATTTTTGTCCTGTTGTATCCACATACCACGTCTTTTCTGCGTGCATATTATATTTGACCATTTGAGGGCTGTTTGCAGTTAATAAAGGCCATAGCTGAAAATTAAGTTGTGTGTATTATACACCATCTTCCTCTTCTATCTTTTTTAAGGGTATTACTGGAGTCAGGACTCAGGAGAATAAATTTATAAGCTTTAGTTGCATTATGGCGTTGGTTTGGCTATTGTGGCATTGTGCGTGGGTTAGGTTTCATGTGTCAAAGCAACTTTGGGTTAGCGGCAAACCCATCACTGTACCTGGAGTTGGTTCTCATGTGTCATATTAACTCTAGTTAGCAGCCACCTATGAATGTGTATGAAATGATGGGCTGTTGCATGTACATGCTTAGATTGCATGGAGTTGCAACTTGGTGGTTCATCTGACTGTTTTTGGCATATATAACTCATCTTCAGAAGTAAAAGTGGCCATTATGCCTTACAACGTCTGACCTGTTCCTTTCTCTGATACAGGTTAGAATCTGTAGGGAGAAAGCAACTGGTCACGTATATGCAATGAAGAAGCTTAAGAAATCAGAGATGCTTCGGAGAGGCCAGGTATACATTCTCTCAAACCTTGTTTTTTAATCTAATTTAGTTTTTCTTTGCTGGGCTTAGTACAATAGATATCTTTCTGTTTAGGTTGAACATGTGAAAGCTGAGAGGAATCTACTTGCAGAGGTTGAGAGTAATTGTATCGTCAAGCTCTATTGTTCGTTCCAGGATGAAGAGTACTTGTATCTAATTATGGAATATCTTCCTGGTGGGGATATGATGACTTTATTGATGCGCAAGGATACACTGACAGAAGATGAGGCTAGATTTTATATTGGGGAAACCATCCTAGCTATTGAGTCCATTCATAAGCATAATTACATTCATAGGTAAATTGATGTTAATGTGATGATCTGATTGTACATATATGCTGTGTATATGGATACCTTGTTATCTAATTCGTACGTCTTACCATGATGAATAATTCTTCTTTTTTAATGTGTTACAGAGATATTAAGCCTGACAATTTGCTGCTGGATAGAAATGGTCACATGAAATTATCAGATTTTGGATTATGTAAACCATTAGACTGTAGCATACTTCAAGAAAAGGATTTTTCTGTGGGAAAAAATCTTAGCGGGGCTCTTCAAAGCGATGGACGCCCTGCACCACCAAGGCGTACACAACAGGAGCAACTGCAGCATTGGCAGAGAAACCGGAGGATGCTTGTAAGTTCTAATGTCTTGTTCTTAATATGCCTATCGTGATTATAGTATTGGCATCGTTAATACAAATTCAGCGTGCTCTTGTTAAGTCGTTACTGTGGAGGATTGGTATCCTATGTGCCATTATTGTAAATGTTTAAACTCTAGAGCTTATCATTTCAAGTTGACAACTTTTGATCAATACTTCATCGTAATGCATCCTTAGATCTTAGTTATACCTGACCTGGTCTATCTTAAATGGCATTCCTTTGTTTTCTCATCAGTACACAGAAGTATCTATATAATTTTAATATACCTAGAGACATCTCAATTTCATTCTTTGCGATGTCACTGTGTTTTGGAATTTTCAAACCATTTTTCATGTTGCAGGCTTATTCTACTGTTGGAACACCAGACTACATTGCCCCAGAAGTTTTGCTGAAGAAAGGATATGGAATGGAATGTGATTGGTCAGTGTATAAGAAGAATTGACTATATTTTTCGAATTTGTATCTCTTGTAAATTCAGCTGAGATATTGTTATTGTTAATACTGTTCTAGGTGGTCTCTTGGGGCTATCATGTATGAAATGCTTGTGGGATATCCACCCTTTTATTCAGATGAACCCATGTCAACTTGTAGAAAGGTAATTTCAAGAGTACTTGTTTTTATCTTTCACTGGATATATCAGCACTACCATGCTATGCCTTTAGGGGTTATGTGCAGTAGACACGACACACAATGAAAGTTATTCACACAGAATTCTTTTGAAAATTATGTCGCACAGTGATAGGGTACCTTCAATGTATAATATAACTAGAGTAGCAAGGATGAAAGGTTTCTCCCATGTTGATTATGTTGTCCTCTATTTTAGAGAGATTGGTAGTTACAGTCAATTGACGCATTACAGTCCTACTTGAAACTGTCTTCGTTGGTTGTCTTCTGATCCTTGTAGAATCTCTTCTTCCCTATATTTCCCCGTTTTTATTAATGGCAATTGCTTTTATCTATTTTAAATGTCTGTGCTCTTTTCTGGCCGTCAATTTATCTCATAATTGCTGTCTTGCTGCTACTTATTCTGCTTATTTTTGTTTGTATTGGCATCTATGGTTGAAAAGTACCTCTTTTCTGATTTATCCAGATAGTTAACTGGAGAACGCATCTGAAATTTCCTGAAGAAGCTAAACTGTCTCCGGAAGCGAAAAATCTCATTAGTAAACTGTTATGTAATGTTGATCAGAGGCTTGGAACTAAAGGGGCAGATGAAATAAAGGTGTCGTGTGGTGTGTTCTATTCTAGATTCTCTAATCTACTGCTACAATTGGACTGGAAATTGCTAGAATGAACTAGTTGGAACTATTATTTTCAGGCTCACTCCTGGTTTAAAGGCGTTGAATGGGACAAATTGTACCAAATGAAGGCTGCATTTATTCCCGAGGTCAATGATGAGTTGGATACCCAAAATTTTGAGAAGTTTGAGGAGGTAGATTTTAGTTTCGTGTATGTTTGTGTTGTATCCATGGCGTTATTAGCCATTCTTGGGCATGTTTTTCCTTATCCTTTTTATCCCTTTATCCTTATTTTCCGATGGTAGGGAGACAACCAGATTGAAAGTTCAACGAGAGCTGGTCCATGGAGAAAGGTTGGTAATGTAGTTTCAGTTGTGTGCATGTTGAAGCTAGAGCTCCGCTCGTGTAAAATTTATGTCGGTGGCTCACATTAAACTTCAGCTGCTTGAGAATTTTGACTTTTGATGTAGATGCTGTCTTCTAAAGATGTCAACTTCGTGGGTTACACATACAAGAACTTTGAAATTGTAAACGATGACCAATTGCCTGGGATTGGTATTGTCTTCCATCCTTTATATAGCTTATTATATATGCACTCCTTAAAACGACTTTTCTTAATTGTATGTGTTAATATTTTCAGCTGAATTGAAGAAGAGCACAAAACCTAAGCGGCCTTCCATCAAGTCTCTTTTTGGTAAGATCTTCTAATAAGTTCATTTTCTTGTTCAAATGAGCATTGTCGTGTCTGGTGCTTCAAGTTAATCTGACGGGAAGTTTGAAATAAACCAGAGTCAAATTCACATGCGAGTTTATTCACATTCTCGGTTTCAAGTCCATTATCCAGAATACTGCCAAAGTGTTTTTTCACGCATAATACACATGAAAGAGATTTTAGGTAGCTTTTTAGATATTTAATAATTTGCAAGTCCCCCAAACCTTACTTTGTAATTGATGAAAATAATGAGACGACCCCCTTTTCTGGATTCTTTCTATTTTTGTTATTTCACTTGTTATATATGATTTCTGTTTCTTAGTGTCTGAAACATCAGCTTCTCCATTGATTTTCTCCTTTATAGTCTCCCAAACATAACGAACATTGATTTGGTTTCTTGACAGACAATGAGTCTGCGACGGCAGCCAATCAACCTGTTCAAGGAAGCTTTATGAAACTCCTCCCTCCCCAACTAGAAGTCCCTGAGAAACAAACAGAGTGACTCGCGGTGAAGTACGCTAGTTTGTCGCATAACTTTCAGTGGCTGTAGAGATCCAACCAAATAGTGTTTTTCGGTGATTAATTTATCCGTAGATCTGTTGATCGGGGGCAAAGGCCTCAGAAACAAATCGTTTTTTTACATATTTTCTGCAAAGTATATATTCTTTGAAATGGTTGTGTATTCTTTACTCGTACATCCTTTTGTCAAGATTCAAAAATCCGTGTACAATTTGTGACATTTGTTCATGGGTAGTGATTATCATACCAATGTGATATAAAGAATGAGTAATTTGGAAGCGCCATTGATGATTGACAAGCCTGAGCTTTCGTTTCGGTTTTGTTCCGTCTTCGTTCAATTTCGTTCCGATTTCTTTTTGTTTTTCATTTGATTCGATGATCTGGTTTATGTTTGATTGCGTAGGTGACAGTGACGTTGTGGGAAGTAGGGATGGGCAAAATACTCACCGAGTATAGGTGACTGTAGTTACTCAGTCCATTTAAAACTTGTAGTTATGGTTATGGGTAACCGTTTAAAAAAATAAATGGTTATGAGTTTTATGGGATTTAATGATTCGAAAGAGAGAATTCATCATTTTACAGTTTATCTGTTTACCTGTGAATTTTAAATAAATGGACAGTCTATCTGTTTACGTGTGAATTTTAAATAAATGGTCATGGGTATTACGCACGTGCAAAAGATATTTTTTGAATCACGGCGTGCTATGCATGACTACACATTTTTTTAATCACATTATTGCTAGCTCATTGTGAAGCTAAGTCCATCTTCTCCCCCTTAGTGTAGATAATATCGTTTGTTCAAAAAAAAAAAACAATCATTTGACAACTAATTGAATCATATTATTATGCGCAGTCTTTTATAACCAGCACTATGCCTCTTAAGATATTTTGAACGTGTTTAAAAATAGATAAAATGATATTTAATAAACAACTGATTGAATTATATTAGTGCTAGCTAATTGTTAGGTCTAATTATTCAAAAATAAAAAATTGCACAAAAAAAAAAAATAATTATAAAAACATTGTTTATATGACATCACCAGTTGTATATGTTGAAGGATATATACCATGTGAGTTTCACTTATGATTTCTCAAAGTTTACTTGGATATTTCCATTGACTTATATTAAGAACCATTTTCAAGCCAATGTGAAATATTTTCACTATGATGGTGGTGTTAAATACAAGACACTGATGTTTAAGAAGTTTTTAGACTTAAATGGGATTATTCACTTGGTTTCTTGTCCATATACCCGTCAGCAAAATAGAATTGCTGAAAGGAAACATAGGCATATTATAGAAACCACAATAACCTTGCTTTCAACAGCACAGTTACCTCATAACTTTTGGTTTCATGCTATTTTTCTGATAAATAGGATGCCCTACAAAACCTTAGGCGTCTCCATTTTTAAAATTTTTTGGTGTTCATCTAGAGTAGAGCTCTATGAAAGTCTTTGGTACTACTGTCTATCCTTACCTTAGACCCTATACCTCAAATAAATTAGAACCAAGAACTGATCAGTGTGTATTTTTGGGGTATAAAGGTGTCATCTGTTATCATCAGTTTAAGAAAAGGATATTCATCTCTATACATATTATCCATGATGATACAATGTTCCCCTTTCATGTTATTTCCAAGACATCATCTTCACAGAGTTATCTTATTCATCTGAGAGACATCTAATGATTGTACCTTATGTGTTGTCGTCGCTTACTCATCTTCACAGAGTTATCTTATTCATAGTCTAAGTATTTGAAGGATCTTATCAAGAAAGCTTCCATGGAATCATGTAAATCTTGTCCAACACCTTGTAAGCCTTGCACTCAATTTCTTAAAGATGAGGGAGAACCTATATCTAATCCAACACAATTTCGTAGCTTGGTTGGTGCATTGCAATACCGTACATTCACCAGGCCTGATATCGCTTTTGCTGTCAAATGTGCTTGCCAGTTCATGGCACGTCCTACTAATGCACATTTTGCTTTTGTAAAGAGAATAATGAGATATCTCCAAGGTACAATTGAGTGTGGCTTGACTTATTCAGCTTTTGGAACTATGGATTTGACTGCATATAGTGATGCAGATTGGGCATCAGACATTAATACTCGAAGGTCCACTACTGGCTATGTTGTTTTCTTGGGATCTAACCCAGTGTCATGGTAGTCTAAGAAGCAATGTAGCGTTTCTCGTAGTTCTACTGAAACTGAGTACAAAGCTTTGGCTAATACTGCAACAGATGTTGCTTGGATTCGGTTTATCTTGAAAGACTTACAAGTGCTGCTTCCTTCTCCTCCAGTTCTCCATTGTGATAATATATCCACTTTGGCATTATGCTCCAATCCATTATTCTATACCAGGATCAAGCATTTGGATACGGACTTTCACTTTGTCTGTGAAAGAGTACAAAAGGGTTACTTGTAGGTTGCCTACATCTCGACACATGATCATGTTGCTAATGTATAGACCAAGGAACTTCATGGTTCTTCCTTCTTACAACATTGTTCCAATCCCAAACTGGGGTTTCCTAGTTGAGATTGGGAAAGGGGGGAGGGGGTATTAAGTCATATAGACAGGTGACATGATCTCAACTGTACAAGTTTCATAATCTTGTGAGTCTAGTTAGTTAGGAGGTTGCTTAATCATTAAGTTTCCTACAAACTATATATAACTGTTGAGCTATCCCCTTGTAACTAATTCATTCAGTTAAGTAATACAATTGATCTCTTTCTTTGACTTCTCTCTCTAAAACTCCATAACTTCTATGTTAAGCTTTCACAGTGTTGTTATCAATTAGACTGGTATGGGGACTTAAAAGATTGAAATATGGAAATGCATATTAAATATACTTATAAATGGGGTAAAAAACGTATAGATGGGTAAATGAGTAAGAACGGATAAATGGGTATGAGGTTATGGTTAAATGGATACGGTTAATCGTTTATAAATAGTTATGAGTATGAGTATAACCGTTTATGCAATTACCCAACGGGTAAACAATTATGAGGGTATATGCTTAAATAGTTATGGGTAAATGACCGAAGTTACCCACCCGCCATAACCTTTGCCCATCCCTAATTGGGTCGAACCAAAATTCAACAAATCACGGATCTAACGATGAGGCTGACTTGGTAGTTAAAGTTTTTATTTCTATTTTTTCTTTAATTTTTTATTACTGGAGTGAGCTAAGCTTTTGTACTCACATTGAGTAGTTGTGGCTTTTAGGTAATGCCCACCATTTCTCATTGATCCACAAAACTACAATTCCAGAGTCCCCAAAATCCCTTGAATAAACAATTGTTAAGGCCAAATCAGTCACCAACTATTTATCTGTTTTTGTGCCGAGGGTAGCGCTACTCACACATCCATTTATTATTTCTCACATGATTTTTTTTTTCTTCAGTTTTTGACCACCGGATAATGAATTGAAAAAGATCAATTTCAAAAAATTAATAAGAGTGTATGAGAAGTAAAAATAAGTGTTTGGATAACATTATCCCGACACTAATAGTCTAATATTGATTGGAATTTGAAAGCCACCCTTGAATACAATTATGTGAGTGAGTGAGTGAGTGAGATGCACATTACTCGCTAACCTGAAATTTTCAAGTAAATATTGATTTCACTTTCTAATTTATTACATGTAATGATTTATTTTTAAGCAATTAGCACGTTTGTTAACAAAGTTGTCTACTTTTCAACAAGTTAGGCAAAAGTAATCAAAGTAAAGCGAGACATAGGGACAACCCTTTGCCATTGTGATTGATTTGTAAGTGTCCCGATATGATTAGTTCCCAAATCTACGGCAAATACTTAATCATGCCAAATCAAGAAATTTTGATTACTAAATTCAAATTACACGTATTTCTTGATGAATCAATCAATCAATCCTCCCAACCACTTAATAGTATGATTTAGTGATATTTTTCTTTACTTATAAGTGAGAGATCTTAGGTTCGATTCTCGACGAAAACAATAATGTGATTCAAATTCTTGTAATGTATTTGCAGAAATAGTAAAGCGTTATTTCTAATGTTAGAAAATGCTTATGCGTGAATAGGGTTGAATATGTAATTGTAAGGGTTACATATCACTCTTCTCTAATTATGTACAAAGTGTAGGGAGGATTGAATGATTTTTTTTTTTTTTTTAACAAACAATATTATGATATTATTTAGGGGCATAGAGTGAGCTAAGCTTTACAACAATTAAGAAATGTCAACTATTATTTTGGAAGTGTTTTTAGGATTGACAACGGTACTCTCAAAATTCCAAAAGAAAAAACATTAATTATGTCATATCACGCAATAACGTGTACGATCATAAATTAATTGCGAGAAAAACTTACCTGTAACAAGTATATGCTTTAACAATTTGCCATAAAGTGCTACTCATTATTTATTAGGAGAAAAAAGAGTGTGCACACACGTTACACCTATCATCTTTGTTCCTTTTACATGTAAGAAAGCAATGAATTTCATGTCACTATGACAATGTTGTGAACACGAATTTTCCTGAAACGAAACGCGACAAGAACCAACGTGTACAAAGTGATATTTGTATTTGATGATTTTGGGTTACAATCTCTTTGAAAATTTGCCTCTGATTCTATCTCCGTAAGAACTTGATTTGGTGGTTTGATTGTTGATCCGAAGGGCCGTCGGGGGCTTGATCTTTGATGAACAATTCTTCAAGGGCCTTTGGAGGGCTTGATCTTGATGAACTGGGATATGTGGATTTGTTGATGGGCTGCTGATCCAAAGGACCGTCGGGGCTTGATCTTTGGGATGAACAGTGGATGATTTCCTCAAGGGCCGTCGGGGCTTGATCTTGAAGGTTGAGGATGAATGGATCTTCGAAGGGCTTTTGGGCTTGATCTTCGAGGAATTATGAACGATGAACTGTTCTTCAAGGGCTTTTTGAGGCTTGATCTTGAAGGTGGATGAACGATGAACGATGAACTGTTCTTCAAGGGCTTTTGAGGCTTGATCTTGAAGGTGGATGAGCGGATCTTCAAGGGCTTTTGAGGCTTTGATCTTGAAGGTGGATGAGCGGATCTTCAAGGGGCTTTTGAGGCTTGATCTTGAAGGTGGATGATGAACGATGAACGGATGAACGATGAACGATGAACTGTTCTTCAAGGGCTTTTGAGGCTTGATCTTGAAGGTGGATGAGCGGATCTTCAAAGGCTTTGGGGCTTTGTGCTTTGATGAAGAACGTGGTTGAACGGATCTTCGAGGGCTTTGGGGCTTGTGCTTTGATGAAGAACGTACAGAACTTCGAGGAGCCTTGGGGCTTGATCTTTGATGAAGAACGGACAGAACTTCGAGGAGCCTTGGGGCTTGATCTTTGATGAAGGACGGACAGAACTTCGAGCTTGATCTTTGATGAAGGACGGACAGAACTTCGAGGAGCCTTGGGGCTTTGAACTTTGATGAAGAACGGACAGAACTTCGAGGAGCCTTGGGGCTTGATCTTTGATGAAGGACGGACAGAACTTCGTTGATTCTTCTGGATTTGCTTGAGAGCGTTTGGAGTTTCAGAGCTTCAACGCTTTTGTGTAATGTGAATTGGTGAATTGAAATGAATGAATTGGCCTTCTATTTATAGAATTCCAAAACTTGATTTTTGGGTTTTAATAATCAGATGAAATAAGTCACTTCTGCCAGGCGTTGACATGTGTCCTGTTTGATGACTTTTCTGAATTATTTTGATTTTTCGTTGATTCACATGCTATGTATAAAATTTATGTGATACATGAGCGTTGAAATTTTAATTTTTGGTCAACATTTATTTCACGAAATTTCGATGTCTACAAATGCCCCCACTTCAAGGCGCGTCGCATACTTGTGCTTGTCACTTGTAGGCGATGTGTTTTGAAGTTTCTCAATGTAGATGTCGATTCAAGGGCCGTCGGGGCTTGATCTTGAAATGGACTTCAAATTTCTTCAAGGGCCGTAGAGGCTTGAATCTTGATTTTTGTGCTGCAAGTTTTTTTTTTTTTTTTTCCGAGGGCCGTTGAAGCTTGATCTCGAAATGAACTACAAATTTCTTCAAGGGCCGTTGAGGCTTGATCTTGAAATGGACTGCAAATTTCTGATGTTTAATGCACAAGGTAATGTATCAATTTCACTTGAAGCTTACTTGTGGTTTCGGGCTTGGTCAGGTACTACGCAAACCATATAGTAGGAGTTCCTCAAGTCGCCGAGCTAGGAGATCTCGGGTTCCGGTTGATCATTCTCCTTCTACTTGTCTCTCATTTAGCAACGAGGACAAAGAAAAGGAGAGGGAAGAGAGACGATATGAGATACTCTTGCTTTCAACGAAGTGGCCGACGAATCGACACGTGCTTTGTTGTGCTTGTTGACTTTCCACAGCTTTGATCTTGAACTGGGTTTGAAGGATTTTCTGGTTTCCTCCGGATGGATCATGCGATTCTGCAGACGAGGGCGTCATGCTATAGTGATCTGTTCCAGCTCACTATGTTACATTCCTCTCTGCTTGTTTCTTTTGCCTGGCAGAAGTGGTGCGCATCCTTTTGCTTTTAAATGGTCCTTCAGAGCACTTGAAGATGAGTACTTGAGAGCAAGGCTCGGTAAGCAACCAGGCAAAGGTTCCGGGCAATCAGTTCCAGATCGGACGTTTGATTTCAGGTTCTGACTGATTGCTTTCTTTCTCCATATCTTGCAGGTAAGAGCAAGGGTAAAGGAAAGAAAAGGGAAAAGCATGATATGAAATACCTTTGCTTTCGACCTTGATGATATGAGATACGTTTGCTTTTGAAGCAGTAACGGATGAACCAACACATATATATTGGTTGCGCTTGTCTCCACATGCTTCAATGTACTAGCTTCACCTGTCTGCCTTATCTGTTCTTCAGGCAGATGTGGTATCTTCCTGGAGGTTTGAGTGGAGGTTTCGACATATTGCTTTTCTTTATCCTTGTCTTGCAGATAAGAGTAGGGACAAAGGAAAGGACAGGGAGATTGCATGCTATGAGATAGCTTTGCTTTCAACCCTGATGATATGAGATACCTTTGCTTTTGAAGAAGTCGTTTTCCACAGGTTTAATCTTGAACTGGGCTTGGAGGCTTCTTCTGGTAGACTTGCTACAAATGTCTGAATTTACTCCTTTTACCTGGAGTTGGGCTCGATTCAAGGGTGGTGGACACTTGATCTTGAATTGGGCTTGTGATTTCTTCAAGGGCCGTTGAGGCTTGATCTTGATGAATGGAAACGGGACCACGAGCGGCTTCAGGATCCCGGCAAGCAGACGCGAGGTGGAAATGATGGCCTGTTTCTTTGTTCAATCTCCCCAATTCATATTGAAGAGGGTCAGGAGATGAATCTTCAAGATTGATGCTTCATTGTCGCTCGTCTTGTCTGTTCTCCAGGCAGATGAGTACTCGAGAGCAAGGGAAGGATTTCTCAGCAATCCGTCCCAACTCGGAAGGTAAACACCGGCTGATCACTTTGCTTCTCCTTATCCTGTAGTGAAGAGGGAGGACAAAGAAAAGGATAGGGGAAAGCATGATATGAGATACTCTTGCTTTCGACCCTGCTGATATGAGATACTTTTGCTCTGGTGTGATTTGTTTGCAGAGGTATTCTCAGGAGGAAGAGAGCCAAGCATTTTGAGAAAGCTTTGTTGGGGTTTTGCTGGGAGTGTTACCCTCGGAAGTAAGGAAGGGTTGAGCATTTTTTTGCAGGTCTGCTTTGTCATGAAGACGAGCGTCGACCTATATAGGGATCCTTTTACAGCAAGCAGTGACACTATTCCTTTACCCTTGTCGGTAGCCGTTGGGTAATTGGAACAGTAAGATCCACTCGTTTTCCTTTTGTCAGAAATCTTTTGACAAAGTTGCCCGTGATTTACGCAAAGCTGAGGTTGCGTGTCAAGTGTGCCGACAACTTTTGGAAAAGCTGATATTTCGAGATGCGTGGAGAGGCATCTCTTTGCTTTTTGTACCTGTGACTCCCTTTGCCTCTTCGATTTCTGAACCGACGGCCTTGTTGCCTCTTCGATTCTTGAGAGAGAGTCGTCGTGCTGGCGGTCTGGCTCTCGAGTTTAGGAGAGTGGCGCCTCTTCGATTTTCGAGACAACGGCCTCGTTGCCTCTTCTTTTATAGAGGCGTCGATGGCGCACCAAAAGCATGCTTGAGAGTTGTTTCTTGCAAAGAATCCCCTCTTTTGTATTTCTGAGAATTCGATTTGCCCGACCTCTCCTTCCTTCATTATTTTCACAAATGGCTTGCCCATCTGATCATCGTCTTGACTTGAATGTTAGTGAAGAGGCATCTGCGTCTCCTCAAGACAATATATGGCGTCCATCTCTCTTATCCCCTTCTGGTCCTCTTACCATTGGGGACTCTGTAATGAAGAATGACATGACTGCTGCGGTGGTGGCCAGGAATATGTCCACTCCCAAAGATAACAGATTACTCGCCGGGCGGTCCGATGAGTTGGCTGTTAAGGATTCTCTGGCTTTCAGTGTCCAGTGTGCAGCTTCCGTTTCCAATATGGCCCAGCGCCTATTTGCTCGAACCCGTCAAGTTGAATCATTGGCGGCTGAAGTGATAAGTCTCCAACAAGAGATCAGAGGGCTCAGGCATGAGAATAGACAGTTGCACCGGCTTGTACATAACTATTCTACAAACATGAAGAGAAAACTTGACGAGCTGCAGGACTCCGATGGTCAGTCTTTAAGTGATCATCAGAGGTTTGTGGGTTTGTTTCAAAGGCATTTAAGGCCTTCGTCTTCTGGAGCTTCGCCGAGTGTTGAGGCTCAAAATAATCAATTTCCAGCGCTTCTTCTTCCTAGGGTTCCGCCGAGTAATGAGGCGCCACCTGGCCAATGAAGGCTTGTTTGCACATTCTTTTTTTTTTTTTTTTTTTTTTTTTTCATGTAAAAAAATGTAAATTTTCAGAGATGTCAATAAATAAGATTTATTTTATTTCATTCGATGTCTATATATACACATATATAAGTATACATGCATACATATACACACCAAACACAAACCTTATTCATGCATATTTTATTTTTTATTTATTCATATATGCATTGCCGACATCCAACACTCAAAAAAAACTGTCATCATCATTTTTTTTTTTTTTTTTTTTTTTTTTTTTCTTCTGCTGGTTGGTGCCCACGCACCCATCATTCTTTTTTTGCTTTGTTTTTTCTGTAAGTGGCACAGACACCATCATTTTCTTTTTCTTTTTTTTTTTTTTTTTTTTTTCTTCCAGATGGTGCCAGATGCATCATCATTTTCTTTTGTTTTTTTGTTTTTTTTTTTTTATTTCTTCTTTTCTTTTCTTCCAGATGGTGCCAAATGCATCATCATTGTTTTTTTTTTTTTTTTTTTTTTTTTTCTTTCTTTTTTTTTTTCTACTTTCCGCTCATCTCTTTTCTTTTGCTTTTTTGGTGCCGTGCATCTCTTTTCCTTTGCTTCCTTTCCTTTGCTTTCCTGTGACGCAACACTGAAGATGGTGGAGCTGTGGCGTCGATCAAACGACTGAGAAGCATTGAGGCTCCACCATTTTTTTTCTTTTATATATGATGCTCTGCAGGACTGGATTTGTGGCCCAGGAGGAGCTGCATGTGCTGTTGAAGCTGCTGGAGCTGACCGGCTAGTCGTTTGACAGCGGTCACTGAGCATAGCCGCTGAGCACAACCATCAAGCACAACCACCGAGCACAACCACCACCACCAAGCTGTTGAAGCTGCTGGAGCTGACCGGCTAGTCGTTTGACAGCGGTCACTGAGCATAGCCGCTGAGCACAACCATCAAGTACAACCACCGAGCACAACCACCACCACCAAGCTGTTGAAGCTGCTGGAGCTGACCGGCTAGTCGTTTGACAGCGGTCACTGAGCATAGCCGCTGAGCACAACCATCAAGCACAACCACAGAGATAGCATGATGCGCGGAAGCTGGAGGGAGGATGCGCAAGGGAGCTTGGAGTAGCAGCCATGGCAGAGGAGATGTCTGCAATGGTGGAGCAGAACAGCTTCACGACCGGCTAGTCGTTTGACAGCGGTCGTTGAGGTTGTTGGTAGCGGAGGTGCGGATGCAGTGGGCGGAGGGGAAGGGCAGGAGATGAAGCATGAGCGGAGGACCTGGCCTAGACTCGCCGGAGTTGCAGAGGGAGGGATCTCCTGTTCTTGCTGCCATGTCGCCGGGGAGGAATGGTTCCATTGTTGACAACCCTAGGAAGTGAATCTAGAACCGGAGGTATCTCACAGCATAGTCCAAATCCCAACAGTCTGCGCCTTCTTAAGCTCACCATGGTTGATTTCAACTTGATTATCGAAGCACAACACTCACTGGGCGGCCCTTTTCATACATTACCCATTCCTGAGGAGGCAGAAAAGTGGCGGGTCTTGGAGTTGGGTGATAGGTGGCAGAGGATTTTTTCGACGAGGGAGAGCCAAACGATGATGAAGAAAAGTAGGCTGCCAGAGATTGCTGCACACTGCCGCTCGCTGCGCTACTGTTGTCCAAATTGGGGAAAGAAAGAGGGCCAAGGAGGAGTCTCGGTCTGCAGGACACTTCTCTAAAACATAGCTTCAGCACAAAGTGAACCCCATCCTCATCCTCGTACACATCATAGGAGTCAATCACATTCGGGTGTGGCGACAGCAAAAAAATGACAGGCGCTCGCTTAGCTGCATTTTCCCTTGCGGACTATTTGCTTGCCAAAGCCTTCAAGATTAAATGCACTCGTTACAAGAATCTCCTGTGACACCGAGCAGATCTGAGCTTCTCGTACTCAGCCTTTGTGACACACACTGCTTCAAAATCCGGACTCGATGCTAAAATAGATCCTCCCCTCCACTACTAACCTTGAACACATCGTCCGGCATGTACCCGAACCCGTCGATCTCATTGACCGCGGCGGTGGATAGGGTAGGAGGGTGCTTCTCGCCGGAAATCGAGCTTTCAGCAAAGCTGCTGCCGCTCGACTGCCTCTGCAACCTGGCTGACGAGTACGGGTTCGTGGCCCGATTTACTTGCTGATTCGCCCGGAAATTGGCTCCTGTTTCTTGATCGAACCCTCCTGTTTCTTGGCGCTTTTGATCACAGTGGCGAGGTCAGTGGTCAGGAATTCGAGGACGAGCACGGCGTAGGCGTAGGCGTTGCTCTTGAAGTTCACCGCGACGCCGTTCGCAACCGGACGCGGCCCATCATCGTCTGACGGAAGAGGAGCGAGGAAGAGGCGCTGGTGCGTGCGGAGGTAGGCGAAGGGCGCGTGGAATTACGGGAGCGGGTCCATCGCGATGATGCAGGCGAGGAGGCTGAACGCAGTTGAGTGGTTCATGGTAGAGCTCAGGAAGTGGAATGAAGTTGGGTGCGAGGAGAGGACCTTGACCTAGCTTTTGAGAAGTTTGTGGTGGACTGGGCCGGGCTGGGCTTTGGCGGGCTTGGAGTCAAGTGAGGATGACAGGGCCTGTGGCTGGTGCCTTTGTTGCTGCTGGGCTGCCCCCTTTTGGGCCTGCGGCTCCTCTTTTTTTCTTTTTTTTTAACAACTTGTAAAATTTTTTTGTACAAACAAATTGTAATTTATTTTTTTATATGATGATGATTGATCTTTCTTTTTTTTAGTACACATATACATACATACATACATACATACGTGCATACATACATACATATGTGTATATATATATATATATTTTTTTTTTCTCTTTTTTTTTTTGTAGGAACTCTCTCTTTTGTATGGAAAGATGAAGAAGAAATGGTGAGCTGGAGTTAAGCTTGGTGGCATTGTAAAGCGTTGAGCTTCACAACCGGCTAGTCGTTTGACGGCGGTTACTGAAGTTCTTCGCCAACTTTGATCAACATGGTGACACTTGCCGCTCCTCTTGCTGACATAGAGAATTGGAGTCAAGTCTTGGTGACCGGCTAGTCGTTTGACGGCGGTCACTGAAGTTCTTTGCCGACTTTGTCCAAGGTGGTGACGTTGCCGTCTGGATGAAGAAGAAACAGAGAGCTGCAGTCAAGCTTGGTGACCGGCTAGTCGTTTGACGGCGGTCACTGAAGTTGCCGTCCCTCTTGCCGTTGCTTGGAGCTTTGCCGAAGGGCGTCACTTGATCGTGCGCTGTTGTGCTTTGTTCACAACTGTCCTCGGCAGTGACGTCTCATTCCATCTCGCTGCTGCTTGGAGCTTTGCTGAAGGGCAAACAGAGAGTTAGAGTCAAGCTTGGTGACCGGCTAGTCGTTTGACGGCGGTCACTGAAGTTGTCGTCCCTCTTGCCGCTGCTGATCGTCACAAGGCTCACAGGTTGCTGTGGATGAATGGAAACAGGCTTGATTTCATTGGTTTTATTCTGCTTGTATTTGTAACAGAATTGACTCTTGATAGCCAAATGTTTAATAAAACCTTATTTTTTATCTTGATGTGACTGAACTCAAAGTTGAATGTTCGAGCTGCCTACGTACCCTTCCAAAGAAGAGATCAAGTCATAACGTAGTTCAAATACATATCTTTTTTTTTGTGTGTTGTCCGCAGTTTATACTCTTGCGGGCCATGAGCATTTTCAGCTCGTGCAGGCAAAGAGCGTTGGTGTCGCCTTTTAGGCTCGTGCGAACGAGGAGCATGGTGTGTCGCCTTTTATGCTCATTCGGACGCGGAGCATTGGTGTGTCATGTGCAGTTTAGGCTCGTGCAAGCAAGGAGCGTTTGTGTGTTGCCTTTTATGCTCGTGCAGACCAGGAGCGTTGGTTGTCGCCTTTTAGGCTCGTGCGAACGAGGAGCATTGGTGTTGTGGATTTTGTCAAGCGGTATAGGAAAGGCGATCCTCGCAATCTTCATAGCAAGGAACCTTTGCTGAGTAATCGAAGAAGTCTTCGGGGAAGAGGTCGCCCATTGTGACGGGGATGGACAATCTTTGTGTCGAAGTTCCATTATCTCCAACGCTTTCACTTTTCTCTAGAGGTTGACCAGAGCTGCTTTGCCCCCTTTCCAATTGATGAACTTGCGGAGGAGATGGTTGTTGCTTATCCAATTTCTTTGAACCGATCTTGGAGAGGCGTTCCTCACAATCTTCATAGCAAGGAGCCTTGACCGAGTATTTGAATAAGTTTTCGAGGAAGAACAGATGGCGCATGTATGATCTTTGTGTCGAAATTTCTTTATCTTCAACACTTTCACATTGCTTTGGAGGTTGGAGAAAGCTGCTTTGCCCCCTTTCCGATTGGTGCACTTGTGGAGAAGACGTATGCTTCTCATGCAGTTTGTTCGGAGTCGCATGAGTCCATCCTTCAACTTCACTTGACTTGGAGTATGCCCCCAACGGTTGAGGTGAAGACTTTGAGTTGAAAAAGCCAAAAGTGACATCTTCTTTGGGGATTTCATCTTCTTGGATCGTGATGGGGAAGATATCTTTGACCTCCTCTTCAGTGTCGTCCTTTTGGGTTTGTTGGCGTGAAGATTGGCCAGTGTGGACGATGGTGTGCTTTCTTACTTTCAGTGGCCCATTTGTGTCCACCTCCAAGATTACTTGGCGCTTCATCCTTGAAGGAATCAAGCTTCGAACATTGCATTTTTCTGCTAGCCCGTCGAACTTTTCTTCCTCTGGCGTTGTCTTCCTCTTCCTAGAAGTTTTCTTGGTTTCTTCAAGTCTATCCAAAGCCGACCGTCGCGGAGGAGAGCTAGCTGTGCCGCTTTGTTTCTTAGGTTTTGATAACCTTTCGAAGACAGAGCTTTGAGGTGTTGGCGTGCTAAGCCGCTTGAAGACGGAAGTTCGGTCTTGACTACCAATGCGATCAAGTGTCGAATTTCTGGGCTTTGAATGATTCAACCTATCGAAGACCGAAGTTCGAGGGGCGGGTTTAGGCTTTCTTGTCCTTTTGGCGGTCACCAAGGTCCATCCTTCATCATCGTCAGTAGGTACATCTTGGTTGCTTGCCCCCAGCAATTGAGGCGAAGATTTTGAGTCGAAAGAGCCAGAAGTGACGGTGATATAGTTTGACTTTACCACATCGTCAAGGTCTAGCTCGATGATTCCTTTCTGAGCCAGCTTCATGATGAGATCTTTTAGCACGAAGCATTTTTCCGTCGGATGACTGATGAAGCGGTGGAATTTACAGTATCTTGGACTGTCAGTACGATTCATCTCTTCCGGCCGTCTACACTCAGGTAGGTCGATCACCTTTTTGTCAAGCAAGTCTTTCAACATGGCAGCCACATCAGAGTCAGGGAATGGATAAGTTTTCTCCTCAAGTTCCTTGAAAGTGCGTCTACGCATTTCTTGATCACGAAAAGCTTCGGTTTGAATCGCCTTGCCTCGTGTGGATACTTTGACGGGAGCTGTGTTGACCGTCATTGCTTCCTTGGTGGGTTTCCACGCAGCCTTCTCCACCTTCGGTCCAAAAACTTTGTCGTTCTTGTGGTCGGTGAATGGTTCTTTCTTCCCATGATGGGCGATGCTTAGTTCCATGTCGTGGGCACGGGTGGCCAGCTCTTCGAAGGAACGTGGTTTGATGCCTTGAAGGATGTAGTGCAAGCTCCAATGCATGCCCTGGACGCACATCTCGATTGCTGAAATCTCCGAGAGCCTGTCTTTGCAGTCGAGGCTAAGGTTGCGCCATCGGTTGATGTAGTCCATCACCGGCTCGTCCCTCCACTGCTTTGTGCTCGTCAGCTCCAACATGCTCACGGTGCGGCGGGTGCTGTAGAAGCGGTTGAGGAATTCTTTCTCCAATTGCTCCCAGCTGTTGATGGACTCGGGCTCTAGATCTGTGTACCACTCAAATGCATTCCCTTTCAGTGAGCGCACAAACTGCTTGGCAAGGTAGTCACCTTCCGTCCCTGCGTTGTTGCAAGTTTCCACGAAATGGGCGACATGTTGCTTCGGGTTGCCTTTGCCATCGAACTGCATGAACTTCGGCGGTTGGTAGCCCCTTGGCATCCTCAAGGTGTCGATCGTCTTGGAGTAAGGCTTTGAGTACAACATGGAGGTATAGGAGCTCCCTTCGTACTGCGCCTTGATGGTGTTGGCGATCATCTCCTGCAGCTGCTGGATAGAAAGAGCTCCTAGAAGTGCCGCCGGTTGGTCTGGCTCTTGCTTCTTTTCTTCGTCTTTCTCCACCGGAGGTTCTTCTTCTTCTTCGGCATCTTTCTTCCCGCCAGAGCTGTCTCCTTCCTCGTGTTGTGCTCCCAATTTGTTGGTGAGTGCGGTGATCTGCAAGTCCTTCTCCTCTGCGGTTTTTGTGAGCCTTGCGATCGTTTCCTTCATCTGGGCCAGTTGCTCTTCGACTGAAATCACGCCGATGGTCATGACTTGTGCAACCAACATACGTGGCTTTCCTTCAGCAGCATGCTTAGGTGCCCCTAGCGAGGTCAGGTTGATGACAGGCTCGCGTTTGTGATGTTCACCTTGCTCCCTTGACGGCACAAACTCTGTAGTGGCACGTTGAGGAGTGGTTGTGGCGCTAATGGATGCTCCGTTCGCGGTGGAAGTGCTCAGGCTTCTTCCCTTGGTGGTTGCGAGAACAACTTGTACTTTGCTTGATGCCACTTGTGCTTTTTGGCGGTTGGTGAGTGCGTCAACTTGCAAGTTTTGCTCCTCTGCGGATTTTGTGAGCCTTGCAACTGCTTTCCTCATCTGAGCCAACTGTTGTTCAATGGAGGAAGCTTCAATGGTTGTAAGAATGGCTTGGCCTTCTTTTGATGCCATTGCTTTTTGGAGTGTGATTTGATTTTCTTGAACGGAGAAAGAGATGAGAGGTAGAGATTGTCCCACTGGGCGTGCCAAATTTGTGAACACGAATTTTCCTGAAACGAAACGCGACAAGAACCAACGTGTACAAAGTGATATTTGTATTTGATGATTTTGGGTTACAATCTCTTTGAAAATTTGCCTCTGATTCTATCTCCGTAAGAACTTGATTTGGTGGTTTGATTGTTGATCCGAAGGGCCGTCGGGGGCTTGATCTTTGATGAACAATTCTTCAAGGGCCTTTGGAGGGCTTGATCTTGATGAACTGGGATATGTGGATTTGTTGATGGGCTGCTGATCCAAAGGACCGTCGGGGCTTGATCTTTGGGATGAACAGTGGATGATTTCCTCAAGGGCCGTCGGGGCTTCATCTTGAAGGTTGAGGATGAATGGATCTTCGAAGGGCTTTTGGGCTTGATCTTCGAGGAATTATGAACGATGAACTGTTCTTCAAGGGCTTTTTGAGGCTTGATCTTGAAGGTGGATGAACGATGAACGATGAACTGTTCTTCAAGGGCTTTTGAGGCTTGATCTTGAAGGTGGATGAGCGGATCTTCAAGGGCTTTTGAGGCTTTGATCTTGAAGGTGGATGAGCGGATCTTCAAGGGGCTTTTGAGGCTTGATCTTGAAGGTGGATGATGAACGATGAACGGATGAACGATGAACGATGAACTGTTCTTCAAGGGCTTTTGAGGCTTGATCTTGAAGGTGGATGAGCGGATCTTCAAAGGCTTTGGGGCTTTGTGCTTTGATGAAGAACGTGGTTGAACGGATCTTCGAGGGCTTTGGGGCTTGTGCTTTGATGAAGAACGTACAGAACTTCGAGGAGCCTTGGGGCTTGATCTTTGATGAAGAACGGACAGAACTTCGAGGAGCCTTGGGGCTTGATCTTTGATGAAGGACGGACAGAACTTCGAGGAGCCTTGGGGCTTTGAACTTTGATGAAGAACGGACAGAACTTCGAGGAGCCTTGGGGCTTGATCTTTGATGAAGGACGGACAGAACTTCGTTGATTCTTCGGGATTTGCTTGAGAGCGTTTGGAGTTTCAGAGCTTCAACGCTTTTGTGTAATGTGAATTGGTGAATTGAAATGAATGAATTGGCCTTCTATTTATAGAATTCCAAAACTTGATTTTTGGGTTTTAATAATCAGATGAAATAAGTCACTTCTGCCAGGCGTTGACATGTGTCCTGTTTGATGACTTTTCTGAATTATTTTGATTTTTCGTTGATTCACATGCTATGTATAAAATTTATGTGATACATGAGCGTTGAAATTTTAATTTTTGGTCAACATTTATTTCACGAAATTTCGATGTCTACAAATGTGTATAAAATCACAACTCATTCCCAATAAAAACTCATCTGCAACAGGTGTATTTGCTATTAACAAGTTATCAAGGAGAAATTAAATAAACACGTGTTACACATGCATGTGTTCCTCAATTATTACTATTAGAAAATAGTGAATTCGTACAAGTTCCGACGCACTTGGAACTTCTTGTTCAAGTGAAATTTGAAGCCGACTTGAAGAGTTGTCTAATTAGACAATCAACCCCCAAACTAACATTTTCTTTTTTGTTTATTTCCCACTTATTAAATACAATCCAACAACAATAAATAAAAACAAATATTTATATAGATAAATGTAAATAATAAAGCTAAATATAAGTTTTCTTTTCTTTTCAAAATGTGGAACAATTGGAGGTAAGTCATGAATATCCATCAATTTCAGGTCTAAAGAGGTTACGATGAATTTTACTTTGCTCGTGACCACAGTCAAGCAGACTCACCAGTTTGAAGTATCAAATCCGAAACTTCTCACATTTTTTTATTTAGTAGGGGCGCAGTCCGCAAGTTAAATATAAGTTTTAATAATCAATCATCCACTTTCTCATCCATTTTCCTTCCTTTTCCTTCCTTTTCTTTTGTCTTCCTTCCCCTGTCCCCTCTCTATAATCCCAAATATTCCCCCTTTTCTCACACCGTCCAAATCTTCCCGAGAAAATCATAAATTTCCCAGAAAACCCAAAACCCCTTATCCTCAACCCAGATCCAAAGATCCTTCCTTTCTTCCACTGATTAGTGGGTTTCTTTTGGATATTCAAGTCTCATATTAATTTTGTGTATTTCGGACTGTAGGTTCAAGCATTCTTTTCGGCATTTCTGGATATAGAATAAGGACTTTTGGGGGTTCTGTTGGAGCTGGAATTTGATGGATCTGCGATTGCATGCGAGGAATTGAGTGTTGAGTGGAATAGGAGGAGTTTGAGTCCGATCGCCGATGGGCTTTCGGAGCAGATTTGGTTCGTAGTTTAGTGTTGGACTGGGTTGTAAATTAGGTTGGGGGGGGGGGGGGGGGGGGGGCGGTGAAGTGGGGGTGTGGGGGTTTGGGCTTTTTCTTGTATAGCATTTGATTGGGATTGTTCAGATCATGGAGCATGTAATTGGTGGGAAGTTTAAGCTAGGACGAAAGATCGGTAGTGGATCGTTCGGAGAGCTTTATTTGGGTATGCAATTTGTGTCACCAATTTTCGATTGTTCGGGGAATAAATATTGTTGTTTTAGTGGCATTGCTTGATTGTTTCACTTTTTTGAAATGTTGGCTTTGTTTTTCGGGTTTTTTTTTTTTTGGTCAATTTTGTTTTTCGGGTTTGAGAATAATAATGGTTTGGTTTTGCTTTGTTCAGGTATTAATGTACAAACTGGAGAGGAGGTAGCTGTCAAGCTGGTATGTCTTGGACGTTCATTGTTCTTAGTTTTAAATGAAAAGTTGTGGGAAGTTTGATTGTTTTCGTCGTTTGTATTGAGCTTTTACACATTAAATGACATGATCAGTTTTTGATAATGTAATTGGTTAAATTTGACTTTGGTATGGGGCTGTGAATATACTAAAAATCATTGATCATAAAATAAAGTTGGTATAGGACTGTTAGATCATATGGAGTTGGTTGCGTTTTTAAGAATCTGAATACAGTTAGCATGCTCATATACTTGGATTAGCATTTTGCTCACCGCCATTTTGTGTGAGTTAATATGCATGTAAGAGCAAAATGCATTCGTTTTGTGCTATTTTAAGTTCTAGAAATGTAGTACCTAATTCTTGTTAGAATTTTTTCATTATCAATCTCTGCATTGACATCTACTTGTAAGTCTTGTAGCCACCCTATACATTGACTTTAGAGTTATTTATTCTGAGTGGTTTGTTATAGCATTTCATAATTTGTGATTGTAGTTTAGCATGGGATTGAGTATTCTAAAACTGAAGGATATTCATGCTGGTGAACAGAGTTGACAGATGTTCGAGATAGTGGAAAGATAGACGGAGCTAGTTGTAGTGCTTTTATGAATTTGTTTTAGTTTACTGAGATGTGTGGTATTACTTGAGGTTAAGAATCCAATTGGGCCTCATTAAGTGATTGGCTTGAAAACATTGTTCCATGGTAATTAAATTTTGAAGCATTATGCAAAATTGAAGGAGCAGGTGCTCAATTGTTATCGTGTATCCTTTATTATGATTCAGATGTGTTTTGATGGTTCTTGATAGTAGTTAAAATTCACGTAGCACAAGAGTACTTACATCTAAACACTTTTTTTTTTTTTTTGTTCTCTCAGGAATCAGTGAAGACAAAACACCCCCAGCTTCATTATGAGTCAAAGTTGTACATGCTTCTTCAAGGAGGAAGTGGGTTACTCTATTTTGTTTCTTTTTTCTTTTCTTTTGTTGTGCATTCATGTGAATGTTCACTTTTAAAGCCTAACTTAATTTTTGTATTTATATCTACTTAGCTGGTGTACCCCATCTTAAATGGTTCGGTGTTGAGGGTGAATACAATGTCATGGTTATCGACCTGCTTGGTCCCAGCCTTGAAGACCTCTTCAACTATTGCAATCGGAAGTTCTCTTTGAAGACAGTTTTGATGCTTGCAGATCAATTAGTAAGTTATCAAATCATTTCGAATGAGGGTTTATGTTGTTAACACGGCTGCCATGTTTATGCTTCTACATTATCTTCTGTAGATAAACAGAGTTGAGTACATGCACTCACGGGGATTTCTTCACCGTGATATAAAGCCTGACAACTTTTTAATGGGCCTGGGACGTAAAGCTAATCAGGTACTTGTAGTCTTTAGGGTGCTTCTGTCTGTAGTGGTCATCCTTAGTGTTTTTATGGATGTTTTGGAATTTTTTTCGTATGAATATGAATGCATTGTGAATCATTCCTTTCCACTTAAGATTCTCTTTGTCACTTCCATTGAGATTTTGGATGCTTGAGACTGAATTTCATGGGGAAAATGTCTGAATACCTAATAAAGCGAAAGTAGACCTTGTAAGAGAGTCATGGGTATTGCTCGTGGTGATTATTGCATGAATGCATAAATTTGCAAGTTCTGCTGCTACTATTCACCCTTGAATATATACCACAAAAGCGATATAGAACCTCTAACTTTACTTGATCTTTAAAATTGTTGCCAGACATCTAATTAGAACTATTACCTCCCATCTATTGTTCTGTGGTGGAGAACTGGCCTTTCTTTTTTCCTTTGTCATGGGAGTATCTTTGACGAGGCTTTTTTTTTTTTTTTCCTTACACTACTTTTGATTATTATGGGGGATATTATTTACTTACAGAGTCACAAATATCATGTCTTTATCCATTGGCTATCCTTTACATAGTATCTACCCTATTTAGTTTTGTTATATCACATTTATATGTTTAGTGTAGTGTTTTTCATGATGGCTCAAACTTAAGAACTGGAACACCTGAATCTTATTATTGCTTTCATCTAGATTAATCATCTTGCCTAGCTCAAATGAAAGTGAGCACAGCACTAAATCAACTACTCACTTTGTCTTCAGAACAGGCACTGAACAATTGTTTTCTGGGATTTTTCTGCCACAGGTATATATTATTGATTATGGCCTTGCAAAAAAGTATAGAGATCTTCAAACGCACAAGCACATACCATACAGGTATCAGATATAAGAAATATTTGTAGTATTTTAGTTTATCGTGCATCCCTAGTTTCTACTACATCTTGTCTAAAGAGGAGGAAGTTCAAATTTCCCCTCCCCATTTATTGTATTTTGTAAAAAGCTACACTTGTGTCTAGTGTTTAAAATGCTGAACAACACATTTTGGGTTTCCCCAAGACCAACAAAGGGAATCAGTTTCTGGCATCTTGTAGATATGACTCAGAGATGCTTAGAGACGGGTTTGAAGGTCATCACATTTGTGACAGCTGCACACTGTTTTCAACTCACATGTTTAATTGTTCCGCAATTGATGGATGCTAAATTTTTACTGAGACTTTCATGTTATGATTTTATTTTTTTGCTCCTGAAATTTTATTGATATTTAACTGACATGGACATTCTTCATCTTTGGTTGCATCATGTTGAGGGGAGGGAAAAATGCTGCTTGCACATGCATTTGTGGTTTTGTTTTCTGCTTATTTAATGTTTAGAATAGAGAACTAAAATATCATTGGAGGGTTTTTATGAGGATAGTTTGTCAAAATAATATATATTTTTATCCTGTGGGGTGTCTGCTGGAATATTTGAATTATTTAGAGACAAAAATAGTCATAATCGGATAATTCTTTTATCATGTTCTTACATCCAAATTGTTATGTCCTTATAAGGACCGTATCTATAATTTTACCGAACAGAAAAATGGCTTACGATTATATAACAATCCTTAAATTCTTACTTAGGTTTTTCAACAATGGGGGCATTTAATGTTCTTATGTATTAACTTTTCTTTTGTGTGTTTTCTTGGATTTGATCAAATCATTGTGGATAGAATTTTTAAGTAACCTCCTATGATTATCAGAATATAAATATTATCCCTTTTTATTCTGCTTTACTTTTCGTTTTCTATTCTAGAAAAAGTTCTCATTGTGGCATTTCTGACAGGGAAAACAAGAATCTGACAGGAACTGCTCGCTATGCTAGTGTTAACACTCACCTTGGTGTTGGTTAGTCAACTTAAAGTTATTGGAATATTAATTTTAATATTAATTTTACAAATATTTAATTGTAATATTTTTATTTGCAGAGCAAAGCAGAAGGGATGATCTAGAATCTCTTGGTTATGTGCTCATGTATTTTCTGAGGGGGAGGTTGCATTCTTGTCCGAGAAGCTTAAATCACCAGCATCCTGTGTTTATTTGTTTCTTGAACTTCGCATATTTAACTTGGTTGTATGATTACTGTTTCAGCCTTCCCTGGCAGGGCATGAAAGCAGGTACAAAAAAGCAAAAATATGACAAGATCAGTGAGAAGAAGATGCTAACTCCAATTGAGGTATCAACACTTGCTTTATGTGCAGTGTTTAACAACTAACAAGACAGTATATTCTCTAATGGCATTCTGTACCGTATTTGGTCGAAGAAAAATAGGAGTAATAGATAAGGTAGGAAGCATAGTAAATGGAGTGGATTGAGAGGCGTTCCCCATCATGTATGGTATACATCAAAAGGGGATAGGCAGACATCTCTTTCCCTTGCTTGGCACTCTAAGTAGAAGGGGTGGAAAGATTACAACTGTATGAAGTCTGTTTTAATAATTTCTTTACGAAACCTAAACCTTAATGAGCAGTCAAACCAAAATATGTTTAACGAGGGTAAAACAGTAAAACTACAAGTCTACATCTTTTAGAAGTCAATGCCTTTGTATCCTTTAACACTTCGAATTTGGGGGAACCATTAAGATGGTGGGATCTCGTGACTTTCCATCTACCTAAAATGCGATTTTCAATCTTTATCTTCCTTTTCCACTCCACTCGTTTATGTGTTATGGTGTTTAGTTGTAACAGTGCAGTCACTGTTTATGAAATCATGGTTTTCTGTGATCTTGTTCTATTTTTCCAATTACTGTTTCTGACACTGTTTAACGAATGTATTGAATTACTGATATTTTTCTCTACAGGTGCTCTGCAAATCATATCCTTCAGAATTCACGTCGTACTTCCATTATTGTCGATCATTACGCTTTGAGGACAAACCAGATTATTCATACCTGAAGAGGCTTTTCCGGGACCTTTTTATTCGAGAAGGTTAGCTTGTGGGCGCTTTAAGCCCAAATTTTTGTTCATATCTCAGGGGCATTCTTCTTTAAACATCATGATGAATCTAATTGGCTCTTAAAAACTATTAAAACCTAATTGGATGCTGATTGTAACTGTTGCAGGGTATCAATTTGACTATGTATTTGATTGGACTATACTGAAGTATCCGCAAATTGGCTCCAGTTCTAGAACACGAGTCAGTACCTAATTAGGCAAAATTATTGTGGATTTTCTATGTAAAGAGGAAAATTCTTCATTTTTGTATGTGTTGGGTAATGATTCTTGCTCCATGTGGTTGCCTTTTTTTGTGCAGCCAAGTACAAAACCAGCTTTAAACCCTGGACCATCTGCAGAAAGAACAGAAAGGCCTACAGGTTGGCTATTTTCTTGAGCAAGGCTTGAATGCATTGATTTTTATTTACTTATATTCTGACAGATGCTTACAATTTTTTCTTTATCTGTCTTTGTATTTGAGTTCTCATTATCTTGTTTTATTTGTTTTATGCAAACATTATGGATGAACCATTTTCATTCAATGAAGATATGACAGTTCTTTTTACTCGTTTCATATGTTAATGTTTAACACGTATTTTTATATTTTTTAGCAGTGGCACAAGATTTTCGAGAAAAGTACTCAGGTGCAGTTGAGGCATTTTCTAGAAGGAATAGTTCTGGTTATGGCTATGGCGATCACTCCAGACATAGAACGACTGATGATGCCCCGTCATCCAAAGACGTCGTGTGTTTTTCTAACATTTGTGTTGGATTTAGTCTCAAATGATTTTGAATGCTTATAATATTTCCTTACTATGGAGCCTAATGAAGTTGCACATTCTTTGCATGTTTCTTGCAGCAAGCTGACTCCGAAAGGGCTCGTAGTTCATCTAGAAATGGCAGTACTTCAAAGAGGCCAGTTATATCAAGCAGCCGGCCAAGCTCATCTGGTGAGCCCAGCGAGAGTCGGTCAAGCCGGCTGGTCTCAAGTAGTGGTCGCCTGTCCACCACCCAAAGGGTTCAACCTGGGTACGAGTCCAAAACATCTTTCACCCGAGCATCCACCGCAAGAGGCGGCCGTGATGATACACTAAGGAGCTTTGAACTCCTTTCAATCGGCACGGGAAAGAGGAAGTGAGGTCTGATCCCTCTGGTAAAATGCTTGTGTCGAGATTCCTTGTTATCTTTATCTATCAAAGATCCTCAGCACTAAAATGGTTTTGCAACAGTTTACTCTCTGTGTATCCATTGTTGGGTTGATTTCACCGTTGAAAAGCTCAATGAAGTTTCTCCTTAGACACTACTACTACCCCTACTCTTTTACCCTCTTCATGGTTTCTCGCCGTTACAACGCCATCGATCGGAGACTCTCCAAGAAAGAGATCCACCATCTCACTTCAGGGGATTGTCTATGTATATATATTTGAGATACTGGTCCGCTTTCTTACCCGAGAAAACAAAAACGCTGCATAAACGCCTGCCGACTCTTATTGTGCATTATGCTCTATGTTTGTTCTCCCACTCGTATCGTCAACTTTCTTAGTTGAAATCTGGTGCAAAGCGCGTGCCCTCTGTAGTTTCCGATTTGTGTCCCTCAAATATCATATTTACAGAAAATCACTCAAATCGGAAATTACATGACATTGAGTTAAATGACACTGATTCTAGTGTTTCTAGAAATTTTTGTATGTCTTTTATCTTCATTACTATTTGATGTGCTAATAGTTTCAGATTTGTTTATTTTTTGCAATGATTATCCATGATTCATGAATTAAAATATGGGTTCGAGTTATTTAAGAAAATAGGGTTGCGGGTGGGGGTGGGTAGGGCATTTAAGAGCTAACCCGTTGGTAAATCAACAAACAAGATAACTCAAACATGTTAGACTAACATTAAAATCGGCTACTTCGAGTATGATTCGACAATTTCTCATTCTTAATCGGATCAATGCATTACCGTAAGTTTAGGGGCAAAAGGTTTTCCATGGGTTTAGTATTTAATACCTTGTACTGGAGTAAGGTGGTACTCCAGATATTGCGATGAGAATCTTTATAAATACTAAGTTTGGGAGGTGATGTTTTTTCAAATCAACATCATCGGGGGGGGGGGGGGGGGGGGGGGGGGGGGTGTGTTCTTTTGAGCTCTGACCCGGGCCCACAAGCTTACTCGTGTTTCACCTCAGTACTTCTTACTTCGAAGTTAGTTTACTTTGGAAAGATTGACAGATTAAACTATATTATGAGATTAAGAAGCAAAGGATGAAAAGTTCAAAGTGTTTTACTCTAACTGGTTTAATGACTTGAGTAAAATAAATTCAGCAGTATATTCCAGCTGAGCACGGCCCGACTCCTCTTAGGATTAACGAATCAGTAAAGAATATTCTTGTTTTTTGTGCACGCGCAACAAATACAAAGTTTCATCATTACGTCTTTTATGGCAGATCTAAATTCGAAACGCCACCCCAACTCTGCAAAGAATTGGATCACTATATGAAGATAGATGACTAAACGGTATATATTCCAGCTTACTCTGAAAGAAATGGTCATTGGGTAACTATCAATCCTCAAGGGGAACAAGTTGCATTTCATATAAATAATTAGGGGCAACTGTGAGACCATAATTTTCCAGGGCTGAATTAAGCTGATCCGAATAACATTACCTCAGAAGTTCGGTCATGCACTGAGCAGCTCCGAGCAGAGCTGTATCAGACGGAATAGCGGTGCCATCATCACCTTGTTCCGGGACAATAGGCAAAGCCCTAAGCGACTTCGCTGGATGACCATGTTTGTTCTGCAAGACACAAGATTCTATCCGGATAAGGACACAATCAGATTCCTCATAAGTCTTGAAGTTCCTACAATCTAGGAATTGGCGTGCGCCACAAGTAATCACACTTCTAAGACGACGCAATATCTAGTCCTAGATATCCTCTAGGATTCTTCGGTTTAGTACAAGGATTCTATCTTAAAAATGTATCTCTCCAATCAGCATATATATATACCCATCTAGGGTTTATCTCTGGTAATGCATTTTAGCATACTTATTCTCTTGCCCACTGTTTGAGTCTAAAACTGTTTAAAAACTTGACCGTTCAAGGGCCTTTGACCGGCACCCCCAGTCTTGGACTTACTCGCGATTGTTTCTTGTTTTGCAGGTTATTTGAATCTGTGCCTCCTTATCCACAGCAGTGTGCAGATTTAGTTCCAACAGAATGCAAAAACTCAACCTGCCAAAGTTCCCATGCTTGCGGCTGTTGTGGGGGAAAAATACAGAAGAGGGTGTGAAATTGGTATCAGAGGAATAAACTGTATATAAAAATAATAATCTGCTGGACTAACTAATCAAGCCTGCTAGTCAACTAAGATAGATATGTTAGTCAATAAATCAAAGATTAATAGACCAATTTCAGTTATCAAAAGTTATCCTAGTAAGCAATCTCTCAGTTTATTCCAAGTTATTAATGTGTCAAGTGAGCATGATTGTGAGCACATACTTATTAAATATTCAAGTGATACATGTAGCATGTATATGTATGTGAGATATGTGATACAAATAAATAACTTTGAACACAAGATGTTTTTGGTCGGAAAAACCCACCTCTAGGTTAAAAAAACCCGGAGACTCTCCACTAAGTCCAATCTATTAGTATAATCAAGGTTCTTACAAAGTACCACGTAAAGGTCAATTCCTAGATTCTTATCTATGGAGCAGCTTTACCTTTGTGCAACCTTGCCTCACACAAGATGGATTCCTTCAGTCTTCACGAAGTGGCAGCTCCTCCTGAGCTCTTCACCTTGTGGCACCGAGATCAACACATGAACTACGCATATGGCAATGATATGCAGATTTGGATTCAAATGTCTAGTCAGTTTTTCCAGTCAAACTATTGAAGGAAGAAACTGACAAGAATCCTAAAATGGGTCAGTTTTAAAGATTTGAAACTAGAAATACTTGACCACAAATTTAATGCAAAACCAAAGACAATGCATCCCTATTATTCAATAATTGGGTGTTTAATGCATGAATGAAAGTTTTGCAACTAGGGTTTCATAAATGAAGAACAAAAAGGAAGGTAAGGTCTTAAAGCCTTTCGCTCTCTAACTTCTCTCTAGAAAATATAATCTAAAAACCCCAAAAAAACTAAGGGCCTGTTTGGTATTGGACTTGAGTCCAAAATTTTTAACTCAAAAACAATTTTTAAGTTTCAAGGTAAAAAAACCTGTTTGGTAAGCCCATTTTGCAAAACTGGACTAAAAAAAACTTAAAAACAACCCATTATAATTTGAAAACAACAAAAGTCAGGTTTTAGGGTTTTTGTTTTCACGAATTCATATCCTCTAAGTCGCGACTCGGGATGGAGGTCTGAGACCTGCGCTGCACAGACCACGTCTTGCGCCTCACCAACGACGAACCACCATCTGCAGCTCATCCGAACCTCAAACCCCAAAACTCGAATTTTCTAGGGCTTCGAAAAACAGGTGACTCTCTCTCCCTCTCCCCCTCTCTCTCTACATTTCGATCCGGTTGTAATCGTGTAATGTGCTCAAGATTTCAGGATTTTGGTTCGATGGTTGGTTTTCCCCGTTCGGATTTTGCTATTTGGTGGTCCATTTTTGCTGCATTTGGTTTTGGGTTGTGATGTTTGATCGGTCTATGTAAATTCTGGTAGATTTTTTGCTTGATCTGTTTGTTTGTAAGTGATGAGAGGTTTGCATTGCTGATTTTTGATTAATTTTTGAAAAAGTAAATAAATAAATAAATATATATTTATATATATTTTTTGCATATTTTGGTAGAGCCGATAAATATTTATGAATTATGTTTTGATTTTAGTCTTTCGTTTATAGTTATGGTTATTTGTTTTTGATTTTCTTATTAGGGAACTGGGTTGGAGTGGATTTGATGTTATCTATTTGTGTTTGTTAACTTCAATCTCTGTTGTATGTGCACCAATGATGATCAATGTCGATTTCTATGCAGCCTTCTGTTTGTCTGAGACAAGTGATAATTCCATTCAATGTGATGTTAAACTAAAGGGAGAATTTGGTACCCTGTCATTTGGGTTTTAACGGTTACATGTTTGATTAAACATTACATATTGTTTTAATTTATGTTAAACTAAAGGGAGAATTTGCAACTTTTTCTTTCTACTTTTTCCATGACAATGCTTGAATTTCACCCATGTTCAATTTCAGCGCTTCAGCATTTATCCAAAATGCGAAAGTTACTTGGATTTTTTTTTTGCCATAGAAATCTGTCAGATTGTGTTCTTCAATTTCCTTTTCTTTACACCTTAAACCTTAAACCTTAAACCTTTCCCTATTGAGCCCTGAAAGCATTTCCTTTACCATTTCAGCCTCTTAATGTTTTAGCTCCTTTTCTTCATCTTAGAACACTCAAAGAGCATACGTAGTAAGAACTATTGGTTTACCATTGCTTGCGGGTCTTGTTTTTTTTGGGTCGATATAATCTAATTGAGGAGCATGCATGATAGTAAGAACTATTGGTTTACTAATGGTCTTCTATCGTGGATACTCTTCTGCCCATTTCAGGTAATATATTCAACTACTTAATCCTTTCATCTTTCAAGTCCTCATACCATCACCAAACTAACCGAGTCTCTGTTTTGCTGCTGCTTTCATGTGTAGTTTTATGTTGTTTTTGTGTTTTGTACATTAATACCTTAAGTTTTAATATTATACTTTAGCATTAACATTCGTATATGTGTCTGAGAGATGTCAAACAAGGACTTTGAAAATGACCTTGATGATAAAGCTAATTGGCCAAAACCTATTGAAGACTACTTTATTAGTCTATTGTATGAAGAGACAAAAAAAGGCTTGCAAACCAACACTTTAGAAAGAATCAGTGGGATGCGATTGACATGAAGTTGTTTGACAAATATGGTAAGAGATACACTCGTGAAAAATTGAAGCAAAAATATAATCGGTTGCGGAAGATTCACCGTGAGTTTGCCAAGCTTGTTAATCATACTGGGATGGGTTGGGATCCTGTTGCAAACACTGTTCAAGCATCGGACGAAGTTTGGTCAGCTTATATTAAGGTATTTATTGTATTATATAATGTATTTTCTTTATAGATATGCATTATATAATATTATTTTCTAAGTGTGGTCAACCTATATTAAAATTTTACAGAAAAACAAGTTTGCTAGCCGTTTTCTTAGCAAAGGTTGTTCTCATTACGAGGTGCTTGGACAGATTTTCAATAATACCACTGCTACTGGTCAAATGCAGTATGCATCCACTAATTCTCCTCCAAATTCTGATTCTGAGAGAGAGTTAGAAGCTGAGTTTCTTACCACTGGTGCACACATTAGACCAAGTACCGGAAGTGGTTCAAAGGCTTTTAGTGAGGGACATGAAGGAACCAGTACCAAGCGTTGTGCTCTTTTCCCTCCAAGTGATCTTTCCTCAAAGTCAAAGTCATCCAAGTCAACCAAAATGGACGAAGCTCTTGCAGCTTGGGCAAAGACACTACGTAGTGGAATTGTTCAACTTTAGGCACTCATCACTACGTAATGTTGTTGAACGATGCATTGGAGTGCTTAAGAATCGTTTTCCTATTCTGAAGTTGATGCCAAATTATCCAATTAGGAAGCAAAGACGCATTCCCGTTGCATGTTGTGCCGTGCACAATTTCATTAGAATGCAATCAAGGAATGATACTTTATTTCAACAATTTGAAGACAATGATGTTGATGTGGTAGATGAAGAAAGCTCGGGGGCCAATCAAGAAGGGGAAAACATGCATTTGAATGACGACAATGTTATGAATGATGTTAGAGACCACATAGCTGGATCAATGTGGCTTGATTACGTCAATAACAATTAGTCTCAAAGTTTATTGGTTTTTTAGAATGTTTTAATGTAATATTTATTATCTAAGACTTGAAGTTTAATTTGATTATCGAGCATATATGTGTTGTATTAGCACATGGATATCAAAATAGTATGTTTAAGGTTTAATTTCATATGTTTTGTATATCTTAAAACAAATACATAATTGAAAAGGAAAAAAAAATTGTTTTCAAGAGTTAAACCAAACAAGTTTTCAAATTTTTACATTCAAAAATAGTTTTTAAGTTCAATGCCAAACAAGTTTTTGAAACCTAAAAAAAACTGTTTTTAAGAGATGATCCTGAAAATTAGTTTTAAGAACAATTCAAGTTTTTGAGTAGGATACCAAACAGGCCTTAAGGAACCAGCTAAAGATCTTAACCCCAAAAGCTTTGGTTTGTTTTTCACCTGCCAAGGACACATGTCATCCTACAAACTGATCAGAAAAGATTAAGAGCTGAGATCTGATAGTCAGCAGAAAGCTGTCAGGAAGCCCATATGGGTAGGTCTTAATTTGCGTGCCCAACTTGCTGGAAATCTGCACGTAAGGCTGACTAGACAACTAAATTAGTCAGAATGAAGCAGGAATGTAGACGTGGAATGCACATGCATGAACAAAGCTTTTGAAGTGAGATGTGTCCCATCCTTGTGCATTTCTTCACAGCAAACACCCCATAAACAGAAAATAGCCTAAAGCTAGATTGAACATGTGGTACACTTATAATGTTGACAAGGAAAGCCAAACCTAAAAGTCTAGATTTCACAAGGTGTATGGGCTTGACCAACCCAACATTAAATGGAATCCACCAAGGGAAAACTACTTAAAAATTAATTTTGATGGGCTGTTTTTGGTGACAAGGCTACTACAGGCTTTGTCATTAGGGATGACGATGGAAATCCTATCTTTGCTGGTGCGAGAAGCTTTGGAGAAAACATAATTTCTGTTGAGGAAGCTCTTGCTTTATGTGATGCCCTAAAAGCTGCAAGGAATAAGGAGTTTATGAATATCTGTGTGGAGGGTGATTCTAAATTTGTCATTGATGCGGTTGAAAACAAGCAAGACCCCTTGGAGACTACAATTTATTATCCAGGACATCAAATGCTTGGGGTCAATGTTTCAGTCAATTTCTTAGAAGCACATTTTTTCGGAAGATCAATTTTCTCACAGATGCTGTTAGTAGTGTAGGAACTAATATTAGGAACATTTATATTTGGGATCACACTCTTCTTGCTAGTGCCAGTCATGCTTATGTTTTTGATCTCTTCAGAATTGATTGTACATGTGGGTTCTCCCTTTAATTCATCTCTTTTTTAGCAAAGAAAATTTTGATTTGAGTGAATTTTTGTAAAGATGTTATGTGAACGAGAACCTAAACGAGCGGTTACGTTGTATTAACTTGGTAACTTGTTAGCGTTTGAGCACTCTCGTTAGGCATATTTCTCATAGAGTAATCTCATGAACCGTTCATTTTAAAGATCATCACTCGAAATATATTCAACGCAAATTAGTCCATTGCTATAAAAAAAATACCAACTTAAAATAGTACAAATATTAAAATACCCCCTTAAGACCATCTCCAAAGGAGATGTTAAAAATGCCACATAGACATATAACAGTAACAAATTACGTACTATTTACTCCAACCGAGATGTCAAAGATGACATGGAAAAGAAGGCTAAGCTGACACGGACAAAGAGATGTCAAATTTGAAGCTGCCTTCAAATTTTATTTTTGCTATTTTCAAAGGCATTATACTTGTCTTACCTTAAATGCTAGCATATTTAAGTATTATTTTACTATTTTTAAACCAACAACAACCCAACTTTTATTATTTTTGTTTTAAAAAAAAACATAAATGAAGCAATAAAATTTGGCATACCGGGTGGAAGAAAAATATTGATAATATGTTAAATTGCCAAGTTGGTCATCAAATTTAAATTTGATATTTTGAATTTGACGTCACCTTTGAAGATACTCTAAGGCCATCTCCAACCGAAGGGTCCAAAGGGCCAGATGACTGAAAATAGTTTGAAAACCGTCTCCAACAGAGGGCTAGGCCAGATGGCTCGTGGAACCCACAGAATCTGAAAGGGCCAAAGGGCTGGCCGCATGCAGCCAGCCCGGGGCTGACCAGAAAATAGAGCAATCCTGTTGGTTATAACTGACAGGATTGCTTAAACAAAAATTTGAATCCAACAGCTAGCTGGTGCCAGTTACCTTTGGATTCAAATTTTATTTTTTATTTATTTATTTAATTTTTTTAGGTTTTTTGGGCCTTTTTTTTTTAATTCTTAAAAATTCTATTTTTTTCCCTATAAATACCTAAACCATTCATTCACCATTCCTCACAAAATTTTCACCATTCCTACACCATTTCAATTCTCATATTTTCTTTCCACTTTCAAAAATCCATCCTTCAATTTTTTCAATAATTTTCAAATGGCCTCATCTACAATGAAGGGTAGGGCTTGGACCCGAAAAGAAGATGAAGCTCTTTGCAAGGCTTATAGATGGGTGTCGGAAGATAGTGTGAGGGGGAATTGTCAAACAAATGACGGTGTTTGGACTCGTGTGTCCAAAAAATACTTAGAGTTCCACGAGAGTTGTTCTTCAAGATGGAAGAAACATCTTCAGCCAAGTTTGAACAAATGACATTAAGCATTGTTAGCAGCCGCAAGTAGACATGAAAGTGACGCTAATTACTAAGACGAAGTAAGTGTTTTCACAATTTATTTTAAATATTTAATTATATTACATTTAATTTCATAAATTAATTTCCTTTAATTTTTGTAATTATATTTTCTAGGTACGCCAAGCAGATGAATTGTATATGGAGAGCAGGTCGAAACCCTTTCAGTTTCACAGTTGTTGGGAAATTTGTAAAGGGTGAGTGTTATTTGAAGATCCACCACATAGAGCTCCTACGCCGGTGCTCGGAACTGCATCCTCAGCTGCAGATATGGATGAAGATGGATCTCCTACCATTCAACAAATAAGGGTAGAAAATCCATCTTCGGGTGAAGGTTCCATACCTAGGGCTATAGGAAGAAACAAGGCGCGAAGGTTGAAGGAAAAGGGCAAGGCAAATGATGATTACGCCGCTCAACAGGAAATGGCGGCCTCATTGCGATTAACGGCGGAGCAAAATGCCCTTGAGGCGGAAGAAAGGAAAAGTAGGCATGAAGAACGGGCCAAACAAATACAAGAAGAGATGAATGATAAGAATATGGAAATGAACACTTCGAATTACATTCCAATGAGTAAGGCCTATTTTGATAGGAAAAAAAAAAAATTATGACCCGGCGACAGTTGTTTACCTCTGACCAGGGCCGGTGCTGAGATTTTGGAGGCCCTGTGCGAAACTCAAACGGAGGCCCTTACATGGTCTAGAATTTTGGTTGCTATATTTTCTTTTAAATTTCATTGTGTATAAATTGATATAGCACAAAATAAAATAAATAAAAATGAAGCATGGTGTGGTGGCTATGTATATGCTTCCCCTATGTTTTTGGGTTCGAAACTCTTTAGTTTTTAATACAAAAAGCATGGTGTGGTGGCTATGTAGCAAACATATTACCGTACAAATATTGTAATAGGACCATTCTTGCTCTTATTATCACTAGAGTTCATCTCAAGAAAAAATTATGTGTTAAACAAATCATAGATTATGATATTAGGAGCATGCTTATGATGAATTGTCGGTTTTTTTAGTGCATTTTTGCTCACCTTCTAAAGTAAGGATGTTTCTCATCTTGCCCCAGTTGAGTGTCGTTAGATTTGTTAAAATTTCGAGATTCGTGTCTTAAATCAATTAAATCAAATTAACCTAACTGTAATCAATAGGGTACTTTAGGGGTGTGACCTTTAAACAATGACAAAATAAACTATTAATGATATCCTATAAGAAAATGGGGGACTTTTAAAAATTATATCTTCAGCCTTTTAAGAATTTTAATTTATTATGATATTCCTAATTATAGGTTTATTAGCAAAAGTGACATTTGAATAGTGTAGCTAAAAAGTGCGAAGGTAGGGGTGCTATATAACTAGAAACACCAACATTTGCCAACTCCGCTATAACAAATTCATTAGTTAAGTTTACGTTTTCTTTTATATATCTATTTATTACACATGTTATTAAATTTTCGGGGCCCCATAAAAACGGGGGCCCTGTGCGGTTGCACAGCTCGCACACCTTCAGGGTCGGCCCTGCCTCTGACTATACTCCTACAATGGTGGATGATGAAGATGATGTTGATTATGGATATTAAATTTAAGTTGTAGTTTTTAAATTTAAGTTAATGTTGTTTTAAATTTAATTTGTAGTTTTTAAATTTAAGTTGTAGTTTTTAAATATAAGTTGTAATTTTTAAATTTAAGTTGTCGTTGGATTTGAATTTAAGTTGTTGTAGTTTTTAAATTTAAATAATAAATTATGTTTGGCCCTCGGTTGGAGACGGTTTTTTGTAACAGAGCTAAAACGAGCCCTATGGCCCTCGGTTAGAGACAGAAGCAAATATAGCCCTGTACTGTTCATTACAATATTAATATCTTGAAATGTCAGATGGCTAAAACGAACCATCTGGCTAGCCATCGGTTAAAGATGGCCTAAAAAACCTGGACTTCAGCCCGCAATAGCTGCCAACCGCTTGATTGGACCTGGTGGCAACCCCCGATCCCCCAGGCCGCCTTCTTTTTCCACCCACCTTCCATCCTTTCAAGACTGAATTTCAACTCTTTTCCATCTCGGCGAGATCTAGATCCTATCAATGTTTGTCTATCTTGGTTTCATATCTTCTTGGTCGATTAATTTTTTTCTACTTCAGGTTTCTCAAGTAATCGAATATCTTGTTTTATGAGTAGTTGGTATCCCGACACCTTTGCTCGACCTGTGTACAATAACACAATTAAGGCTAGTCTAATCTATGTTTCAACACCAATTCAGGTTCATTCAATTTGAGTTGATGTGACAGGTATTGATGGACTTTTTGTAAGCCACTCCGTGTTTGTGTGGTGTTGACTCCTTTGGGTCTGTACTTGTAAAATTATGACTCCCTCTATTGGTTTGTGCAAAATTTTTTTTTTTTGACAATTGACGGCATTAAATGTAGGGGAGGGGGGAATACAACCATTTCTATGGGGGAGACCACTGGGACTCGAACTTGGGTGAGGTGGGAAAACCCTTGCCACTAGTGCCACCGCAACTAGGGCCCTTGCCTCTGGTTTGTGCAAAATATTACAATTCCTATTCAGAAGAATCCTACACTAAATACAATTGAAAATTATATTAATATATATACATATCCTTTGGGTCTGTACTTGTAAAATTATGACTCCCTCTATTGGTTTGTGCAAAATATTACAATTCCTATTCATATGAATCCTACACTAAATACAATTGAAAATTATATTAATATATATATATATACTCAATAATTAGAAAGATGATTCTGAAATAATTTCTCTTAGTTTAATGTGGTTGACGAAGAGCCTTGGTAAGGAGATCAGCAGGACCAGTAGAAGAAAAATAACAAACACGTGGTTGCAAAAGGCCAACTTTTCACAAACAAAGTGATAATCAAGTTCAATGTGGCATGTGAGCATAATAAACAAGATTAAAAGCAAGGTAAGTGGCATTAAGATTGTCAATGTAGAAGGACATGAAAATATAGGCGGATACCAATCTCATGAAGTAGAAAACAAATCCAGGTGGTTTCGACATAGGCATGAGCAAGAGCACGATATTAGAATTCAAACACTGGAGTGAGACATATTCGACTGTTTTTTGGAGCATCAAAAGATGAGGTTAGAGTCAAGATAAACAAGATAGCCAGTGGTGGAACAACGAATTTACAGAAAACTGATCTAATCATTATTATCAGAGTAAGCAGATAAGGTAGCAAAAGCAAGCTGAGGAGTCAATGTGATGCCAAATTCCATAATACCCTTGACATAGCAGAGAATCCTCTATAATACCCTTGACATAGTAGAGAATCCGTTCGGCAGCAATCATATGATTATTGCGAGGTGAGCTCTTAAATTGGACAAGAGTATTGACAAAAAAAAAAAAAAAAAATCACAGCTAGTAAGAGTTAGTGAGACACTGTACGAAGTTAACCAACTCGTGATATGGAGTAGGAGATGCCAGGTGAGACACATAAAATGTGAAGGAAATTTGGCGACAAGTGGCATAGAAGCAGGTTTACATGTGAGCATGTCAAATTTTTGCTTCATCTAATTGCTGTGAAGACCAATAGGGTCACATGTAATCTGTAAGAATGAGCTTGACTTTGCCGAAATTTGAGATGAAACAAGAAATAATTAATCCGGTGGAACCATGCATGGGGGAATTGTTTGAGGCTATACAAGGATTTTTGAAGATGACATACATAATGTAGACAAGCAGGATCGACAAACCCCGAAGGTTGAGACATATAAACATCTTCCTGAGATGTTTATGCATAAATACATTTTTCACATCTAATTGGCGAAACGACCACACACGGAAAATAGAAGGTAGTGCATCAGGCTCAGCGCAGCTCAGGACCGGATGGCTCAACGCTTGGCTGATCTGATACTGGGCTCCAGAGAAACAATCCATTTTTCCTTTTAGTATTTTTTTTATGTCGTTGGGACAGACTCCCTATGTTTCTTTTGCATTTCATTTTTTGAATCAGTGCTGCCTGTATTCAATAAGTGTTATGTTTTTGGTTATGTGGTGGGTTCTACATGCAAAATCTCTTAGGAGACCCGAGTCTTTGATGTCAAACTGTTGGGCAATAAGAGTAGCAAACTCAATAAGAAAAGCATGTTTCCAAAAAAAAAAAAAAAAAAAAAAAAACTCAATAAGAAAAGCATCAGAGCTGCCAGTGATAAGAATGTCATCAACATATAGTAGCAAATAAATATTAGAGGAGGCACGGCAAAAACTAAACAGGGAAGAATAAGCTTGACTTTACCGAAATTTGAGATGAAACAAGAAAGAATTAATCCAGTGGAACCATGCATGGGGGAATTGTTTGAGGTCATACAAGGATTTCTGAAGATGGCATACATAATGTAGACAAGCAGGATCGACAAACCACGAAGGTTGAGACATATAAACATCTTCCTGAGATGTTCATGCTCAAATGCATTTTTCACATCTAATCGGCAAAGCCGCCACACACGGAAAATAGAAGGTAGTGCATCAGGCTCAGCGCAGCTCAGGACAGGATGGCTCAACGCTTGGCTGATCTGATATTGGGCTCCAGAGAAACAATCCATTTTTCCTTTTAGTATTTTTTTTATGTCGTTGGGACAGACTCCCTATGTTTCTTTTGCATTTCATTTTTGAAATCAGTGCTGCCTGTATTCAATAAGTGTTATGTTTTTGGTTATGTGGTGGGTTTTACATGCAAAATCTCTCAGGTGCGGTTCGTGAAGTGATTGAATTTTTAGTTATCAGGATTGAAGTTCAGTCGCTTTAGAGTGCCAATCAGTCTATGTGAGTTTGGTAGTTGACGATATCACGATTTGGCTGCGTTCCCTTGCTTCTTCTCAAGTTTGCCATGCTCATTCATAAAATCCACCATTATGATGGCTTACTAGTTTGGCCAAGTTGGCCTTGTTTGTTATGTTAAAGTCCCTTTGGTTTGAAACCACCTAGCATATTTCATCCGCAGCGTCCTCTTTGAAGTTTGTATTGGTTTTTGATATTAAAATAAAAATGCTATCGTTTCGCCAACCTCGAAGATTATTTTTACAAAAATATAGCTAAAGCAAACAACATTTAGACATTGAACAATTCTAAACCAGAACAAAATGTTCCCTATAAAAAATAAAAATTTTCCAATCTAAGAACATTCAAACGGTTTGACCAAAAAAAAAAAAAAAGAAAAGCCATTCAAACTGTAAAACGATTTTTCGTTTTGGCTAATTAATTTGTTCGAATGATTTGATGAACAATTCAAATTATGAATGACATTGTGGAGTGAGCCCAAAAAAGTAGTTAACATCCTGTTAACTTACTAGTGTCAATTAGTACATTTTGTCACCACAGTGTGGCCCAATGGTTAGAAATGAATTTCATGGGTTAGATTTCTGGTGTCAGTGAATCGAACGATAGTGATCAGGGAAAGATTGAAATACCTCTGTGAGTCTTTATGGCCTCTAAAAGATGGACTGCCGTGACGAAATCTCTAACTGATCCCCTTTAAAAAAAAAAAAAAAAAAACAGTACATTTTGCCACTATCAGAGTTTAGTCGTCTTGTACCTTTCCTTACATAGCTGCTCAAATGATGAAAGTGGCTACATTTCCATTAAAGAGATATACCTTTCTTAGTTGAAGAAATTAATGGTTTACTGAATTATCCATTTTGAATCATTAAGTGCCATGCCTTCCTCGCCCACACGAGATAAACACGGAGTAGGATCTCTTCCCTCTTATTTTCATCCCCTTCCTCTCAAAAAATATTTTTTGTCTTCTTCTGGCTATTAAAAAATTAACACAAAATATTGAAATGGCTTAACCGTAACCATTCAAATAGAAAAGGAGAGAAGAGGATGAAAACTAGAAGAGGAGAGAATCCTAGTTTCCGATAAACACAACTCGCACCATTAATTCGAATTTATCACATTGCTTTAGGCGTGTGCTAATAATTATCTGTACTACTAAAAATCAGTCTTTGATTTCATAAATGGAATGAAATCCTACGACCAGATAACCAGATACTATCACTGACAGTTTGGGAGAGAGGAGCAGAGCATAAGACAAATACCATAATCTTTCGTTTGACAAAAAAATAAAAACATACAAATATCATGTACTAATTGATTTTCTTTCTATAAATTTTTTTTTATTTGGATATTGAGCAGTAGAGGATATGGAAGGCCATTGAAATTCTTTCATAAACTACCAAAAAAATGTTAAAATTCACAATGAAATGACAGAAAAATGGATTTGAGTTAATCAATTTTTCTGTATTCTCAATTTTTTTGAAACAATTTCGAAATTACTAATTTCTATTATTGTTCTCTTTTTTTTTTTTTTTTATTTTTATTTTTTTTTTTATTTTGGAGAAAATGTTTAACAGAAAAACTCTTTTGGCTATCCCATAGATTTTTCAATAAACACACTATATATTTTCTAAATTTTCATTTTTTCTCATTCATTAACCTTCCATTATCACCCAAACACTCAGGTGATATTTTGGTAACAAATTCAAGAGCATCATTGAGTCAAAGCTTTTTTTGTAGAATGCATTAAATTTCTGTATAGACAACAAAACCTTTCATGGAAAATGTAATTAATTTGCATGCAACGACAAGTTACATGCCATTCTGGAATGGGTAAAAACTGCATATAAATTCCTTCATACCCCAAGTATGTGCACCAACCCTTCCTAGAATCCCAGGGCTCCCAAAAGGAAAGAAACCCTGAACCCCTATTCCATTTTCTTCTCTTTCGAAGCTCAACCATGTCTCGCTACGACTGGAACTTGAGGCAAGGAAACATGCTTGGTTCATCAGACCCTGCACCACCTAGGGCAACTGATCTAACACAAATTGCATGCAGACTATGTGACCGTGTGTTTATGAGCACCCAAACTCTCATATCCCACATCGATTCTCACATGGGCGATGGTGACCGCACCACCGCGAGATTAAGGCAACTTAATAATCTTCCAAACAATATCAACGCCTTCATCTCGTCCAACGCTCCGACCCGACCCGTTCCTATATTTCCAAGAAGCCTTTTTCATGGTGCTAATAACCAAATTGGTTTTGCAACCCCGCCGCTGCCGCCGCCGCAACCTCATTATCAACTTCCATGTGCACAACAACCACAAGTTCCTCATTATTCGTTGCCAAGAAACCCTAATGTTAACTCAGGAGCTGCTGCATCACATCACATGATGATGCCATATGGTAATCAAATGGCACATGTGGTGAGGGAGGAGAACTATAGTGACTGTACCAGACCGTTCCTCAGTCAGTTGGAGCGCCCTATTCCGTCAATTAATTTTGGGTTGGATGCTAGTGGTAACGCCAAATCTGATAATTTGGATTTGGCATTGAAACTTTGAATCATGCATGAACAATTATTTATTGTAGCAGTTTTTTTGAATTTTCAGTGTAGAAAACAGAGCAATTCTTCGTTGTAGTTGTATACAATCAATATAACCGGTTGTATACATATATAATTATTAATCGTAGCTGTTTTTCTGTTCTAGTATAAACATCAGAATAATTTCGTTGTATATACAATCGATTGTATATATTATGGACTAATGTGATGTTAAATAATAATACTATGTGACCGTTCTCTTTCATGAAGTTCCGTTTTTGTGCAATCCTACTTTTTATGTATTATGAATAATCTTATCAGTAGTTTGCACTCATTGACAGTGAGATAGCATACGTACGCACAAATTATTGTGTGTCTGAAATATAAGGTGTGGAGCCAAAAATAATCACAAGGCGACACGTGGATTTTTAGATAAAAAAAGGGCAAAAATACTCTTGAGGCATATCAGGATTCCTACACGCGAGCAGCATGCAATCATCCCTCAACCAAGTCAAAAGTGTCCAAAATAGTTAACAATTCAAAACCTATTTCATCCATCCTCATCACATCCTCTCCACAAGGTAACTCCCAAATCATTCCTCTTTTATTATATTAATTAGCTAATCAATTAGGAAATTATTCTATTAATTACTAATTAATTGATTTATTATTCAATTATCCCTAATTAGCTACAAATCAAAAACCTCACCCAAAATACCAACCAAGTGGCCGGTCCTCCTCATCCTAAAGGGGCCGGCCACCCCCTATAAATACTACCTCATTCTCTCCAAAACTCAATTCCAACTCTCTTGCAAAATTCTCTAAATTCTCCAAACACTTTTCTCTCAAAATTCTAACTTTGGCATCAGAGGTTCTTCGGCTAAAGCCCCCCCATTCATCATGGGCGCGTGAGGCTCTTGGCCTTGACCTAAGGTGTTAATTGTTTTGTAGGTGCAATTTTGTCCAAGAAGGAGAAGCCGAAATTTTGCATCCACAAATTGGTGCTTTCATTGAGAGCAAGAAATCCACACTCGTAGAAGACTCTCGCATAAAAAGGTTTTTCTCTATTTTCTAGTCCACTTGTATTTTTTCATACGTTCTTATTATTAGAATTTTTTATTTGCAAAGATTCTTTGATAAAATGTAAAAGAGAAGTACAATGGCTAGAAATTTAGAAAATTCAACAAGTGAAAATTTCAATATTCAAGAGATGGGACCGCGACGATCCACGAGGCTAAATGTGACAATAAGTGGAGCGACACCACCACTACGAGGCTCCACCATGGCAACCATTGCGGTGGCCACTACAGCAACCACCTGCGGCGAGGTCCATTGCACCAAAGTTACGGCCCAAGCCATGTCATTCCAAGACCAAGGCAAACTGGCCTGTGCTGCCCAAATCTAACGCGAGCCCAATGCGTTGTTTAGCCGAGCCCAAGCCTCGCACTCACGTGCACCACACGTCGAGCAGCCCACTCTCGTGGCCCAGTCTGCTCCCACCGAGCAGCCCACTTTCGTGGCCAAGCCTGCTTCCGCCGAGCAGCCCATTTCTGTGGCCCAGCCTGCTCTCACCGAGCAGCCCACTCCTGTGGCCCAGCTTGCTCCATCCAGCAGCCTACTCCCGTCAAGTAGCTTGCTCCCGTGGCCCAACCTGCTCCCTTGGCTTCCCGAGCAGCCTAAGTCGCCCCAAGACTATCTCAACCATCTGGACCTACCATCGAGCTGGGGGCATTTTCACCATATTTCTATGCGGATTTGACATTTCCCAATTCAAATCTCGCGCCCGAATCCTACCACACTTCCACTGCTTAAGGAGGCATATTCCTTCCAAGCTCTTCCAATCCAAATGGCGAACAATGCTTGTCTCGACAAGTCATAGAGTTGACGAGCACCCTTGCACAACAGACGACCTTGGTGAATCAGCTCTTGCAGCACACCGAGATGCAACGTGCCCCTGACAAGGTGTCCCGAAGTAGGACGAGGGCAGACGAAGAACCTCTCCAGCAGCGTCCCGGCAAACAAGCCACTTGACCAGTCATGAATCGAGCGTTCTAACGGAGTACACTCCCGACTAGGCCCCTGAGATAGCGTATACTTCTTTCTTAGTGCATGGAGAAGCGTGCACTCTTAGTTAGGCCCATGAACAAATATACACTCACGGTTGGGGCCACACTCCGATAATCAACATGAGCAACCTTCTAGGCGAAGTGTTTATTTGCGGCAATGCCCGCAAGGAGCATCATTCACCTCACATCGGAGTAGGTAGCACAGCAGACAGAGAGAAGTAGACGCTCAATCCGGCTTAAATTCAACCAGCAGCCTGTGAGTTACCAGCTCGTCTGCCAGGAACATACCATACCCATCCCAGTCGCGGCATAAACGAGCCGAACGCATGGAAGAGTAACCTAAACCACCAGGTCACAATCAGGGGCAGCCGAGAGCTCTGCCACCCTAACAAAGGCAAATCCAGGAAGAAGTAGAAAGGCTCTTGACCGAGCGATTGCGCGATTTCCTGTGTAATGAAACTATTGACAAGGCTCTCCGATGAGACATGACCAACATAAGCGAGTCATCTTTCAATGACAAGATCGAGCAGACAGGACTACCCCACATAGATTGCCGGATATAAAGATTACTTATGTTCCGACAAACGCAGCAGCTCAGCTTAATAGCGCGCCGAGGGCAGACGAGTACTAGAAGGACACACCAGCCCAACTACCAAGAACTGGGGGCAGTCTTTGTTCTCAACACTCCAGACAATTCCTCCTGCTGTGCACAACCTGGCCCAAGCCAGTCCCAGCTCTGCTTTCACAGCCGTGCCTACCTGCTCCATGGCTCCTGGCAGCCATTGATCTATCACCATGGCTCATAACTGTGCCAATCTTGCACCATGGGTCCCAGCCATGCCGATCTTGCCCTGTGCCTCGTGTCAACCAAATCTCAAAAGGGCACACGACGAAACACCTAATGATGGCACAATAATTCTGGGAGCAACTCATTGTGCTTACACCCTTACGCGGGTTCCACAAGCAGTTCGAAGTCTCAAGCAGATCGCCAAACATAACCTCACATGCTAAGGATTATTTCAGTTGTCCAGCAGACCAGCTTTCCTCAGCTGCACTCACGACAACAACTTCCATGCTCTCCAGTGTGAGAGGGTAAACCAATCCCCCGACACCCATATGGGTCTGCTCTCCAGTGCGAGAGGGTAAACCAATCCCCCGACACCCATCTGGGTAAGCTCTCCAATGCGAGAGGATAAACTAATTGCTCTACAGTGCGAGAGGGTAAACCAATTCCCCGACACCCATATGGGTCTGCTCTCATGTGTGAGAGGATAAACTAATTGCTCTCCAGTGCGAGAGGGTAAACCAATTCCCCGACACCCATATGGGTCTACTCTCTAGTGCGAGAGGGTAAACCAATCCCCCGACACCCATCTGGGTAAGCTCTCCAGTGCGAAAGGATAAACTAATTGCTCTCCAGTGCGAGATGATAAACTAATTGCTCTCCAGTGCAAGAGGGTAAACTAATTCCCCGACACCTATATGGGTTTGATTTCCAGTGCGAGAGGATAAACTAATTGCTCTCCAGTGCGAGAGGGTAAACTAATTGCTCTTCAATGTGAGAGGGTAAACTAATTGCTCTCCAGTGCGAGAGGGTAAACTAATTCTCCGACACCCATCTGGGTAAGCTCTCCAGTGCGAAAAGGCCACATAGCTCAAAAGATCGAATGCTTGAAGATCAACTAGGCAGCAAATGGTTAAGGGGCAGCAACCACTTTTGCACTTAACAGTTCGCTCATCCGACACTTCATCTTCAACAGCTCCGAACTTGGCAACTCCATCCTTGGCTGCTCCATCTACGGCAGCTGAGAAATCAAACTCAAGCAGTTTCCTCATTTTTGGCAAGCAGCCCAGACGTGGCAGCCCAAACTACGCCACTTCCTCAGCCCATGCCGAGCTATTCCTTGGCTTCAATCAAGCCGAGTAGCACAAGCAATGGCCCCTGCCACACCATCTCCTTGGCCCATACCAAGCCGACTCCTAGCCCCTGCCAGCCGACGTGCCACACCACCCCGATGACTGCCCCGTGGCAACATCTTCCAAGAAGAAGGTAAGGAGATTAATTTTTTCTTACATCGGTGTGGCACGAAGAAGACAAAGAAATCAACGGAAGACGGTTCTTTGCACGGGCAAGCAAAGAAGAGTGCTAGGGGAGGGGGAACAAATATCTTCTAGCTTTCTCTCTTTCTTGTAGGGAAAAATAATTGCCCTCCAAAGTTGATTTAATCCCCTGCTTAAGGTAGACTTAAATAGGCTTTGGAGGCGATTTATTTCCCTTTCCTAGAAGAATCTAATTCCAAGTCCAAGAGAGAATCAACATCAAAGTTGGAGATCTCTACACCTGTTGCCCTTTCCTGTGAACAGCCCAGTAGGTGTGGGGGCCAAAAATAATCACAAGGCGACACGTGGATTTTTTGATAAAAAAAGGGCAAAAATACCCTTGAGGCATATCGGGATTCCTACACGCGAGCAGAGGGCAATCATCCCTCAACCAAGTCAAAAGTGCCCAAAATAGGTAACAATTCAAAACCTATTTCATCCATCCTCATCAAATCCTCTCCACAAGGTAACTCCCAAATCATTCATCTTTTATTATATTAATTAGCTAATCAATTAGGAAATTATTCTATTAATTAGCTAATTAATTGATTTATTATTCAATTATCCTTAATTAGCTACAAATCATGAACCTCACCCAAAATATCAACCAAGTGGCCGGTCCTCCTCATCCTAAAGGGGCCAGCCACCCCCTATAAATACTACCCCATTCTCTCCAAAACTCAATTCCAACTCTCTTGCAAAATTCTCTAAATTCTCCAAACACTTTTCTCTCAAAATTCTAACTTTGGCATCGGAGGTTCTTCGGCCAAAGCCCCCCATTCATCATGGGCGAGTGAGGCTCTTGGCCTTGACCTAAGGTGTTAATTGTTTTGTAAGTGTACTTTTGTCCAAGAAGGAGAAGCCGGAAATTTTCATCCACATAAGGTGACAAGTTTTAATAACGTACAACTAACAAGTGAACGCACAAACAATATTTCTTTCTTGATTGAAATTTTAAGACCGTAATTATATACATATAATTCCACCCCCCCAAACAGAGTCTTTCTCACCCCTGTGTGAGTGTCCTTCTGTCAAGCCTTTACTTTGCCATGGCCGATCCCAGCTCTGGCTGGGGTCGAGTGGTAGTCCTTCCTTCCTCATGTTTTTTTCTTCCTTCTTTTTCTTTCTCTATCAATTCACTTTTTCCCCTGTTTGTTGGCTGGATCAATCTCATAGATCACCCCTGTTTATATCTAACTTCTTTTGGCCCTAATCCGCCTCCACCTCCATGCTTTCCAACAATCACTCCCTACCCTTCCATAGACTCAATACTTCATTGACAACAACCGGATCTTCTCCCACAAATCATCAACGCGATTTATCACTTTCCCTTTAGAAGGTACGTAGAGTTTCAGTTCGGGTGTTCACACCACCTCCTTCCATCTTTTTGCCTTCGTTGGCAATATTACTGTTACTGCTACTTGCGGAGCTAGTTCTTCCCACTGGTTTCTATTGATTTGTGGTGGCGATTTCGATGGTGCATTTTGAAGGATGTTGAAGTCTTCTATTCATCCAGCTCGAGGACTTTGTTTGGCCTGATCTTAGGTGTCTGTTGGGAGCGATTATTTGAGATGGTTGGTAGTTGGCATTCCGAAGGTGGCGAAGCTAGCAAGTTCATAAGGCTTGTTTCGGTTTCTGGTTTCTTTTTTGTTTTCGGCCTAGAACTTTGTTTGGGTTTTTTTTACTTTACTTTGGAGGTCCAATTGTATGTTGTTGTGCTAATTGTAACTAGGTCTATTTTTATGTAATTATGTTGATGTGGTAATGAATTTACTAGACCTGGCAATCGTGTCGTGTTTTCCGTGTTTGTGTCGTTTTCGTGTCACACCCGATATCTTAACGGGTCGTGTCATGTAACACCCGTTAAAATAAATAGGTAAAATGACCCGACCCGAAATCGACCCAATAATATTAACAGGTAATATGACCCGACCCGTTACCCGTTAAGGAAAATATATTTTAAACCAATAAATAATCAAATGAAAAACATAATACTAAATAAGTATATACATACCATATTGTCACATCCAAAACATAAAAACGCATTTTTCTTTTAAGTATATTTTCGCTTACCTAAATTGATTGCTCTAGCTTTTTCTTTGCAAGACTCGTATTTGTATTGTCTATACTTTCACTTCCAAGATCTCGTTCTATTCCCATTGTAATCTCCACGAACTCCTCATCACTAAGATTTACTTAATCTGAATCTCTAGCATCCATTGCTTCTTAATCAAAATGGGTATAAATGAATTAATAGCTTAATTAATTAAGTAAAGTCTTTAATAGTTTTTTAATTAATGTAGAAGTGTAAAAAATATAGAAAAAAATATATAAACGCTCGTAATGACAAGCTTTACAACTTTCATGAAGCTTAACTTCGAAATTCGTCACTATAATCATATAAATCATGGATCAAAATTTAACCATTGATTGTTGTTTACATTTACGCTTCATTATTCTCATCAAATTTTGTTTTTTCAGATTTTGTTTTTTTGAAAACATGATCTATTAGAGGATGCAGGAAGATGAACGGTTTGGACCGTTGATATTATATTCAGAGTTTTATGGTTAGTGTTAATATTGCTTGATGTTTATAAAGTTTCTACAAAGTATATGACATCGACTCATATTTCAGTTAATCGTAATTATCAAAACATTATAACAAAGATCTGAACCGTTCATCTTCTTACATCCGCCAGATGATCATGTTTTAAAAAAAAATATTTAAAAAATGAAATTCAATGAGAAGAATAAAGCGTAAATGACAATCGACGGTTAAATATAAATTTAAGGTTTATGGATTATAATGTTGGATTTCGAAGCTGACCCCTTCATGAAAGTTGTAAAGCTTGTCACTATGAGTGATTGTATATTTTTTTTTACATTTTTTACATTTCTACAATAATTATTATTAATTTTACCCTCAAATAAAAAACATTATTCATGAAGGTTTGGAGGATTTTAAAAATCTAAACGATAATGTAAGTGTAACCATTATCTACTCGTGGAGAAATAATGATGAATCACGAGTGTTTATATATTCTTTCATATTTTTCATACTTGTATGTATGTCTTCTTAGTTCTTGCCTATACAAATACTATACTAGTTTATTTTAATTTTGGATAACAACATGTTAAGTAAAATTTATCCTAGTAATGATAATAAGGGACTCTCATAATAAAAATAAATAATGACAAAAACTTTTTTTTTTAAACTTATATAGAATAATAATACAAAACTATATATTTAATATAGAATATATTGTATTTATGGCTATTGTATTTTATAATAAATCTTTTGGTAATTAAACTTTAAAATTATCAAAATAAATTTTTTCTTGACAGGTCGAAACGGGTTACCCACATGTTATCCGCATGTATACCCGTTAAGAACCCATTATTAACGGGTCACCCGATAATGACCCGATTAGTTCTTGTGTTGACCTGAAACCCATTATTTCCGTGTCGTGTCAGAAACTGCCAGGTCTAGAATTTACCGTTTGTCCAAAAAAGCAAACAATATTTGTTTCTTTTATTTTTCTTCCTTTTTCTACAAATTAATAGAACTCTCATTGTCAACCAAAACCCCATAAAATATCGTTCTAACCTTCTAATCAAATCTGATCATAAATAAATAATATGGGTAGTAATGTAATTTCACACAACCAAAATTTGACTATTTTCTATAAAATCCTCACCTACATGTGATTTTAATATATTTAATTAGAAAAATAATAAATAATAAATAAGCCTCTCTCCCCACTCTCACGTTCTTTCTTTAGTCTCTTCCTCTCTCCTTTCATTTTAAATAGCAAAAATGTTCACACACTTTGGATATGGGCATATGCTAGTATATAAAAGAGGATGAGCCGCCCAAGGATGAGCCTTTTATAATCTCAAAAATTGCCCTTCTCCTATCAGAATTTCAAAAGAATTTTTTTTTAATAGAGTACAAAATAGTAAAATTACATCATTTGAAAAGACAAAAAAAAGCACCCACCTAATGGGATTATGCGTGGGTGGTTAGTAAATTTATTAATTTTTAAAATATTTTAATAAAAATAATAATAACTAGCAAGTATAATTAAAAATAAATAATAAATAATATATTATCAAACAGAAAAATAAACAATAAAATAAAAAAAGTCAATTGTCACACTCGTAAGTAGACATGGAATTCATATCGTGATTTTCGTGAGAGCATGTTTTCGTGACATACTCGATATTACGGGTGAGCAAACAGGTCCTGGACTTGCGGGTCGGGGTGGGTATATGCTATTCGGGGCGAATACGAAAATTAGAAAGACAAAACGAAGCGGGGTTGGGCGGGACGTGTCTACAAATAATAGGGAATGGGCCCCTGGCCCGGCCCCTTTTTAACATGGGATAATGGATTGGATTAATCTCTACTAATTAATGAAACACTCATTGTCAACCAAAATCCTATGAAATTTCCAGTTTAACCCTCTAATTAAAACATAACATGAATAAGAAATATGGGGCTGAAATGTAATTTCACACAACCAAATTTTGCAATTTTTTTAAAGCTTCACCTAAATGTGATCCTAACATATCTCTAATTAAAAAAAACCCTAAACCCTAACATATCTCTAATTAAAAAAAAATTAAAAAATTAAAAAAAAATTAAAAAATTAAAAAAAAACCCTTCCCACTCCCACATTCTCTATCACTCCCTTCTTCTCTCATTCTATTTCAAAAGCAAAAATAAAAAATTTTCTCACACTTTGTGTGTGCATATGCTAGTGTATGATTAATCAAGTTCCAAAACTCTCCGGCGTTGGATTCTTTTTTCCCCATGGCTTGTCATTCAGTTTTCCCCTCTCATTCAGTCGTGTCCTCGACAGCAGCCTTCCATCACCATCTTCTGGCCCAATAGTGACCACCCATCACCGCCGTCGAAAACAACACCATCATCATGTGAATCAAAATCGGCCTCCATCATCTCATCTCCTCCCAATTTCAGGTAACATAATTTATGAACCTTTAATTGTTAAGTATGGTTAATTTTCTAGGTTTAGGGATTTACGGTTATCTGCAATTTCCTGTTCTTTCCGATTAATTTTCTAGATTTTGGAATTAAGGGTTTTCTGCAATCTCTGACTTTATTGGGCATTTCTTAAATGTTTGAATTGGGCATTCAATTGAGCATTTCTTAATGTTTGAATTGGGAATTTATGTATTGTGTAAATTCACGCTGAACGTCCAAAGGATCAGGTTAGCTTGAAGGTTTTTTTATTTTATTTTATGTATTATGTAAATTTGCAGACATGGTGAAATTTGAAGTTTTTAACTCAAAAAATTCTTTGTGGTTGTACTTTCAAACTGTTTGTGATTAAATTAATTTCGTTGTGGTTTTTAACTAAAGTTTTTAACCCTAAAACTGGCACTGATTGTGATAAAATTAATAGTTCTTGATTCCTATTATTATAGGATGTAGAGGTGGGATATTGGTTGAGATTTCTGGTGTATGACTATGAATTTTGAATTTTCCAGCCACCCCATACTCTGGTGTTTTGAGTTTCAAATTTGGTTTCCAGTAATTTGTTATAACAAAGAAAAAAGTAATTGGATATGTGGACGCGTCTCGAACCAAACGGGCCGGATTAGGTTCGGTTCCTAAGTTCATAATGCTTATACCTGGCCCTCCTCGCCCCGTTACATTTTAAAACGGGTCCAGTTCAGTTCCTTCAAAATTGGGTCCGACCCGGTTCGTGACCACCCCTACTCAATATCTTAACAGGTCGTGTCGTATAACATTTATTAAAATGGATAGGTAATATGATCCAACATAAACTCGACCCTGCACGATAGATCACTCTATTCGTAGGATTCACTTCCTTAGAAGAGGAAGAACACAACACAAAATGATCGCTATCTCAATCATTTCATCTCATGTGATTAATCTAGATTACTTCCGAGACTTGAAGTTCTTGGTCTAGTATACTAGTTTGGATGACATATGCAATTGGAATGAGATTGTCATTGATGATGTTTTCGCTTTTAGGGTTAACAGATACATACACCATAAGTTGATAAAATACATTATACTTATGAGAGAGGTAATACGAAAATAAATAAAATAAAATCTACCTATTACCCACAAACTTTTGGTGAAGTCCATTAGCCGTTAGGAATTACACCCAAAATTGAAAGTTCCGTCAATAGCATGCAAGTAAGCCTCATGTATGAGGTTAATTTTGTAAACTCATGAAGTTTTATTGTTGTTGAAAATGCATCATGTTCATGTTTTAACAGAACCCTCGTTGAAATCTAGGCTTTATCCTTCTGGTGATTGTAGAGACTGATAAGTACGAATATACAGAGGATTAGGGCAAACAATTAAGGGGCATTTAGTAATACATTAGAGTTTTGAATTTCTATTTGGAAGGGAACGAAGAGAAGGGCATGATGAAGCTGTTCTTTGCTCATATTTAATCAAAATTTTCAAGAAAGAAGCAGGAAAGAACCCCTTCCACGACATAGGGGCAATATATAATGACAAATTAACCTCACACGTAAGACTCACGTGCATTAATAACTGAGAGTTAACATAAATTTTAGTTTTGGGCGTAATTTCTAATGGACTTCACCACAAAGATTTTAATCCTAATATATATATTTTTTTAACCATGGGAGCTATTTTCTGACTACCATATCACCACGGGGCCAATATATTCAATTTGGCCTAATAAAAATCAGGTGATGTGGATAACCAGTGAGGCTAACAAATTGGACTAAACCGAACATTGATTTACAAAATTTGACTTATATCAAGCTTATACTATTTTATATGAAGTGATTCCAAATTGTTCTGTACCTTTTAAAACATTCCAAATAATTACCTAATATTTTGAAAAGTGGACATTTATTAGGTTCACTAGCGTTTAGTGATGTTGTGGACAATAATTATTATAGCGGGTTTTACGATCTCAAGTCGTTTATGGAGCTTTGAACTTCCAAATCGGCGCAGTCTAGAAACATCATTACTTAATGTTGGTAAAGTTATCACTTAAAGCTGGTGACCTAACAGATGTCTAAATTTTAAAATGTTAAGTCGTTTATTTGGAATGTTTTAAAAGATTGGACTAATTTGAAATCACCCCAAAAAATTGGATAGTCATCCATACTTAATCCTTGATTATAATTAATTATTATGTTATCTGGCTTATAATTTTTCAAATGAAAGATTAACAACAACAAAGTTAAAAGTTAATGGGTAACATTTGGTCCAATTTCTAATATTAGGCAACTGTAATTTCCCACACATTCAAATCGGGTACCTTACTCTCCTCCACTGTTTGTGCTATAATCATGGCTTGCGATGAAATAGTTGATTATGTACTAATTGATGAGTCGATATTTATTTATATATTTTACCCTATTTTTAGTATTAATTTATTGGTTATTTTGGTAGAATTTTGATACTTTGATTTATATTTTCAATATAGGACATCCAACGTCCTTTGAAGCAAAACATGATCAAATTGACAAATTTTGGAGTAATTCAAATTGGAGGACGTTTGTGTGTCTCTTGGCATATTTGTGTCAAAATTTGGGATTTTCCTACCAAGCAGTTATTTTCTGGCGATGGAATAAAGGAGCAGTGTGCAGCGCTGGAAAATGACGTTTATGGGCTTAAATTGCGTTTTTGGAGCCCTAGATGACCTTTGATGCGTTCGTAGTCTTCTGGAGAAGTGTTCAGAATATTTCAAACTTGAAATCAAGCTATATTGGGCCAGCTTTGGAGCAGTTTAAGGGTCCAAAACGTGAATGTTCAGATTTTAGACGAATTTTACCATTTAATTTAAGGAAAACTAATGAAAAAGGCTTAAAAAGTTTTAGTTTTAATAAAAAAAAATCATGTTATAAGTTTTGTTTAATGATTAGTACAAGGCCCAAATTAAAGTAGTCCAACTAAAAATGGCACAACTATAATAAATTATGATTTGTTGATTTTACCCTTAACTTTTTTAGGTTGAGTTTCAGATTTTCTTCGTTAATGGAGTTCATCGTTGTTTTGCAGACCTTCTTCTTTTTATATGAAACAAAAATATAGATCCTCATCCCATTTAATTTATATTTTGTATTATTTCGTTGAAATGTGATCGTCATTATTATTCATAGTGTATTCGAGGTACTGTTTTTCAATTTTTCTTCGTCAGTGGAATTCATTGTTTGTTTCTCCTGAAAATAAATTTGAGATCTGCATGCTATTCAATAATAACGACGGGTCACTATTTCTGGACTGTAAAAATAAATTGTTTCTGGATTTTAAGTAACACTGTTTCTAGAATCTAAGTCACTGTTTCTGGAATCCAAGTCACTATTTCTAGATCCAAATGAAATATACACACTGTTTCTTAAATGTAAGCTAGAAAAGAAATAATGAAATTCACTGTATTTGGATTCAAAACAAAATAAGCACCATGTATCTTAAATATAATCAACTGATGCATGAAAGAAAAAAACAGTCAAAGGTTAAAACATAGACAGTTTTTGGAATCTAAGTCACTGTTTCTGGATTTTGGTTCTTTTCTTTCCAGATACAATGTTTGTTTGTGCACAAACAAAACAAACACTGTATCTTTTTTTTTTTTTTTCTTTTTCTAGAAACAGTGTTATGTTTCGGGTTATCCAGAAACAATTTTATATATTTTTTTTCCTGACACTTTTGCTTGTTTCTGCCATTAAACTTCTTTGAACTTGTTTCGGCGACTTTGTTCCGATGAATGCTTCCTTTTTCAACTTTGATTTGGTTGTTTTCGAAATGGGGGATTTTGATTTGATAGGAAGACAGAGAGTTATTATGGCAATTTCGTGCTGGGTTGAGGTTGGTGAAGAGTCAGGACAATATTGAATCAGAGCTAAGATATAACAAAAGCTAAGATCCCATGGTGAAGTTGGTCTTACGATTATCAATAAGCCATGTGAAGTGAAGCTGAGAAGAAGCACGACTACGAGGAACTGGACTAGAAGGTAAGAGATTAAGCTGAAGAGGTGGATCCGATGAAACTGTACTTCTTCTTCTTCCTTCCTCTTGATCATAAACTTCATGGGTGCTCTCTCTGCTACTCTCATCCGATCTTGCAGCACTCCCCAAGCCCATGCAAAACCCTAGATCCTTGTTGCTAACAATCTCGGCTTTGAAGCATCCCCCAAGTTCAAAGCTAACACCATACAGAAGTGTAGATTTGTAGCGGATTAGGTTTGTAAGTTTGACCCCTGAACAATAGTTTTGGATGGTTTTTTTATTAGACTTTGAGCCTTTTTGGTTATATAACATTTTGGGATGGTTTTTAGTTAAATATTTGTTGGCCCAAGCCCTTTTCATTAAAGCCCCCTTTAATTTAGGGTTATATTTCCTATTTTATTTTAGTTATCTTAGTTTCCTAGTTGGAATAAAGGACCTGGTTTTTATGGTTTGTGCGATGGCATAGCAACATATATTGCTTTGTTGTCCACAAATTTTTATTGCGCTTTCTTTTATGCAACTTTGGAGACAGAGAGTAATTGCTAGGGTTCTTGGAGATTTTCTACTTTAAGGTGTTTTCATTCCTTTTATTCTTAATGATATTTTCTATTATTTTAATTATGATTATACGTAACTAATTTTCTTTTTGCTAGGACAAAGCCTTGAGCCTTAGCATGAATATGTGATTTTTATATAATTGCTTATGATTGATTGCATGCATACTTTGAATTATTGATCACCGTGATTAAAACTATCTAATTGTCTTAATAACTGATCACCATTAGGATATTTAGAAAAGTAATTTGATGCAATTTTGGTCGGAAGGTTCCCTGAAATTGATGCTGGCTTCTTGTGATTAGTAATTGTAATTTCACTTAAGATGAACACCACATCTTAAGGGTTGCATGGTTTTTCAAAGGGTTTTCATAAAACTTAATGAGTCTCTCATGTTTAGATTTGATCCGAACGTCCGGACGGGTTGCATGTTAGATATACGTTCTATGTTGGAAGTTTCAAGTAGAATATAAATTAGGAAAACCTAACCTTCAAAGTGGCATGTGTAGATCATAAGTAATTGGTAAAAATGCATAGGGTTGCTAGGTGATGGTGGAACCCTAGTACTTTTATAAATTGGTATTTTAAAAACTGTTCTCTTTTCCTTCATCTTTAGTATTGCATTTTAGTTTACTTTTATTAATTAAATTCGTTTTAATTTAAGTAGGTCATAAAATCATTCATCCCAACTTTCTATTTTACAATAATTAATTGGAATTTAGTTTGCTTCGAATTATTTAATAATCCCTGTGGAGAACGACATTCCGAGAACCATTTATACTACAATATCCTTGTCATTCTTGCAAGTAATATAGGAGTTTTTAACCCTTTTGCGTGTGTGGTAAAATCCCTATCACTAATCTCCCTCTCCAAAATGTTCACGAATTTTCTTCTAGACCAAGAACCTTTGATTGCATTCATACATTTAGGGAACTGAGTTTGAGGCCTCAATTATGCTCTAATATTGGGCCGGGGTACTAGATATTAGTGATTAGATTATTGTTAACAAACTTTTGCACAAAATTGTTAGATTTACTAATTAGTTTAGGGTTTCAAACTAGGGTTCATGGTTACAATTATTTAAAATCTCATTGGCAGCTATGGAACCTTATTCCTGAACCATATCAAAAAGCAGGCATCAAATTTTCGGCAGGAGAAATACAAAACTGCTAGGCTGACTTTTACTGATGTTACTCGAGCTGAACTGTAAGTTTTTTTCTTATTCCACTTTCTATTTTGTTCCCAACCCCTTCTAGTTTGCAATTGTAGTTCCTTATATATGAAAAAAGAAATGTTAGCTAGGGGCTTAATTAGTAATAATTTTTAGTACAAATCCCACTCACAAATAAAATCTTTAAAATAAATATCTTGCATTCAAGTTTAGAATATGTAGGATTTTGGTAACATTCAAATCTCATGCTTTGTGTAATATCAACCCTAACATGCCATGAGATCCATCCTGTCATAAAGGTTGGCTGAGGAAGCAACAAATAATGATCCATGTAGCCCTGATGCTAGGACAATGATTAAAATAGCTGCTGCCTCCTTTGAGGTGGATGGCTATTGGAGAATTGTCGATATCCTTCATTGGAGGTGACCCTTTATTTATTTATTTTTTTTAATTTATATCAATCAGAAGAGTCTACAGTAAAGTGCAAATCTATTAATGTTGTAATGAATAATAATATAGGTTATATAGCATACATTGGAAAGAGTGGAGGCAATAATACAAAGCATTGATACTCTTAGAGTTCTTACTAACACATTGCGGAGCAAAAAATAATCACAAAGCGACACGTGGATTTTCGGATTAAGAAGACAAAAATACCCTTGAGGTGCATCAGGATTCCTACGTGCGAGCATCGGGTAATTATCTTCGGTCAAGTCAAAGGTGCCCATAAAAGGTAAACAATTCCGAATTATTTCATCCATCCACATTTTAGGTAGTTATTTCAATAACTACCAATTATCCCACATAAATTGAGATAATTGACAAATTAAGGGGATTATTACTCATTAATTTGTCAATTAAATTAGCCATAAAGCCACAAAATTACCCTAATGGCCGGTCCCCTCTCTCCAAGAAATGGCCGGCCACTTCCCTATTTTTTCCCATATTTCCTTACCCCTTTCTTCCCCTTTTTAAGCCAATTATTCAATTATTCATTATAACCCTTTTCATAAATACAAAAGACATTCCCTTTTGATTTAATTAGCCAATAAATGGGCTAATTAAACCTAAATTAAACACAAAAACCCTAGCTAGGCCGGCCACCTCCTATCCCTATAAATATATTCCTATTCTCACAAAAAAGCGAATTCCACTCCTCTTGCAAAAATACTCTAAACACTCTTTCTCTCTAAATTCTAACTTTGGCATCGGAGGTTCTTCGGCCAAAGCCCCCCCATTCATCGTGGGCGCGTGAGGCTCTTGGCCTTGACCTAAGGTGTTAATTGTTTTGTAGGTGCAAAATCGTCCAAGATCGAGGAGGAGGAAATTTGCATCCACACACATGGCCCATAATATTTTGCTGAAGAATTTCGAATTGATAGTGATGTCATCCAAGAGCTTGGATCCTTTAAATACATAGATAACAAAGGGTAATTTTATAGTCTATTCATTTCGTTGAAATTTTTTATTCTTTTTATTTTTTTTATTTTGTTAATACCTTTTTACTTTATCAATTGTATCATGATAGATTCAATTGGGGTGTTAGCATGCAAAAGAAATCACACCAAATACTTAACCTTCGAGGGGGAGGACAAACCCTAAGAGAAGCACGCTTAAAAGCTCTCAAAATAACGAATGAAATCCAAGGATTTGGAAGTGCAACAACTTCTCCTTCATCCGCAACTCCTTCTTCTTCATCGGCCTCCGAAGCATCAAGAACATCCTTTGGCTCATTTTCTACCACAAGTTCTGTATGGAATGACATCAATGAGCTAAGCAAGTCTTATGAGTAATCTCCCACAAAATCGGAAGCCATGGAAAGATATTCATCGGCCAGAATAGGCAGCAATGACGATGACAGGGCTTCCAATTCCCTAGCAACCAATGAAAATATTGAAGGATCGCACCTTTGGGATTGTCCTCCAATTGAAGAAAAATGTTCGTTGGTCGAATCTGGGGATGAAGGTAATGCAGAAGATGATGAAGAAGATGAGTATTATGAGAAGGCACCGAATGGTAATTTAATAAGTGGAATGTTCTCGAAGTTGGTCAACCTTAGCCCTCCAAGATCTCATGGGGAGAAAGTTTGCTTTAGGAGTGTGTCTGATGTGGTGTGGGGAAGTTTTTTTCCGTCTACATTTTAATTTGTACTAGAGATTGAGCCCGCGCAGTTGTCAAGCGAATTATAGGTATTGTATATAAAAAGGATTAAATGTGTTGTAAGCATGGTGCTAGGTATGTAGAAACTATTTACATAAAAAATGTACAAAGTATTACCTAAGGTATATGTAGTAGTTGTTGATATCTTAACCATCTACACTGATATTATACACATATTAGGAGTTGTTCAAAATATTGCTGCTCCTATTTTACTGGTGTACTCAAAAAATTGTAGTGCTTTGACTGCTGAGAAGTAGTTAGCAGCTTTGTTATATTTACAGGAACCTTCTACAAAAGAGAGGTTAAAATTTACACAACTTTTTTAGTGCTGATCTTCAATGATATTGCACTCTTGAGATTTATCTTTTTCGTCTTTGGTTCCTTTGTTACAAACTAATTCACCAAATAAAGAAAAATTTGTAAGTCAAACGAAGAAATTATAACGGCTAGAAAAATGAGTTCATCTGTTTACCACACAAATGGTTATACATTATTGTATAACAAAGGATATAGTTATTCACACTTTAAAAGTTATCATGTATAATCCGTTTTAACAAAAATATGTCGTAATAAGTGTACTTGTCTCTTAAAAAAACATAATATAAATGGTTAGGGTTAACATTTTCAATTCTAAATCGATTCGTTTAGAATGCAAAAAGAGGATCCCAAATTGCATGAGCTATAGGTCTTACATAAATGATCTTGTACCCATGATTTCCTTGCCAAGCTACATTAAACAGATTTTCAAAATGCAAAAGGGAGGAGTAAAAATTCCTGACTCAGAGCATATTATGGACTCAACCACAAATCTGTTGACAACTATCAAAGACAAAATAGTACTTCTCTTGAAAATGTGGTTATTAGCCCTTTTTACACATTTTTTTCTCTTCAAAGTGTAACCTAATTATTGATTCAATTACAATACAAACATCTACAAACATCTATAGTCACTACTACATTTTACTATTTGTGCGATGAACAAAAGTTGGTCACGCAAAGTGTATTTCCGCCGCACGAACTTCTGCGCGATGGAAACTTCGTCTTGCAGAATCCATCGCTCAAAGATCATGAAGAAGGACTTTGCACGACGAAAAATATCATTGGTTGCAAGAACACGGCGCGACGGTTTAACCTTTGTCGCACAAATTTTTTAGGAACGAATGCGTTCTTCGCACAAAATACCAGCATACAAAAATGGGACGACTAATATTCATCTCTCAAAACTTTGCGCGATAAAACCTTGTTAGTCGCTAGAATTTTGCGAGACGAAGGTATTCGTTGCACAAAAAGAATTAAAAATTAATTTTTTGTTATGTTTTTTTTTTAATTTTGTAATAAAATAATAAAATTAAATTGCAATTAAAAAATGTAATGAAAGAAAAATAGTTTATTTAAATAAATATAAAATGTATGTACAAGGAAAATGTTTAAAAAGTAAGGGAGTGCAAAACTAAGAAAATAATGCGGCGTAATCTACGGGATCGTCATTTGAAGGCGACTGGAAATGTTGGGGGCAAGAAGGTCTCGGAGTTGGGGACGGGCTCAGAGGTCGAAGCAGCAGTGTTTTGGGCATGCTCGGGTTGGAGGGGATCAGATGTCGACGGGGGACGAAGATCCGGGAGACGAATTCCGGACTGATTAAGCACCTGTACAATCTATGACAACTGGCTCTTATACGAGGCGAGCTCAGTCCTAAGATCGGCCACCTCTGCTGTCAAAGCTATCACCTGACTCTTTGACTGCGATGATAAAGAGGCTCTAGGTTCCCGCCCTCGGGCATTCCCTATCCCCCTACAATATGTCCCTGACCTCCGCTCGAGAGTCTGATCCAAGGACTCTGTAAGGATCTGAAACCACGCATCCTCTGGAGGATCCACAGACTCGAGCGGAGTCTCGAGAGGAAGCTGGGAGGTGGACTCCTAAAGAACCAACTGTCGTTTCTCCATCATCGTCGCCAGTGTAATATAACATCAAATATTAATTATAACATTCAAATAATAATCTTGAAACTTGAATGCGTAAGATAGTAATTACAATTGAAGAATACTTACATGAAGGGACTCGACCAACTCATCCCCAGGTCAAACATAAACATTGCTAAAGACATCGATCTCCAGGAATTTTGAACCCCCTGGATAAATTAAGAGAAGACAAATGTTAGTACGAAAAAAAAAAAAAATATTATTTACATTAAAATTTGAATATGAAAAACTTTATTATTACCCGCCGCCGCGCCTCTATCCTATATGAGAAGGGCCTCGAACCGGAATGGTGGAGAATAGTCTTATTCTCTCGATTGCTCTTGTTGGCTTTCGTCTTCTTCAAATTTAAATGAAATATAAAAAAATCAATAAACATTAGTAAGAAACGTATAATACTTTTATACTTAGTATAAAAAAACATACCACATAACCGGGCTCTTGAAAATGATTGCAGAGCCACGCCTAACTATCTTCCTGGTCCTCAAACTTATTCGGGCAATCCTCCTCAAGAGCGACCTGTTGATCATCAAATGTCTCAAAATATTGGTGCAGGTCGCTCTTCCACTGCTTGTACCGTTCAGCGAAGAGCTTATTAACGTACACCAACATATCGTCGTTGATGTCGTCTAAATTATAGTTCGTCAGCAATGCAACAAATTAATTACATACATTAAGTAATATAAATATATAAAATTTAAAGGAAAAACAATTAAGAGGTAGGATACTTACCGACAACTGTGCGCGCACTTTCGTCCTCACCTCGTCTGGCATTGCCTTCCAAGACTTCCATTGCATAGGGCAATAGATCTGAACGACGTGACCAATGTCAGCTGATGGAGGAGCCGGGGGAGTCGAATGGGATGCAGTCGTCACAGCCTTACGACTTCTAATAAGGTTTGACATCTGCACAATTAGAAAAAAAAATTCATTGAGTATACATAAATCCTATACATGCCTAATTATGTGGCATATCACTCACACCAACCCCACACATAACTAAATCAAGCATTTGAACCATATATATACCGTTAAACATAAAATCGACAATTAAACCATAAAAGCATGTTGACCTATATGCTTTTCCCCATTCAATTAAACAATAAGAAAACAAAAATATATACGGTACTTAGAGCCAATTGGCTTGGGCAGCAGCTGCCTTTTGTAGGCCTCGAAACATAAACACAAACATATCCTTCACTAGTTTTTCCCAAATTCATATGAGTTCCCCTCCTTTCAAATGAGATTAAAAAAAAAAACACTATGTCTCTGTTTCTCATATGTGGAGAAAATGCTTCTTAAAACAGGATCTCACAGTTTAAGTGGAAGTGTCCAAATGATGCAACAAAATATTCAAAAAACACACTTCAAGGCCCCAGGGCCCAAACACAAAGCTAAATTCCAAATCCCTAATATTAAAACTCAACATTACACCCTAGAATAACAAATTATGTCATTACATGGAAATGACGATAAACAAACCTAAAGAAAGCCTAGTTCAAAAGGGTTGGAATCCCACAATGCGAGACCCCATTAAAGGAACTATCAAGATGTATTATACATGACATATTTATCTCTAATCACACATAAACATGTAACCAGTTCACTCCTTTTGGTTCATTTGTAAGTATAAAGCAGATTTTCTGAACTTGTTTCCTACAGAGAACACTTGCAAGTTGCAACACGTATGAATAGAAAAAGGAATCATCATTGCATACGTATACCATTACTACAAAAAAATTTGGTTTATATGACATGTGAACAATTTTTGTTCTTTTAGACATGATGTTATTCGCATATCCTTCACCAGCATGTTATGCCAATAACTTGGCATCAAAGTGAAGCACACAAAATATCATAAAATATCAATTATGTTATGCCAATAACTCAGGCAATGTTATAACAAGTGGTGTTAACAAATTCCATAAAATATCAATTATGTTATTCACTCAGGCAAAGTTGAACCACTGATCCATGTTTTGAGCATTGGAAATCATGAACCCTAAAACACTCTTGGGCGTTTTAATAACTGTAAAAATAACACGTTCCAGAATCCCAACCATTTTGATCTACTATTCTGCCACAAATATAGATTTTGGGATTTGAACTATTTTTCTTATAAAGCTTGAGATCATAAAATTCAGTCAAATAAGGCTTTGTGTTCTTCACTTCTAATAAGGCTTTGTGTTTTCCACTTCTAATACCACTTAAGAGAAATCAAGTTAATAAGAATATTAAATCAAATTTGAAGCAGATTTCCTATTCTTCCTACTAGGATAAAAACTGAACCTAAAAACAGCCTCTATTACACGACAACACAAGCTGTAACACTAACCGAGCGAAAGAGAACAAGAAAAACTGACAAATGTGCATGCAGATATTGCATTATTGCAATCTACATTCCATGCAATATAAGCAACCAACAGAGTCACAACATCGTAAATTTATGAAATATTTCGCCAAAAGACCCGAAATTGTAAACACCCAAATGATTACATGTATACGGATCTGTCTATAACTAAGAACACGCACCAAAAACCTGCCATGGCATATATACATTCAATTATACATTGATGTTTAATCATATACAATTATTCTGTGTATCTTTCTAATATCTATGTTATTGTTTGGATTTTTGAATTGAGGGTGTCCTGAATTTAGGGTTTAATGACTGGAATTGAGGATTTTTAATTTTTTTTTTAAATTGGATTTTTAAACTTCACTTTGTATTTGCATGTGCGTTATAGAGGTGAATTTTAGAACCCATTCTTCCTGGTCAGATTAGAACCCTAGTTCTAGAACCCTAATTCAAAGCAATTATCAAATCAAAGCAATAATTCAAAATATTAGAACCCTAATTGTAGAACCCTAATTCCTAATTTTACTAGAGTTAAGTAAATTTCAATTTACCTCAGAGGGAGAGCGATGTCAGAGGAGGAAGAGATAGGGTTGTTGGAGGAGGAAGAGAGAGGGTTGCCGGAGGAGGAAGAGAGAGTGCGAGGGAGAGCTAAGGGAGATGGTTGTCGGATGGAGAGTTTACAAAGAGGAGAGGTAAGGGGAAAGTGTTTGCAATTTCAGTTTAATCCTGAGGTCATTACGTGACGAACATAAGATATTTGTCGTGCAATAAATTCAAATTTTCACGAAATTATGTTTATGCGCACCAAGAAAGTCAAATTTTCAGCTCATTGCGTGATGAAGAGTAATTAATTGTCGCTCAAATGCCATTCGCACGTCGAATAATATTTTGTTCGTCGCGCAATGAGCTGAAAATTTAATTTACCCGAGTAATTTTTTTTTAAATTTATATTTATTCAAATAAAAACAATTTATTTATAACATGAGATAATTAAATTATAAAAAATTTCATTTACTATGTTTTACATGGCAAGTCACAAATAAATTGTATTATTCATCATCCGAACTATAATAACTTTCGTTATGATCGCTATCATCATTTTCGATCTCCCAATCCTCCTCCTCGATAGGTACGTCACCGTCGTTGTTCGGGCCCACTGCACCTTCGTATCGTGAAATATTACTGAGGTCAACTGTAATTGAATGAATCGGTATTTCGATTGAAGCCACTCCTTGTATCTGAAACCATTCTTGGATAAGATTTGTATCTCGAAGTATTTCCGCATCATTTTCCATTGAAGATTCTAAACGTTGGTCAGCGATGTTGTTGACGTCATCGTTTTCAGTAGGGTCTTGTTTTAGTATAGCATACACATTCATCTGATCAATATTTTGAACAACTTTCCAACCTCTCTCGACTTTAAGGTCAACTAGATACACAATCTGTTTTGCCATGTTTGCCAAAATATGAGGGTCGTCATCATACCAAGTTCTGTTATTGTTCACAGATAGTAAGCCATGGTTGATTTTAACATTTCTGTGCCTATTTGGGTTTGTATCAAACCCTCGACACTTAAACATGATCACTTGGTATCGGTCTTTGTAAAGCAATTGCACAACAGTTGTTAGTTTGCCATAGAAATCAATGTCCGTACTTTCGCCTCCACTGGGGACATGGACACCGCTGTTTTGAGTACACAACTTGTCATCTCGTCCAGTCCCCAAAAACTTGACGCCGTTAACATGGCAACCCGAGAACAATTCAGCGCGAATCTGGCCAAACATCAAGTTATATAACTCTTCACTGTAAGTGGGGGAATACGATGCTTTCAATTTATTCACCTAATATTATACAAAAACATACACTATTAGTTTGAGAAAATTAAATACTACAATACATATCACAAATACAAACATTTATAACTTACATATTCGGGAAACCACAGTGGAAACAATTCTCGGTGTTTCTTGCAATACAAATGTGATGGATGTTCTTGCTTCATCATCTCTTCATGCTCATCTAGGTATGCCATTATCTCATCACAATTATTCAGTACGAACCAATGCGCTACCCCCATGTCATTTTTGAAAAATGACTCGCCACGTACATGATCTCCAAAAGGTCATCCGCATTGGGCAAAAACAGAAAGTTTCTCCTTTCTCAGACCCCCATCATTATTGCCCTGAGGACGATTGAAAGTTATCTCCACATCTTTTAAATACATTCCATAGAAAGTAAGCGACTCATATTGAACCCAACCCTCTATAATTGATCCTTCAGGCTTCGCCCTGTTGCGTACACTTATTTTCAGCTACCCGAGAAGCTTGCCAAAATAAAATGATATGATACAAATTAGTAAGCGTGAGTTAATGATGCATAAACTAATGATGAGGATTATATACCTTTCTATTGGATACATCCAACGGTAGTTGACAGGACTAGCAAACAATGCCTCTTCGGGCAAGTGAACCATCATGTGGATATACTTGGGAAGAAAGCTGGAGGGAATATCATCTCAAACTTGCATAGGACTTGGACAATGTCATGGCGCAACTAATTAATGTTCGTCTTTCACAACGTTCTTGTCGTCAGTTGGGAAAAAAATTTGGACAACAACATGATTGGCTTCACTACATCTTATGGCAATAGGTGTTAAATACCCACAAGAAGTAGGCGTTGCATAAACACATGGCAGTCATGGATTTTTGGTCTAGCAAATTTACCTCCGTCAACATTCACGCAATGCACGATATTAGAAGCATACCCATTGGGAAACTTTATAGACGATACAAACTTTAAAAACTCTTTTTTGTCATTCGGTTTCATGGAAAAAAAACATAAGATCCCTTTTGGCTTTATGACTGTCCCTATTCATCCATAAACCCCTCCGTATGCCCATTTTTTCCAAATCAAGCCGAGCTTCGATCGTGTCCTTTATCTTGCCCTCGATATCTAGAATGGTGCCCACCAATGTGTAGAATGCATTTTTCTCAACATGCATAACGTCGAGGTTGTGTCTTAATTTTAGTTTCGACCAATACGGGAGCTTAAAAAAATATAGGCTTGTGCGTCCAGTTTATATGTGTAGAAGGTCTGGTTCTACTCACTGTTTTTCCGAACGGAGCAAAATCCAAACGGTTAAGCTGTTCCAAAATCTGATCACCGGACCATTCTCTAGGTCTGAGGCGATGCTCTATTTTCCCGTCGAACTCTTTATCCTTTTCCTGCCACTCATGGTCCCATGGCAACCATTTCCGATGACCAAGGTAACAAATTTTTTGGTGTGCCAACCAGATGTTACATCATCCTTGCATACAGGGCATGCCATATAACCCTTAGTGCTCTACCCAGAAACCATTGCATATGTGGGAAAATCGTTCACAGCCCACATAACTGCTGGCCGCAAAGTGAACATCTTCCCAGTGCACTTATCGTACGTGCACACACTGTTTGTCTATAAATCCTTTAGCTCATCAACCAACGACCTTAAGTAAACATAGATTGACCTACTAGGATCCTCAGAATCGTCATCATGTTTTTTTTTCATGCATTTCCAAGGCAGCAAATTATATGAGAATAAGAAAATTGGCCAAGTGTTGTGGTGTTGGTTTAGAACCCCAAACAGATTGAATCTGTTAGTGGCAAGTCTCAATCTAACATTCCAGGGATTAGCAGCAAACTCAGGGAACGTTCGATCGAACTCTTTCCATGCCTCAGCATCTGCAAGATGCCTCATCACATCGTCATCTACCCGTTTTTTCGTATGCCATCTCATGTCGGTGGTAGTATGCGTCGACATATACAAATGCTGCAACCTAGGTTTCAGGGGCAGATAACACATGACTTTTTGTGGGATCTTAGTCGTTCTATTCTGAGATGTCGTTTTGAACCTCGACTCATTGCATACAGGGCATTGATCCAATGCTTTATTATCTTTGTAGAATAAAATACAATTGTTTTTGCAAGCATGGATTTTTTCATAACCCAATCCAAGACCATTCAACACCTTTTGTGCATGTCTATGGTCTTTCGGCAAAAAATTGTCCTTTGGAAGAATTCTCTTGAAAATCCCCAAAAAACAATCAAAACACTTGTTCAACATATGATACTTTATTTTTTTTCGTGCATTAGTTCCACAATGGCTATGAGAATCGAAAAGCTCTCGCACCCCGGGTATAACTCTTGGTTGGCATATTTTAATAGTTTTTCATATTGTTCGAACGTTGCATTGTCCATTGGTGCAGGCACGTCATCTTCCCCTTCTTGATTGGTGTTTGTTGATGAAAATGGAAAAGCATAATTTATAATATCCATGACTTGTTCATTAGGATCCACAATAGGTTCAACATTTGTCCACTCTTGTGGTGTTTGAAGACAAAGCATTGTCTAATTGTTCCTTATGATGGTTCCAAGTATTATAGGTCTCAACCATTCCATTCCTTACCAAATGAAATCGAACATTTTCAAAAGTCTCTCCCTTAACGTGTTGTTACACCTCTTACAAGGACACCGGATTCTAGTTGCACCCGGGTTATGTGTACTTGCAAAGTCAATAAAATCCTAGATTCCATCCAAGTATTTTTCCACGCATCTTTTCAGGTTCTGTATCCATGTCCAGTTCATAATTCCTGCAACCACAATAATAGTACAACAATCACAACAACTTCATACAAGTGATAGTGTCACCTTATGCCTTCGGGAATGCATCATTATGTCACGTAATTTACGGCTACATTAGATTAGAGATCGACGTGGATGAATTTCGGCAACATCTCAGTACAGTTCTTCAGATGGACGATGTAGATATGAAATACCTATGAGCCACCCGAAGAACGTACAGAGATGACATTGAAATCCCCACAACCGAAACCTAATCCTTCAACCATAAACTACGCGCCATAACTATGCATTCCCAAACTGTCCAAATAATGGGACAATTCAAGAATAAATTGGACCGCAGTCATGCTTTCGCATCCATGCGCGAAATCCAACTAATCCTCGAACGGGAAACTAAATTTTACTTAAAAGAAAAAACAAGTACGAAGTTAATTACAATTAACTCCGTACATCACAACACACACACACATATATGTGTATATATATATATATATATATATATATATATATATATATATGTTTTAAATAAAACGAAGAAAACACCTTCTCAATCGTTCTCCACCAATCGCTAATCACACACAATATCCCTATGAACAACGAAATTCATGACGTTAGTATAAATTTACATTAATACTTTTACCCTAAAAAAAAAATTTAAAAAGCTTACCAGACACACCCAGACAGCTCGATCAACCTAGACAAGAAGATTAAGAGAGTATTAGATGATGAAATTGAGAGAAAATGAAAATGATGGATGTCGGATTGAAGAAAAACGAAAGGGATGAGTGCATAGGCTAAATCTGTAGTTTTATTGCAGTTTGCCTCTGCACAGCTGAATCCAGATTATAAAGTTAAGTTTTGGAAGATTAATTTTGCGTGACGAACAACTATCTTCGTCGCGCAAATATAGTTTGCACGACCAATATTTGTTGCACAAATACCCTTTGAGCGACAAAAACAATGTATCGTCGTGCATGGTTACAATTTTTTTCATTTACTTTATAATTTATTATTTTAAACAAATTGTGCGACGACACCAACATTTGTCACGCAAAATGCATATTTTTTAATTTTTTTTTTATGTTTTTCCCGTTTTATTTGTATGTTATGTAAATTTTTATTTTATTATAAATAAAAAAATCAAACCTAATTAAACATTAAATTAATTAACAAAACTAATTTATTATCCCAAATACAAATTATAATTAATGTAAATATTAATACTCATCCACATAACATAAATTTATTAATTAAATTAAATATAAAGTCCACAAAATCTTAATTCAAAAAAAAAAAAAAAACAACAACCCTCCTCAACTTCATTCCTCTCTCGCCCACAACACATCAAACTTCCACTGCCAGAAACTCTACTTGAAAAGCCCATCCATATAAATCCGTTGCTTCTCATCGGTTTCATCAACATCCTAATGAAGCTACATTAATGCCAATAACAATAAATTAGTAATTTAAAAATATTACGTTTTAACAAAAATAATTGTTCATTATTTTCTACAAACTTACTGATAACTCCCCCAGCATGGACTTTTTCAACTCCTTAGGGACCTTTTTCCAAGACTCAAACTTAGCAGAACAATCCCTCCACACTTAATTCCCAACATCATACCTAAATTCGGCGTACGCCTCAGCCATATTTTTGCCTTCATAGTACGACAATTGTTTTCGTCGATACCTCTGTGATCGCACTACAAGTTTCTTTTTGCCATAACAATTTTTTTTTTCTAAAACTAGGGTTTTGAAATTGTGTTTATATAGCACTATTATACCTTTGCGCGATGAATGGGTTTGTTGAGCAAATCTCCATGTTCGTCGAGCAAAAAGCATCATAAATGCACAATAAATGGGACGGTTTGAATGCAAATTTCCATTCGTTGCGCAAAATCATCTTACGCGATGAACATAGCGTCGCGCAATATATTTAGCGACGAGTGGAATGATTGTAATTATAAAGTTTATGTAAACATATATATATATATATATATATATATATCTATGTTTATGTAAACTTTATAATTACAAACAAATATTCAGTTAAATATTTATTCTAAAAATATTTAATACCTGAAATATTCATTCTATAAATAATTAATACCTTAAATATTTATTCTATAAAATATAAATAATTAATGCCTTAATCCATACAATTATTTTGAGTATAAGTACGATATTCATTGAAGATTGAAAACACGTACAAACCGAGGATAGGGTTCTTACATTAGGCCTCAATAAAAAAACCAAATAGAAATTAAAGCCTAATTAAGTCCAAATACATAACTTATAAAAAAAAATTCAATTTAAATATTGTCCTTACAAACATAAATTTAAAACTACTATTTCGATGGTCCTCCATTCCGATGGACTTCATAACGCCACCGATTGTAACCTCTCTCCAACGCATCGTCCATCAACTTCATCAACTGTTCGTTCTTATCATCATCAAGAGTATACTTACACTGTTACACATATATGCAAATAATTAATTCCACCATATAACTAAAAATTTCACAAACTTAATTATTGATCCATCAACAGTATACTTACTAATAGTTCATCCATCACCGCCTTCTTCACATTCCCGGGTACATATTTCCAAGAACGCCACTCAGTAGTAGGACAATTATTCCCCATGGCTACAACAATCGCATGTGGGAACTCAAAATGTTGCCTCAAATCATTCAGGTTGGCGGCGGGCATGCTCTGATCCTTATTTTTATCCTCCATATGTTCTTGAAGAATAAGGAGAACATAATTGTGAAGAATAAGGACAGTAGAAGCACATATTTATAGGAAGGTTAGGGCCTTTGCGCGATGAAGGCTTTGTCGCGCAAACATCTGTATTAAATGTGGTATTGATCCCTTTGATTCACCTTCATTGAATGGTCTGAGTGAAAACTGACAGTAACTTGCGAGACAAACCCTTTGTTGCGAAAAGGTCCCTTTTTCGTTGCGCAAGTTTTTCGAGCCAAAAAAAAATTACCCCGCGTTTTCTTGTTGACTTTATGTAACGACAACAAATATTCATCACGCAAATTTTTTTCCCATCCTGTCTATTTTGCACGACGAAACTTTTTTAGGAAAACTAATGAAAAGTAAAAAAAAAACTTCATTTTTAACGAAAAGCCCTTTTTAAAGGTATAGTGAATAGTGTCAGGTAAAGGTAAAAAAATGGTTTTTCGTTAAAAGTAAACGGTACCGTGAGTGTTTCGTTAAAACTCTCAACTTTTTTTCGGTTGCTCAAGTACATCTTGTGTGACGAAATATTGTTCGTCACGCAAGCTGTTTGTTTTACTAGTGAGTCAATCCACCTAATTTTGGCATTTGGTGAGGGGGAGGGGGTGCTAGGATATAATTTGAAAACATCATACTTTTCAGCCATTTCTCATGGTTCCTACCTAAATTTGGAATCTAGAGACAGCGAGGGATTGAGATAGTGAGTAAAATAAACAAATATTAGATATAATTTCAAATTTAAATAAATATCAGACAGGCAAAAATAAAAACATGAAAAAATAATAAAATTCATATTGTACCAACTGAAAAACTAGATATTAAATCTGTGGCTCCACAGTCCAACTGAACTTGGTTATAGCAAAGAGTAAAGGGTGTATCTCTAGTAAAAGAGTGATGTTGTACTTATGAAATATAAACTCTAAAAACGATGCTAATTAATGAAAGCTAAATAAATTCGCATCTTGAAGTTTTTATAAACAAAGCACCATGGAAAGTTTCAATACAATAAAAGTTTTTACATACCAAAAAACAAACAATGAAATAAATGTTTTTCTGCTACCCGACTAACCTTATGAAGAGAACTTCGATTGTATATGTAGCTGAATCAGTCTCATTAGCCCTGCCATCATGAGATTATAACAACCACTTGGTATGGTATGTTCTTAACTTATCTAAAGTTTCACAGAGCTCTTCGTTATGCTTAAGAGTCTTTCACTTGCAAATTCACATGCTAAAAAATAAGACGTTTTACGAAAAAAAAGAAAACATAGAAAAGCTTAAGCTCTCCATGTCTTTGTTGGCGATTGTTTCAGTCTATCTAAAAACAAAAGCAAGATAGTATTACAAAAATAAATATTGGATAAGTTATAGATAGCCAACATTCTGTTAATCTTATTCAGCTAAGCCATTGACAATTACTTGATTCTCCCAGTGGGCTGATATGCTTACCGCTTGCTGAATTCAAGAGATTACAATTTTTCTCGAAAATCTCTAAAGGTTGGGAATCAATCAGCCACCATGTATAAAAAGTGAGTTTGCTGTCATAAGACAAAACCACGGCCAAAACAAAGTTTCCTATTAGAGTTATCAAAGAGAGAGTGTTGCAAGGAGTTATCTACTACTTTACAATTTCTCAATCACTGCTGACACTTCACACAACTGCTTGTCAAATAATGTTTCAAGCACGCACACAATATACTCAAATAATACTATCGCAGTGTACCATACTACTTAAAACACACACATGATATACTCAAATAATGTATCTGACCATGAAATCCTGCTAAATATATTTACACACAAAATTTTCAAATTGTAAACCTGCTTTGTGTTCCATGTACACAACTTTTGGACTATGTACTTCGACGGCTCCAGTATTGAGCCTTCAGCAGGAGTTGGTAGCTTCATGCAGCCACCAGCAAAGTTCTAAAAGACGTTAGGCGCTAGTTGGGAGGCGGACTGGGGCCTAGCACCTAGACGGGGACTAGGCGGATTTAGTAAATTTGTTATATATTATATAAACTAATTAAATTTTACTATATAATATATAAATAAAGGTTGAATAATATGCTATTTTTCAAAAGAATAATATATATACACACTGTAAGTTTGTAACATAAGATTTCAAATATATAATATTGTTTTGTGTTAAAAAAATAATACAACATCAAAGGAAAAAAACACCCGCGACCCCTCCATTTCACCTTTCCCCATCACTGCAATCGGCAGAGCCAGATCAAAAGATTCACTCTACCTCTTTCACATTACCCAAGGTCTCAATCCCATATCAAAGATTTAATAGTGTAAAAAATATTAAAAAAATCAGTTATAATATGTAATGATAAGGCTTGGGGTGGGCAATGACCTTAAATCAAGTAGAGTGGTGTACACACTACAACACATTTTGAAGCTTTGGAAACCAGAGTGCCCTTTATTTTGGGTTCTTTATTTTGTTTCCTCTTCCTCTCTCACATCTTCTTTTCTATTTGGTTTTTTCTGTTTCGCCTTCCTCCTTTTTCATATATTTCCTTTGTAAATCCCTTCTTCTTCGAGTCTAGAGTCACAAGAGTTCAAGCTGTAGTGCGAGTCTGCTTAAATGAGATAACATTAGTTCGAGTAGAGCAAAGGACGATGCCGAAAACTGTGCATAGAGCTGAAGAAGAGAGTTTGGAAGTTGCAGAACCAGCTCTGGAAGAAGACGAGATTCAATCCGCCTAGACATGCCGCCTAGCACCCCCTAGAGCGCCTAGGAAGCGCCTAGATGGCCACCTAACTTCTGACCGATTTCTATAACAATTTACCCCAAATCATATCGGGGCTCCACCGCTCAGCGCCTAGGCACCGCCTAGGCGGCCTCTAAGACGATTTTTAGAACACTGGCCACAAGAACGCCAACGTTGGTTGTTTGCCTTCAAAATTGACTTTGAATGTACCAACAACCAAGCCAAATATGAGGCTCTTGTGATCAGTCTTGGGCTACTTCACGATCATAAGGCAACTCGAGTTCTTGTCTTTGTGATTCGAAACTTGTGATTAACCAATATAAAGGATCTTCCATTAAATGATTTGCACACTAGCTCCTTATCATATGGGTTGCTACATATTTGGCCAACATGTTCTCTGGCATCAAATTTAAGTATATTTTCAGGGTTAAGAACGGTGATACCAATGAACTTGCGCAAATCACCTCCGGCTCGCAACTCTTGGGAAGCAGCATGAGCCAGGTTATAATGGTCGAAAAATGACTACTCCTGACTCTGGTTAATAAACAAGTCAACTAGAAAGATAACTTGATCATAACTAGGGTAATGTCTTTGCCATTGTTAGCAGATCGTAAGGTGCCAAAGGACATTTGTGTTGTCGAAGTGATACCACCATATTGACAAGGACCGATTATTTAGTACCTCATCAATCCAAGGGGAAAACATGACCAAAAGGTTAATCATCAGAACAAACTCTACATGAAGGGTGAAGATGGCCTTTTATTACTTTGTCTTAGACAAATCAAGGCCGCCCAAGTGAAGGGAGAAATACACAAAATGATATGTGGTGCTCATCAGTTATCCAGAAAATAAGATGGCTTATCTGACACTATAGTTATTTTTGGATAACGATTTTGAAAGTTTACATCAAGTATGCATGAGGGTGTATTCAATGTCAGTTATACCACCTTGTGCAGCAGTTCCCACAGAAGAATTGCATTCAGTGGTGAAATTATGGCCGTTTAAAAATGTGTTATGGATGTCATTAGGATAATTCTTCTAGCCTCCAATGTAGCCAAACATGCGTGAATCCTAGTAACTGCTGACTACTTCACGAAATGGGACGAAACAGTGTCTTACGTCGAGCTTAGTGCAAAAGAAGTCTGCAACTTCGTCAAATAACCTATTGTAAAATTCATCCCCAATACAAGTACAATTTTCGCAGCCGAAAGGTTTAGACATTACATATTTGGTCTTAAAATTAGGTTAGTCAACATTATATTATCTCTGTTGGAACCAAATATGCACACTGCCGTAGGTGGTGGAGATGCACAAATCCGAGTAACCTGCAAAATAACAAACAACTGTGAGCAAGCTAGATATCGGCACGGGTGTACCGGCCAAAGGCTCTCCAACAGTCAAGTTAGTGAGCAAGTATAAGACTCAAGTAGTGGGTAATAGAATTAGAGTGTGATGATTGCGTTATAAGAGACGAACCCTAAATGGGTGTATTTATACCAGTTGCGAGAGAGACAGTTTTAGGATAGAATCCGGTATAAGCCATGATAATCCCAAAGGATATCTATAAATAGATATTGCATCCTCTTAGAAGTGTGACTACTTGCTGCACAAGCCAATTTGTAGATTGCAAGAACTCTAAGAATATAGGAAACCTGGTTGATTATGTGTTAGATTAGGTTCCCATGTCTTGCGGGACAAGCATGATCAATCTCAGCAAAGTTGTTTCGAACTTCGCCCACTACCTCGGAATAGGATGATAGTTGCACCATTGCTTTGTTAATCCAGCTCTGCTCGGAGCTATTGAGTTCATGACCTAACTTTTGAGGTACTTGTATTATGATTCGTCTTACTCTGACCCTAAAAAACCACGGTCCCACAATTTCCCCTAAATATGTATCTGAAAGGAACTTGTTCTTCTTAAGGATGGATAATTATCCAAGGACCATGCCTTTCAGAGTAAGTTGGAGTAGGTACCATTTATTCTTCTTTCTTCATATGGCGATCCAATTTTGCAAAGTAGATGAGCGTTCCGGTTCAGACATGTTATCTTGAGAGCAGTGTCATAAAGGTTGTAATGAAGAGTGTTGCATGTGCACATTTTGCGAAGGGGGGACCGTTTGTATCTTCAAGTAGCTTTGTTCTTTGAATACACAAATCTCCAGGTAAAACTTTTCAGATTTAAATGGTGGCATTTCTTAGTACCTTACCCTTAAATAGCTTTCAACTCATGCCATGAATCATTATCTGTTGCATCATGACCTACTTTCCAAACCTAGTTTTCTCTTTGATATTTCGATGATTAGGATTCCTAACCAAAAAACCTATTTTATTCATATCTGTCTTTGTCAAGTAAATATAGGAGAGACTAAGATAAATCGTAATCTGGTAATAATTATCCTTGCTTCTTACAACATGTTCCATAACATTCATTCCTCACCCTCCCATATACGACATCATCCTCGCAATGTTCGCATATGGATTCAACTCCAGGAGGGTGTTAAGAATCTTAAGGGGATTCTTCTTCATTAAAGCCATTTTCACCTCTTTTCACGAGAGTTTTATGACGATGACTGAACCTCATTAGAGTTGATGATCCTCGTTAAGTCTGCTTTGTAGTTTTCATAGGAAAGTTTATATGCTAGGGGTGAAGGCTTTATCTCCCCCAAGTAGTTGTATCTTTCTTGCCCTGTTCATGGAAATTTAACAATAAACATGCATTCATACGAAACTTTTCATCCTTTGCTTTCTTGTTCATGGAATAAAATTTTAAAGTTTAATATGAGTTTACTACCCTAAAGTTTCGTGGTTTTCAGCATTTGGTACATGAAGTTTTTTTATACCCAGAGTCACACCTCAAGTCTTAATTTTGGGACAGTACACATATTCGTTAAGCTGGCTATTAAGTCAGTTGTTAACTGGTGACGTGGCGGCCATGTGGACAATGTTTAGGTGCTACGTGTCATAAGAGGCCCAAGTGGATATTAAAAAAATATTAAAATATTAAAAAAAATAAAAATTACAAAAGAAAAATTCTTTTGTCTTCCCCTCCTTCTTCCCTCCCACATCCTCCCTTCCCAAACACCTTTTCTTCCCTCCCGACTCCCCCACCCTATTCCTCACCAGAGCACTAAATCTCCCCCACCGAAACACCCATTCCTCCATCAACCATCTGTAAACACGAAAATTCTGTAACGAATGAAACGATAACACGTATACAAAGTAGATTTGTATTGATGAATTTGTAGGGTTACAATCTTTGTTTACAATTTTTCTCTGATTCAGTCTTCAAATTTGATGTAGATGCGTAGGTTGTTGATCCAAGGGTCACGATGACTTGATCTCAGATGAACGATTGAACGATTGCTTCAAGTTTTGAGGTTGAAACAATGCGTGGGTAGTCTTCACCTCAGGTTTAGGGTTGCGGCAAAGGTAGTGTTGATGTAGAATTTCGTTGATTCAAGGGTCTTGGTGACTTGATCTTGAATCGAACGTCATTACAAGTTTTGAGTTTGCAACAAAGTCTTGAAGGAATCGGCACGGGTGCTTGTTGATTCTTCAAGGGAATGCTTCAGTTTTGGTTGTGCGTTCTTTGAAGAGAGCTTTGGCAGCGTATTAGTCTTCAAAGATTTGGTACAGAGGTTCCTCTGGATGTAAAATTGTCGACCTTATCCTTGTCTTGGGACATTGTATTTATAGACTTCCAAAGCCATGCCTTTGGGTGGATTTAGCTTTGATTTGTGTCTTGATTCGTCCATGGGAGAATCTAGATATGTTTTGTGTCTTGTTTCAGCCACTTGCCCTTATCCTTGCTTAATAATAAGGCTTGTTACCTGTTCTGTGAGCAATCTTCAATTCTTGCTTATTTTATGAAGATGCTTTAGCTTTCTTTCCAATTTAGAGAGCAATTTGGACCCCTTGTCGATTTTAAGGGAGATTTAGTCCATTTTGCCAACTTTTGGGAAGGTTTTGTAGTTCCTTTGCTTGATTTATGCCACATGTCATTGATGACTTGTCTATTTGTGATGAGTCATACGCCACGTGGAGCTCTGTGATGCATCATTTGCATGCAACGAAATTTATATGTGTACAAATGCCCTCATTTCAAGGCGCGTTGTAGTCATGTGCTTGCCACATGTAGAAAACGTGTTTTGAAGTTCTGCAATGTGAATGTTCTAACTCAAGGGTCGTCGAGACTTGATCTTGAATTAGTTCGCTTCTTCAAAGGCCGTAACGACGTATTTCTTGAATTGAGATGATGAATTTCGTCAAGGGCCATTGAGGCGTATTTCTTGGACGAAACATTTCTTCAAGGGTCGTTGAGCCATGGTCTTGAATGAAATGAAAATTTTCTTCAAAGGCCGTAAAGGCTTGATCTTGAATGAAATGAAAGTTTTCTTCAAGGGTCGTAGATGAGTGATCTTGAAAGAAATGAAATTTTTCTTTAAGGGCCGTAGAGGCTTGATCTTGAAAGAAATGAAATTTCGGAAATGGATAAATCGGCACATACTTATTGTGCGTATTGATTTTCCATAATTTTTTTGACAAAATACATTTGGTGTATTTTGAGACTTGGATTTTTCCTTGTGGTTGTGGGAAAAAAATGTTTTTCCTTCCTTAGGTAGGAACCTCTTTCAATTTTGGTAATGAGGGTGATTTCCTTCAAAGTGTTGGAAAGCTTTGGTGATTTCTTTCAAGGTTTTAGAAAGATTTAATGCTTGTCCTTGGGTAAGTAGGATTTGCATTTTTTTTCTTTCCCCTTTCTCGTTTTCCCAGCAAGGAGGTCATTTTTCCTTTTGGTTTGGGAAACTTGAAGACTTGTCCTTGCTTTGGAGGGTTTTCCTCTTTGAATTTCGGCAAGGGGACAATTTCCTTTGATGTTTTGGAAAATTTGAAGCTGTTTCCTTTTCTTTTCTTTGCTGATTTTTATTTTTTTTATTTTTTATTTTTTTATTTTTTTTTTGCAAAAACAACATGCTTTTTCTTTTGTGGCCAAAATCACCTTGCCATTTTTTGCTTGGAATTTGCTTCCTTCTTTTGGTTGGAATGTACTTCCTTCTTTTGATTTTCCTTTTGCTTTGGTATGTACTCTCCATATAGCATTAGGAGGCAATTGACCCTTATTTATAGGACACTTGGGTGTGTATTTTTTTTCACAATTCCTTGCCATGCACTGACTTTGCTTGCTGCCGTGCCTTTTTTTGCTGCTTTGTGCTTGTTGCAGTGCGTCATTTTTTACCGCATGATGTTGTGCAAAAGACTGCAGCGGGGTTACACTGTGTAGTGTGATAGAGATTATATCATACACGCAAATGTGTTAAAAAAACTCCTATAATACTTGCAAGAATGGCAAGGATATTGTAGTATAAATGGTTCTTGCAAGGTCATTCTCCACAGTGACTATTAAATAATTCAAAGCAAATCAAATTCCAATTAATTATTGTAAAACAAAAAATTGAGATGATTGACTTTTATGACCTAATTTAATAAAACGAATTTAGTTAATGAAAATAAAACAATCTGCAATATTAAAGTCGAAAGAAAAAGAAACAATTTTTTTAAAAATACCAATTTATAAAAGCACTAGCAATCCTATGCATTTTTACCAATTACTTATGATCTACACATGCCACCTTGAAGGTTAGGTTTTCCTAATATATATCCTACTTGGAACCTCCAATATATAACGCATATCTAACATGCAATCCGTTTGGACGTTCGGATCAAATATGAACATGAGAGACTCATTAAGTTTTATGAAAACCCTTTGAAAAACCATGCAACCCTTAAGACGTGGTGTTCATCTTAAGTGAAATTACAATTATTAATCATAAGAAGCCAATGCCAATTTTAGGGAACCTTCCGACCAAAATTGCATCAAATTACTTTTCTAAAGATCCTAATGGTGATTAGGCATTAAGACAATTAGATAGTTTAAATCAGTGATCAATAGTTCAAAGTGTGCATGCAATCAATCACAAGCAATTAAATAAAAATCACATATTCATGCTAAGGCTCAAGGCTTCGCCCTAGCATAAAGAATTAGTTACGCATATTCATAATTAAAATCATAGAAAATATCATTAAGAATAAAAAGAATGAAAACACCTTAAAGTAGAAAATCTCCAAGAACCATAGCAATTACTCTCTGTCTCCAAAGTTGCATGAAAGAAAGCGTAGTAAAAAACTGTGGACGGCAAAGCAATATATGTTGCTATGCCATCGGACAAACCCTAAAAACCAGGTCCTTTATTCAACTAAGAAACTAAGATAACTAAAATAAAATAGGAAACATAACCCTAAATTAAATGGTAAAATTTGCCTAAAACCTGAACAGCCACGTTTTGGACCCTTATGCTGCTCCAAAACTATTCCAATATAGCGGGATTTGAGGTTTGAAATATTCTGAACACTTCTCCAGAAGACCACGAACCCATCAGAGGTCATCTTGGACTCCAAAAACGCAATTTAAGCCTAGAAATGTCATTTTCCAGCAATGCGCACTGCTCCTTTATTTTATTGCCAGAAAATAACCGCTTGGTAGAAAAATCCCAAATTTTAATAGGAATACGCCAAGAGACACACGAGCATCTTCCAATTTGAATCACTCCAAAATTTATCCGTTTGGCCATGTTGTGCTCCAGAGGAAATCGGATGTCCTATATTGAAAATCCAATTCAAAGTATCAAAATTCTTCCAAAATAATAACATATAAAATCTACTCATCATAGTGCCTTTTAATCACAGTTTTCCCTCAATGGTGACATTGTCGTGCAGTGCAAGAAACTGCTTGCGTAATCATTGCAGGGTTGTGTAGCGCGATTGCGTAGCATTTTTGTTTTCGTTGCTACTGTAGCATGCTTTGAAGTATCGTCTTGTGGTTTCCCTCTTTGCCATGCTGCTCAAGCTTTTGTGGCTGATTTCTTTTCATCATTGTGACTTTGTCATCATCATCCTTCAATGCTCATGAGGTTTGTCTCGCATGTCTTTTGCTTTAGTGAAACAATCTTTTTTCTTCTTCTTGCCATCCCACCTTATGCTTAAATTGTCTTTTTTTTTTTCGTTACAGCCATGGTATTTTTCAAGTGCTTTAAGAGCAACACCATTACTATTCTTATGAAGGAAGATGATTCGCAAGATAGGGGAACGACGTTGAAACTTTATGCGTCGTTGACTGGCCCTAACGAGTTTGTTCTTCTTGCAAAAGACAACTCGATGCATATCAAGTCGTGGTCTTTTGATGTATCTTGGGAGGTGATGAATTTTGGTCGACCAAATACGAAGAAGAAGGCATGTACATCGAGGATTCTTATCTTGAATCCTTCACACCATGTTCGTGACAATTCACCAGCTTTGTTTGAGCTTCTTGGTGATCGCATCCGTAGCGGAGCAATGACTTGGAATGACATGTTGTCTACTACTGGAGAGGTTGTCTTTGCTGAGTTTTATTAGAAGTGGCTTGAAGATGTCTTGAGCCGATCTAAAGATGTGCTTACCAATATGGGCCTTTATCACATTGTGTACGCATCTTTGTTTAGTTAAGATCACCATCCTTCCGTCCTTCATGCATTCTTTGAGCATTGGTGTTCAGCGACCAACACACTTCACACGTCATAAAGGTAGATGTCGATTTCACTTTAGGATCTTCACAAGATAGGAGGCTTGCCAATCTAAGATACGTTTTACAACGAGGTTGTTCCTAGCGTGGTGGAATTTTCTCATCGCAATAGCTGAGGATTGTCTGCGAGTTGCTGTTATTTGTTTTAGGCATATCACAAGCTTTCCCAGGAGGCTCAGGGTAAGTCAAGCATGAAGATTTCTTCATGGATCCGATTTTGGTGTTGGAATTCCATGAAGTACAAGAAGCTTTCGAAGAAAAATGGCCGCAACAAGACCACTAAGCCAAAGGGAGACTCAGACCCGTCAGGTGTTATTGGCTCAGCTAGGCGTCGTGCCCCTACTGAGTTGAAAGCGTTTGAGGATCTTGGCATAGCGTCAGAGCATGTGGAATAATCTTACCTAGCCGCTTTCTTAGCTTATTGGCTTTGTAAATTTATTTTTCCCAAAGGCGACGTTAACTTTATCCGCCATGAAGTCTTTAAAGTGGCTAGTAAGATGGCTACAGGTGAATCTTTCAGCCTTGCTATTCTGGTCTTAGCCAATATTTATAATGGCTTGAGTGTTGTTTCGAACTCGATGAGCACCGAAGATCGTGTTGCAGTACTTCCCTACCACTATGTGTACGGTTGCTTGGGTGAGTACTTTGGCACTCATTTTTCTTCATCGACTTTAGATAAGTTGGGGCCTTCTTCATCAACTTCAGCCAAGCTGGGCCTTTGATGATAAAGTACTCTGGCATGCTTTCTGCAAAGAGCCTTGATGATTTGCAAGTGTAAACACGAAAATTCTGTATCGAATGAAATGAGAACACGTGTACAAAGTAAATTTGTATTGATTTGAATTTGTAGGTTTCAATCTGTTTACAATTTTCCTCTGATTTAGTCTTCAAATTTGATGTGGATGGTTGATTGTTGATCTAAGTGTCGCGATGACTTGATCTCAAACGAATGATTGAACAGTTGCTTCAAGTTTTGAGCTTGAAACAATGTGTGGATGATCTTCACCTCTAGGTGCGGCAAAGATGATGTTGATGTAGAATTTCGTTGATTCAAGGGTCTTGGCGACTTGATCTTGAAACAAAGGTTTGCTACAAGTTTATGAGCTTGCAACAAAGTCTAGAAGGAATCGGCATGAGTGCTTGTTGATTCTTCAAGGGAATGCTTCAGCTTCGGTCAAAAGAAAGCTTCGGCTTTTGTTGAATGTTCTTCATGAGAGCTTTGGCAACGTGTTAGTCTTCAAAGATTTGGTAGTGGTTCTAAGTGTAGAATTTTTTTCGACCCTTATGATTGTGGGAAGACCTTGTATTTATAGGCTTCTCTTGCCTTTGGGTGAATTTGGCTTTGATTTATATCCTAATTTGTCGATGGGAGAATTTAAGCATGTTTGTGTCTTAATTTCATCCACTTTACTCCCTTGCCCGAAATTATGAGGCCTTGTTGCCTATTTTGTTAGCAATCTTCAATTCTTGCTTGTTTTATGAAGATGCCTTAACTTTCTTTCCTGTTTTAGGACCAATCTAGACCCTTTTGCTGAATTTAAGGGAGTTTTCTCCCTTGTGCTTATTTTAGGAAGATTTTATATTTCATTTGCTTGATTTGTGCCACATGTCATTGATGACTTGTCCATTTGTGATTTATCATATGCCACATGAATCTTTGTGATGCATCATTTGTATGCAACGAAACTTACATGTCTACAAATGCCCCCACTTCAAGGCGTGTTGTAGGCATGTGCTTGTCACTTGTAGGAAACATGTTTTGAAGTCCTGCAATGTGAATGTTCCAACTCAAGGGTCGTTGAAACTTGATCTTGAATTAGCTTGCTTCTTCAAGGGCTGTATAGGCTTAATTTTGAACGAAACATTTCTTCAAGGGCCGTTGAGTCGTATTTCTTGAATTAAGATGATGAATTTCATCAAGGGCCGTTGAGGCGTATTTCTTGGACAAAACATTTATTCAAGGGTCATAGAGGCGTATTTCTTGAACTGAAACATTTCTTCAAGGGCCATTGGGGCTTGATCTTGAAAGAAATGAAATTTGTTTCTTCAAGGGCCGTAGAGGCTTGACCTTGAAAGAAATGAAATTTGTTTCTTCAAGGGCAATAGAGGCTTGATCTTGAAAGAAATTTTGAAAATGGATGAATCGGCACATACTTATTGTACATATTTGATTTTCAATAATCTTTAACAAAATACATCTGGCGAATTTTGAATTTTTCCTTGTGGTTGTAGGAAAAATGTTTTCCTTCCTTCGATAGGAATCCCCTTTGATTTTGGTAACGAGGGTGACTTCCTTCAAAGTGTTGGAAAGCTTTGGTGATTTCCTTCAAGGTTTTGGAAAGATTTAATGCTTATCCTTAGGTAAGTAGGATGTGCATTTTTCTTTTCTTCTTTCTTTTCCACGGCAAGGAGGAATTTTTTTTGTTTCCTCTTTTCTTTTTCCCACGACAAGGAAGGAGATGTTTTGTTCGTTGTTTTGATTTCCATGGCAAGGAAGATAATTTTCTTTCCTTTTTTTTATTTCCAAATGCAAGGAAGGAGTTTTTCTTTCCCCTTTTGATTTCCTACAGCAAGGAGGGGTTTTATTTATTTATTTATTTATTTCTCTTTTCATTCCCCAAGGCAAGGAGGTATTTTTCCTTTCCTTTTTTTTGTTTTGGGAAACATGTTATCTGAATTGCACGCCCAGTTTGAGGTTGATTTCTTTTCTGGAAAATTATGTCAAAATATGGAAAACGTAGCCTTATCCCTTATCTTTTCAGGCATATATCGTATGCCACTAGAAAAAAAATAAGGAAACCCTTCAACTTTGCATTTTTCCTATAGCTGCTCAATTCAGACGGTTAAACAACTTCCGCAGGAATAACTTTGAAAACTGGAATGTTCGGCTTCAGGGAAAATTATGAAATTTGGAGACAATGATCCTCAGCCACTTAGCTTCTTTCTTCAATTGGTCTTGCATCAAAACTCATTCGGAAAGTTGAATTATCTCCAAAAACGTCCTGTTTGTGCAGATTGACTGAAAACTTGCCATTTCCTTTTTGTGGAATTTGCTTCCTTCTTTTGGTTGGAATGTACTTCCTTGTTTTGATTTTTCTTTTGCTATTTGGGTATGTATTTTCCTTCTAGCATTAGGAAGCAATTGACCCCTATTTATAGGACCATTGGGTGTGTATTTTTTTTACACACACAATTCCTTGTCGTGGGCTTACTTGGAGCTTTTGTCTTGGGTTTTGCTTGTTGTTGCTGCTTGGAGCTTGTTGCAGTGCGTCATTATTTACCACATGGTACTGTGCAAAAAACTGCAGCGTGTTTACACTGTGTAGGGCCTTTTAGTCATAATATTCCCTTGGTAGTAACGTTGCTGTGCGTATTTGTTGCTGTTGCTGCCGTGTGCATTGTTCCTGCTCCTTGTCGTGCCCCTTATTGCTGTTTTGTGCGAGTTGTAGCTGCTTGAAGCTTGTTGTTGTGCGTCACTTTTACCATGTGGGGCTGTGCAAAAGACTGTAGTGAGTTTATGCTGTGTAGTGCCTTTTGGTCACAGCTTTCCTCGATGGTGACGTTACCGCGCAGTGTAAGAAACTGCTTGCGTAATCACTGCAGGGTTGCATAGTGCGATTATGTGGCATTTGGTTTTCTTTGCTACTATAGCGCGCTTTGAAGGACCATCATGTAGCTACCCTCTTCACCTTGCAGTGCAAGAAACTACTTGCATAATCGTTACAGGGTTGCGTAGTGCGATTACGTGGCGTTTTAGTTTTCTTTGCAACTATAGCGTGCCTTGAAGGACCATCTTGTAGCTGGCTTCTTTGCTATGTTTGATCAAGCTTCGTGGCTGATTTCTTCTTGTTGTTGTGACGTTGTCATCATCATTCTTCAACGTTCACGAGGTTTGTCTCGCATGTTTTTTGCTTTAATGAAACGATTTTTCTTTTCTTTCTTTGCCTCCCCACTTTTGTGCTTATGTTGCTTTGTTTATTTTGTTGCAGCTATGGTATTTTTCAAATGCTTTAAGAATAATACCATTACTATTCTCGCGAAGGAAGACGATTCACAAGATAAGGAGACGACGTTGAAGCTTTACGAGCCGTTAACTGGCCCTAAGGCGTTTGTTCATCCTGCAAACGACAACTTGATACACATCAAGTTATGGTCTTCTGAAGCATCTTGGGAGGTAACAATTTTTTGTCGACCAACTACGAAGAAGAAGGCATGTACATCGATGATTCTTATCTTGAATCCTTCGCACCATGCTCATGACAATTCACCGGCTTCGTTTGAGCTTATTGGCGATCATATCTGTAGTTAAGCTCGTGACAACTCACATTTTGAATTTGCTCTTTATTCTTCAAAGTGTTTGTGTTTTTGTTTATGATGTGACTGTAATTGAAGTTATTTTTTGAAGTTTCAAGTTGCCTACGTACCCTCGATTGAGGAGGGATCAAGTCATGATGTTGTTCAAGGGAGTGATGGGTTTTGGTGATTTTGATGGTGATTTTTTTTTTTTTTTTTTACCGACACAGTTTATGCTCTTGCGGGCCAGGAGCGTTGAGTGTCGTCTTTTATATTCGTGCGAACAAGGAGCATTACGTGTCACCTTTTAGGCTCGTGTGAACAAGAAGCAGTGTTGTCGTGCGCAATTTAGGCTCATGCAGGCGATGAGCTTTGTGTCGTGTGCAGTTTAGGCTTATGCAGGCGATGAGCATTGTGCCGTGTGCAGTTTAGGCTCATGTAGGCGAAGAGCATTGTGTGTCACCTTTTAAACTCGTGCGAAGAAGGAGTGTTAAGTGTCGCCTTTTAAACTCGTGTGAACAAGGAGTGTCGAGTGTCACCTTTTAACCTCGTGAAAACAAAGAGCATTGTGTTGTGTGCAGTTTAGGCTCATGCAAGTGAGGAGCATTGAATTCACTTTTTAAACTCATGCGAACAAGGAGTGTTGTGCTTTGTGTAGTTTAGGCTCGTGCAGGCAAGGAGCATTGAGTGTCGTCTTTTAAACTCATGTGAACAAGGAGTGTTGAGTGTCGCCTTTTAAACTCGTGCGAACAGGGAGTGTTATGCCGTGTGTAGTTTGGGCTCATGCAGGCGAGGAGCATTGAGTGTTGCCTTTTAAACTCGTGCGAACAATGAGTGTTGTACCATGTCCAGTTTAGGCTCGTGCAGGCAAAGAGCATTGAGTGTTGCCTTTTAAACTCGCACGAACAAGGAGTGTTGAGTGTCGCCTTTTAAACTCGTGCGAACAAGGAGTGTTATGTTGTGTGCAGTTTAGGCTTATGCAAGCGAGGAGCATTAGTTGTCGCCTTTTAGGCTTGTGTGAACGAGAAGCATTGTGCCATGTAGTTTAGGCTCATACAAGCGAGGAGCTTTGTGCCTCCTTTTAAGCTCATGCAAACAATGAGCGTTGTGTGTACTTAGTACCGTTTGTAGTTTAGACTCATGCAGGCGAGGAGTGTTGTGCCGTTTGTAGTTTAGGCTCGTGCAGGCGATAAGCTTTGCTTATTTTTGGCTTAAGGGTAGTAACACTTCAAGAATCTATCATTGATGGGGCTGATCTTTAAGCATCTTTCCGGCATAATTAAGTAGGCACCGTTGGTGTAGATCTTTTGTATTACATAAGGTTCATCCCACTTTGATGTGAATTAGCTTTTTGTTTTGTGAGTTGTGATGATGGGCCTTCGTAATGCCAAGACAAGATCTCTAGTTTGGAAAGACCTTGGGCGGACCTTCTTGTTGAATGCCTTGGATAGCCGTGCTTGGTAGCATTCCAAGTGTTGTTAGCTTCAAGCCTCATTTCGTCGAGTGCTTCCAACTCTTTAAGTCGCAACTTTGCGTTTTCCTCTTCAGTCAAGCCTTTTTGTATAGCCATCCTTAGTGAGGGGATTTGACTTTCGAGTGGCAGAACAGCTTCTACACCATATACGAGAGAATAAGGGTAAGAGTCCTATATGTCGTCTTATATGCCCAAAGTGTTTCGCTTATTCTTTCGTACCAGTCTCTCTTTGTTACACCGATCACCTTCTTCAAAAGGTTGCACATCGTTTTGTTGAATGATTCCCCAAGACCGTTGGTCGAAGTATGATACATGGAAGACTTGTGTTGCTTGAACTTGTATTTCTCGTAGAGTTCATCCATGAGTCGGTTGGAAAATTGTTTTCTGTTGTCGGTGATGATGTAACGAGGCACACCATATCGGTGAATGATATGCTCCATGATGAAACAGACGACATTTTCTTTCTTGACTTCCCTTAAGGGTATGGATTCAACCCACTTGGAGAAGTAATCTGTTGCAGCTAGGATGTAAGCCTCTCTGGCAAATGATTTTGGTACGATTAGTCCCACAACGTCCAATTCACATATGTCAAATGGCCATGAAGCAATCGTAGGGTGTAATGGCTCGGGCGCTTGATGTATGAAGCTGGAGTGGAACTGGCAGGCTTGGCACCTTTTGGCGTGCTCCAGACAATCCTTCATCATGTTTGGCAAGTAATAGCCTATTCTTTTGAGCTGGAAGTGTAGCTTTGGTCCATACCGATATGCTCCGCATACGCCTAAATGTTCTTCTTCCATGGCTTGATTGGCTTCTTCTTCTCCTAGGCATCTTAGAAGTACTCCTTCAAAAAAGCGTCGGTAGAGTGTTCCTTTGTAGTAGAGGAAGCGAGGTGCTCGTCGACGTACTTCAGAACAATGTCTATGATCATCTGGAAGTTTTCCATGCTCCAAGTAGTCGATCAACGGCTGCCTCCATTCTTCAGTGTCGACTGGAAGTACTGAGAGGACGTTTGTATCACCCAGTAACGTTTCAGTGACAAGCGGGATCACCCATCCTTGGCAAACTGGTACGTCTGTAGCTTCATCTTCTCCTAGTGTCATACTTGAGGCTAAGTTAGCGAGAGCGTCTGCCATTTGATTTTCTTTTCTTGGCACATGTTCTAGCATCACGGCCTCGAAGTTTCGTAGCAGTTGAGTTGCTAGTCGAAAGTATAAGATGAGATCATATTTCCTCACTTCATATTCAGTCAAGAGTTGATTGATTATGAGTTTGGAGTTGTCATACACTTCTAGCGTTATAATTTCCATGTCGATCGCCATTTGGAATCCGATAATTAGCGCTTGGTACTCAACGACGTTGTTGGAGCATAGCTCGCTTAGTCGGAAGGAATATGGTAGTATTTGTTTTTGTGGTGATATGATACTACTCCTGCCCCCGCTCTGTCTGTTTTTGCGAAAGATGTCAACGTAGAACACCTCCTCATCAGGCAAGTCGTCTGAGATTTTCCAATTAGCTGGGATTAGATGATCGGCAAGGAAGTCTGCTAGCGTTTGTCCCTTGATAGCTTTAGCTGGAACGTAGATGATCTCATATTGATTGAGAAGCAACACACATTTCACTAGTTGCCCTGTCAAAATAAGCTTGGACATGACATATTTGACGTGGTTAGCTTTGGCAACCAAGTGGATGATGTAAGCATGCATGTAGTGTCTAAGCTTTTGGACGACAAAGACTAAGGCAAGGTACATCTTCTCGATTAGTGAGTAGTTGTGCTCGGCACCAGTGAGAGTTCTACTTAGGTAGTAGAGTGCTATTTCCTTTTGGTCTTCATTTTCTTGTGCTAAGAGTGCTCCTATAGAACCTTCTTATGTAGCAATGTATAGGATGAGCAGCTTTCCAGGCATGGGAGCTCCTAAGACGGGTGGGTTTGCCAGGTACCGTTTTATGCTTTCAAAGGCCTTGCGGCAGACGTCATCCCATATGAATGGAGCGTCTTTCTTCATGAGTCGACTGAAGGGTTAACAGTGTCCAGCAAGGTTGGAGATGAAGCACCGAATGAAGGCTAGTCGTCCTTGTAAACTTCAACTCGTGTAGATTCCTTGGCTCAGGCATGCTTTGAATGGCTTTCATCTTTGATTGGTCTACTTTAATGCCACGGTGCTTGACAATGAAGCCGAGGAACTTCCTAGAAGTGACGCCAAATGCACACTTCAATGGGTTCATTTTGAGGTTGTAACGCCGTAGTTTATCGACCACCATTCGTAAATCCTTCAAGTATTGGATCTTTTCTTGGTCTTGACAACTACATCATCTACGTAACATTCTACGTTTTTGTGTAGCATGTCATTGAAGATCTTCTGCATTGCGCGTTAATTTGTAGCTCTGGCGTTCTTCAAGCCAAAGGGCATTACCTTGTAGCAGTAGATACCTTTGGAGTACAGACGGCTGTTCATTCCTCGTCTTCAAAAGCCATGCGGATTTGATTGTACCCAGATGAGCCATCTATGAATGATAGCGCCTCATGGCCAGTGGTTGGGTCCACCATGATTTCGATGATGGGCAAAGGAAAGTCATCCTTCGAGTAAGCATCGTTGAGGCCTCGGAAGTCCATGCAAGCACGTATTTGTCTAGATTTCTTAAGGACAATGACGATGTTGGAGATCCATTTAAGATATTGCACCTTTCGAATGAAGCATGCTTCGATCAGCTTGTCAATCTCGACCTTGATTTTTGGGATGAGCTCGAATTGATAACGTCTTTAAGTTTGCTTTATCGGCTGCGTTTTGGGCTTGACTGCAAGGCAATGCACGACAATGGTAGGGTCAAGGCTGGGTATTTCTTTGTAAGTCCAAGCAAAGACGTCTTTGTACTCGAATAGCAGTTGGTAGTACTTAGCAGTGTGCTTACGAAGATAGGCTTTGGCTCCTCGTTTATGCCTAATTGAGCTCCTTGAGGTCATCAACCGTGGCTTGCCCCCCGTCTTCGAGTTGAGGTGGCGCAGTAGTGACATTTTCCTCGGGGACTTTATCTTCTTCGTCCTCTTAGATCGTGATATGGAAGACGTCCTGAACCTTATCTTCAGTGCCACCTCTTGGGCTTATTGGCTTGAAGATTGGCCGGTGTGGATAATGATGCACCTCCTTACCTTCAGTGGTCATTTTGTGTCCACCTCTAGGGTTGTTTGGCGTTTCATCCTTGAAGGAATCGAGCTTTGAACATCGTCTTTTCTGCTAAACCATCGAGCTTTTCTTTCTTTGGCATTGTCTTCCTCTTTCTAGAAGGCTTCTTGGTTTCTTCAAGTCTTTCTAACGCCGATCATCGTGGAGGAGAACTAGCCATGTTGCTTTGCTTTTTGTGTTTTGACAACCTTTCAAAAATAGAGCTTTTGGGTGTCGGCGTGTTAAGCCTTTTGAAGACAGAGGTTTGGTCTTGACCATCAATGTGATCAAGCACCGAAACTCTAGGTTTTGAATGGTTCAGTCGATTGAAGACTTACGTTCGAGGGGCGAGTTTAGGCACCTCTTGACTTTTTTCAACCCTCACGCTGATGTGTTGAGCGCTAGCGTTCTTCGTTTTTCTTGAGATCTTCACGGGTGTATTTGGTGTGAAGCCATGTCCAGCTTTGTTGTTGTCAATTCCGTAACCATGCTCCTTCAACTACTTTTGAGTCTCGGTGAGGTCACGTTCTTTGTCGTTGATGGTGTTTGCATTTTTCTTTCCAAGATTTGAAGAGGAGGCAAAATCATACCAAGCCTTTGACATGAGTTTGTAGGCGTTTGGGTCGAAGCCTTCTTCGTTCCTCTTGGTTGGAAGAGAGCTTGGTTCCGCCCCCTTTGGCAGGGGTTTTGCGAAACCTTGCGATGGTTTAGAAACTTTAGCATCGCCTAGCTATGTCAAAGGTAACACTGCATTTGTCTTGAGCATCTTTATATCGTCTTCGTGCAGTTGTGTGTCAGCTTTGTTTGTTCCAATTTTGAATAAGGATTGCCCATTCCTTCTTCTTGACATTGAGATGTATCGGAAGATAGTTGTGTTTGACACTTTTGAGGGCGTCACACTCTTTTTGGTTGTTGCGGGCTTAGCAGGCTCATTGTCGTCTTTGCTTGAAGATGGCATGGTTTCCCCTACTTGCTCTTTGGGCATGGCTTGCCACTTCTTCTTTTTGGGTGTGGCTTTGCCTGTGGATATGATTTCTTTTGGAAGAGCTTCGGGCACTATTTCTTCATGTATGTAGAACTTGGCATCCGCAAAGTGTGATTGAACTTCGATGACTGACTTGGTATTGCCTTGTATCACCTTCACCCCTTATCGGTAGAACTTTAGGCATTGGTGGAGGGTGGACGACACTACTCCATTTGCGTGGATCCAAGGCCTTCCTAAGAGCAAACTGTAGGAAGTTCTCGCATCAATCATATGGAATAAAGTGCTTGATTTGAGTTTGAATGGTCATCTCCACGCGGACCATGCCCATCGCTCTCTGTCTTCCTTGGTTAAAACCTTGGATTAAGAGGCGGCTTCGGGATAGTTCATCCACCTTGATGCCTATTGAAGTCATTGTTGACTTTGGCATGATGTTTATGGACGATTCTCCGTCCACAAGCATGCGATTGACTTTGTGCTCCCTTACGTACCCAGAGACGAAGAGAGAACGGTTGTGAGGCTTCGATCCTAGCACTAAGCTTTCATCAGTGAAGCTGATTGCGTTATGGGTGGAACAGCATGTGGCATATTCATGTGGCCGAAGTTTCAAGCCTTCATCCTTGCTTTCTTGCACTTCGAAGACGTCGGGACTCGCCAAGACCACTATTAGTGCTCTTTGCATCTCTTTGGGCAATAGCAGCGCCTCCTCGATGCTAAAGTATGACACCAGGCTTTCTTCAGGTGTGAGAGCTTTCTCTTCCTCAATGGCAATAGCAATAGCTTTGCCTTTTGAGGGCTCTTCTATCTCCACTTCAACCATGTGACAGGCAACGGTAGTGCACTGTTGGAAGAAGTCATTCGGGAAGTACTCATGCAAGAAGACAGGAATACATGGTTCTTGCTCCATAGGTTCCCCAGCGTACGTCGGCTTAACAGTTCTTATGTTTCTTTTAGGCTTCCTATTATTGCGACGGCGATGCTTTCTCCCTTGTTCCACCTTTGGCTTTGCTGCTTGGGGTCTTGGCTTCTTTGTCTTTTTGTAAGTCACTATTGTTCATCCTTCTTCATCATCGATAAGTGCATTTTGGTCACTTGCCCCCAGCGATGGCTGTGTAAAAGGTGCCATGTAGCTTGAGCAGGATGAGAGTGGGCATGCGCCACTTGGAGAGACACGGGATTGAAGGATCCAAACATAATTACGGTAGTGTGAGTTGCGGCCGTGTCTTCAAAGTCAAGCTCGATTTTCTGTTGTTGTGCCAGCTTCATGATGAGCTCCTTACGGACGAAGCATTTGCTAACAGGATGGCTCATGATATGATGGTACTTGCAGTACTTAGGATCGTTAACACAATTCATCTCTTAAAGGTGCTTGCATTCGGGTAGCTTGATCAGTTTCTTCTCAAGCAGGTCGTCTAGCATTGCAGCTACGTCAGAGTCTGGAAAAAGGGTAAGTCTTCTACTTCAGCTTCCTCAAGGTGTTTTTGTACCTATCTTGGGTTCGAGAATGCTCACCTTTTTTTATCTCCTTCACTTTGTTCTTGGATGAGATCTTGGCGGGCGCATGGGAGATCTTGATAAGGGTAATGTTGACGACAAAAGCTTCTTTGGCGGGCTTCTTCCCAGTCTTGCCTACCTTCGGAGCGAACACCTTATCTTTCTTGAAGTCGATGATTGGATCTTTTTTCCTATGGTTGGTGATACTCAGCTTCATGTCGTGGGAACGAGTTGCCAGTTCCTCAAATGTCATTGGCTTTATGCCTTGAAGGATGTAGTGTAGCCCCAGTGCATGCCTTGAATGCACATCTCAATGGTGGAGGTTTCAGAAAGCCGATCTTTACAATCCAGACTTAATGAACACCATCTATTGATATAGTCGACGATCGGTTTATCCTTCCATTGCTTCGTACTCATCAGCTCCAGCATGCTTACAGTGTGGCAAGTAATTCCCTTTCAATCCAGACTTAATGAACATCATCTGTTGAAGAATTCCCTTTCAAGCTAGTCCCAACTGTTGATGGATTCGGGCTCGAGGTCGGTGTACCAGTCAAAGGCATTACCTTTCAGCGAGCTAACGAATTGCTTGACGAGGTAGTCTCCCTCTGTCCCAGCACTGTTGCAAGTTTCAATGAAATAGGCAATATGTTGTTTAGGATTGCCCTTTCCATCGAATTGCATGAACTTTGGCGGCTGATAACCCCTTGGCATTCTCAAGGTGTCAATCTTCTTGGAGTAGGGCTTTGAGTACAGCATGGAGTCATGCAAGCTTCCTTGGTACTGGGCCTTGATGGTGCTAGTGATCATCTTCTGCAGCTGCTGGATAAAGAGAGATCTCATGAGCACCGTTGCTCGGTCCAGCTTCTCTTCCGCTTTCTCCACCAGAGGCTCTTCCTTTTCGTCAGTTTCCTCCTTTGGTGGATGAACCTTCAGGTCAGCTTTGTTGTCGTGCTGCGCCTCCAGACAGTTGACGAACATAGCAATTTGCAAGTCCTTCTCCTCCACAGTCTTTGTCAGCCTTGCAATTACTTCACTCATTTGAGCCAGCTGATCCTCGATGGAAGTCGCGCCAGTAGTCATGACTTGCATGGCTACGGGACACGAGCTGCTTGAGTCGGTGTCAGAAATCAAAGACTTGGAGTACCTCATCGGGCTTTCTTCCCTTGGTGCGCTTAGTGAGGCCAAGGTGATCATAGGTTTGTGCCTCGGGTGCTCTTGCTCATTTGGTAGAGTTGATGGAGGGGTGGAAGACACCATAAAGGGTTCTTGCCTTGCTTTAGGTTGTGACGCCCAAAGAGTGCCACCACTTGCGGTAAGGATGCCCTTGTTCTTTGCGTTGATGGTGGGAACAACCTGATCCTTTCTTAATGCCATTTGTATCCTCTTAGGAATGTGATTACTTGTGGTGCACGTCAATCCTTAGATTGTAGGAACTCTAAGAATATATAAAACCTGCGTGTTGGATCAGGTTCCTTTGTCTTGTGGAACAAGCATGGTAAATTTTAGTGAAGTCGATTTGGACTTCGTTCACTACCCTGAAACAAGATAATGGTGACACCACTATTATGTTAATCCACATCCACTCGGAGCTGTTGAATCCATGACCGAACTTCTGAGGAACTTGTATTCCTATCCGCCTTACTCCGGCTCTGAAAAATTATGGTCCCACAATCCCTAAGCTAACGGACAAGTCAAAGCCAGTAACAAAGTTATTGTTGGCATCTGGAAAAATGATAGAAGAAAAGCCTGGCCTGTGGCATCTGAACCTTAATAAGGCGCTATGGGCTTACTGAATGTCACAATGTTCAAAGATAGGTGTTTCTCCTTATGCTCTAACATATGGGCATGATACTATTTTGTTAATATAGATAAGTGTTAACTCTTTACGATTCGTTGAATAGAACCAACTGACAAGCTGCGAGTACACACAAGCAATAATGCAAAAGTTAGAAGATTTAGAAGAAACGAGGTTTAATGTGTGCAACTTTCTCATGGCTCAAAAAAAGATTACCGAGAAAGCGTATAACAGAAGAGTTAAGCAAAAATCATACAGGAATGAGACTTGGTATGGCAAACGGTTTTGCATATAGGAACTACGGATCCGAGATATGGTAAATGGTCCTCGAACCAGAAAGGGCCTTTTGTTGTTCATAAAGTCCTTGGCAATGAGGCATATCAACTCAAAGATAGGACTGCCACATATGATGCCAATAGCGGAAAACACTTGAAAAATTATTATCCAATTACATAGGAAATAGCCGAGCACAGTTGAGAATGGCTTAACTATGGCCAAATTACATTACATGAAAAATTATAGATATTTACAGTAAAAGAGAATGTGCCAAGAAATTGTAGGTATGACTCATTAACGTATTTCCTATTACAAGTTGTGCCTGGCAAGCGTGCGGTCCAGAGTTAAGTCGTTAATCCTTTACCAGCTACAACATCCAGAATGAGCTGTCTTTGCACTTGTGCTCAAAAACGCCAATTTTACCAGTAGGCACTGGACCTACACCAACCCCAATAAAATAAAGCACAAGCACAAGATGGTGAAACCTTGCGTTCCTTGAAAAGACGACGGTCCTAATAGAGGCTCAAAAGTTAAGTGACGAGTACTTTGATGTTGAAAACGGCACCGAGACTGTCCTGGCCGTCTGTCTAGATGGATATGGTTGCATGTGTCGAGGCCTTGATTACACCATATGTGCCCAACCAATTCTCAGAATTAACAAAAAGGCCTTTTAGGTTCGTGAAACTCATATAGTCGAAAAGGAAAGCCAAGCACTAGTGGAATATGGAGTTGCAAGACTTAACAAAACAGTCTTTTTGGAGGATGAATTGAAAAGATATGCCCCCATCGGTGTTTTTGGATAGAGTTGGGATGACGTTCAAGAAAGAATAGACATGAATCAAGATTGAAGTAACCAATTTTGGAATGATTGATGACGTTGTTAAGAACCAATGGTGAAGGTGTAGGATTTTGGGAAATACTGCGTTTTTGCCAAAGCATGTTGGAAGAATATGTTTAATACCTGGAGCTTCGTTGAGCAAAGACAAGATATGAGAAAGAAAAGAAACTTGGTTTTATAGATGAGTCAGTAAGGAGCCTTAAGGTTTATGTCTAAGAGAATCAAGGAGGAACTTTGGGGTATGCTCTGTAATCATTGTGATTGTAAGAATCGAATAGCTCGAGTCGGTCTTCACATTGCCCAATGATTTTTTTAAGAGTGACAGTTTGATTTCTGAGGTAGGCATATTAAAAAAAAAGACCTTTTGGTGGCTGCTTTATTTTGAAAATCATGACACGTGAGCAGCCGAATTCGAAGGGCCGTCGTGAGAATTTGGCACGTGGCAGGAAGAAAGGAGAAGTTTGTCAATGGAGGCAAAGCTAGCGTGTAAATCGGGATCGAAGCATTTAATGCAAGGTAATGGGAGATTTGAAGAATATCGCTCTTGAAAAGCCTTTAGGCCAGGTATCCATGGCTGAGGGTTTCAGAAGCGATGGGGGTAATGTGGCAATGTTAGCCTTAAATAACAGCTTGAACCGAGATGGGTTGACCTAGGTTGAAAATGCCACGATCCTCGGCCTAGTAAATATCCCTCAGGCCAGTGGGCTTTTAGCCTAGGACAGGGTTAATTCGACCGAGTCCTCACAAAAGTAGGACTGTGAGAGGATTAAGTACAGGTATGGCTTGGTCGAGTCCTATGTAAACTGAAATTGTCAAAGATCAGAATAAGCCTTGAATAAATACAAATCATCCCAAGGATCAAAACACCTATGGGATCAGATAAAGATGAATAGGTCATAGAATATGATCAAATTCAGCATCTTAGTTGGGGGTTAAAGAGGCCGAAACTAGATGAAGTTTTGGCTAAGAAGGGAACTAAAGAGATAATAGTAATATTCAAGTAAATGCCAAACAAACACAATCCCATCAGACTCTGTCTCGGCCGGCTTGTTTATCATGGAAGCCTCACATATAAATAGTGGAGGCTTTGCAACAATGAAAAGCCCCTTTAATTCAACAAACAACTCAGACGCTCTATGCAGAAACTCTCGCTCTACACAAACCCAACACATCCTCAATTTGGATTAACAACATTGTGTTGGCAATGGACGACACCTTCAGTTTGGAGTAACAGCACTTGAGCCGTATAACCAGGCAATTTAGGAGCATCTTCTGTTCGGACAAGTGAACAACACTGCTTATGGTTGGTTATTTATCCTATGTGCCCTTATAGCCTGATACCGATTCGACGCACCTATATTCTCACGAATATAGTCGAGGCAGCCGAACCTGGTGCAGTAAATCCTGAACTTTGTAATGATCTAGGCAACCTTGTCTTTAGGTTCTAGAACCAAGGCCGAGACGTGTTCCTTCCTTGGCTGTAATCGCTCAAGGGCAAAAGTTAGCAGCGCATTCGACACTATCACCACCAAACCTATTCTACTCGCCTGACCGAGCTCAGTTGTGAGTTGGCACACCCACATTCACAAGAAGGACATAATTAGCTCATAATTATTCGATATGCGCATCACGTAGGCCTTGTAATTCTAGAGTCCACACTTACTTGAAACGTGAAAAGTCTTAAACTAGAGGAGGAAACGACCAACTAAATCCAATGATGAGACAAGTGTTGGAAGTTATCGATTTTATAGGAGGAAACGACCAACTAAATCCAATGATGAGACAAGTGTTGGAAGTTATCGATTTTATTTACTAGATTGCTGATTTTTTGGAATATTGTGCAAAAAGTATATGAGATTATAACCTCCGGGAGGAGATAATATATAGGTTTCTGTGGCTTTAGGTTTGCTTGTTCAGTTAGAGTTGATTTATTTCATGTTTTCGGTTAGCCTACTATTTTGCTATTCCAGATACCTCCATATATATGAAGAAGAAAAAAGTGTGCATGAAATTATAAAGAAAAATAATTTTCTTAGCATAGTATCAAAGCTATGGAAATACTATTGTTAGACAAAAATAGCGATAAAAATGTATCAACTGTATCGATAATATGTATATACTTTGTCAAAGGGGTGAACCTGTGAATTGTTTTATGAGAAGTTGCATTTGATTTGGCAAGATATAGATTGTCTGTGCCCTCTATCAAGCTCACCAATCTTCATGATGATGTGGCTCTTCGACATAGAGAAGTCGATGGTGATCGTGTTTATGATTTTCTTGTCGGCCTTTATCCTCGATTGACTCCGTTCGGAGTAGGAATTTTACTATGAAACCGGTTCCTTCTGCTTTGAAAGCATATGCTCTTGTAGTCTTTTATGCTTGGTAGTGTAAGTGATGTGGCTGCCAAACCTTGCAAAGTCCATGCCCGTCGATCTTCTATGGCTGCTTCCCATGTTTCTACTTACCCAAGGCCTATGTGAAGTACCAAGGCCGATACTTTTAAGAGAAGCTAAAAGTGTGCATCTTGTGGTGGAGATCACTTTTCTAAGAAGTGCTTTGAGGTACATGGATACCTCAACTGGTGGGATGAGCATCATGCCTTTGAGGGGGATTGTAGCCTTTAGACTACTAGTCATGATTAATAAGTTTCGAGATCATACAAAGCCATGGGTGTCTACTGCTCTATTGCCTTATTCTACAGTTCAGTTTCTATCCAATCTCATCGTCTCTCACTCTCAATTGAAAGTTGAAAGAGACAATGTTCATGTGGGATAGAAACTTTTAGTTGGATTAACTATCTACAATATTATGAAATGATTATCTTCATTTTGAGATTGGATGGCCAACGTGAATATCATTTTTTTTTATTTGTGAAGAGGGGGAACCATGCAGAGAGAGAATCACATGTTCGTGTAGTCACTCATGCAAATTCCGTGGATTTATCTATGTAAGGAATGTTGCATAAGACATGATTATATAATTTATTTATTTATTTATTTATTTATTTATTTTTAAGGTTTTAACTTTAAATATATTTTAACACTAGAAACAGATAAACCGTTAGACTAGCAACAACTTCTAACTTCAAAGTTAACTTTATTATAGTATATGTTACTACAAAATTAAGTTACAAGTTGGTTAATCTTTTCATTCATATCTTCCTATTGTTTTTGTAACATACTACTATCAACAACAAAAACTAAGTAAATGTGACAAAATTCCTATATTTAAGAACAAATCAATGCTTCAATTCAAAGCCCCCAATGGATTTATTTATTTATTTTTTTGTTAGTCATTACTTGCATTCCTAATATATACACATCTCATTCATTTTCCTTTAATATAAAGCTCCAAGAAATTTTACTCCTCAAGTCAAACACTGTTTTGGTTGTAATTAAACACCAACTACTTACAAAAAATAAATCTTTAGTGGGGCCCTGGATGCCTCAACGGTCCAATGAAATTGCATGGGCATTCGTGTAATTTTCGGCCATCAAATCTGTTTCCCATCACCCAGCTGTTATATGATATAAAACTATTAAGGGTTTGTCCTTTTCGTCTCAGCACCGCTCAACGTTTTCTTTTTTCCTAATCTACCCCTGCTTTGTCTCATATATACAGTAATCTGCCACCATGCCTAAACCCTTTGGATCCTCTCTCTCTCTCTCTCTCTCTCTCTCTCTCTCTTCCCTTCTCTCTTCTGTTGCGGTCTTCAGTCTAAAAAGCTCACTTTTTTCTAGCTGAGACAGGCCATTTCTGTTCTGGGTTTAATCTGAAATTTTCTCATGTTTTTCCTCTGAGCCCATTTTTTCGCTCACAAATTTGCTTCACATTTCCACACTTTCCCAATGAGTCTCTGATCCCACTTTCCTGCATTGGTTCTATAAACCTGGGCTCAATCCTCCCCAACCCACTTCCCTGTAAAGATGAAGTCTTCAACTCGGCTGGACTCGGCTCTGTTCCAACTCACCCCAACTCGGACCAGGTAATCCTTTTCTTCAAATCAAATGGGTCTTCAATGATTTTATTTTTATTTTTTATTTTTACATAAAGGCTGGATTTGGCTGTTTTATGCAATTGGTATAGTACTGGGTTATATGAACTTATGAGCAATGTCTAAGTTGGAATTTTATTATTTTTTGGATGGTTATTCTTGGTGTTTTAGAATTGGATCTTTTGGTGTTTTATTGGATATTTATGTTATGTGTCTGTTTTGTTATGTCATTGCAGGTGTATAAGTGTTTGATTATTTGGTACTCAATCTTTTCTGAGTTGCTTTGTTTTTGTTCAGTTTGCATACCTTGATGAATTATAGTTTCTTAAATTCATTTGGAGGTACATTTAGTGGAAATGTGCAGATTTATTGATCGAGAAGCCCTATTTGTACTCGAATCTAAACCAAGGAAAGATTTTGATGAAAATGCACTATTTTGATGTAAATGTGATTGTGAAAGTTTCAAAGATGCCATACTGTTCATCATTTTGATATTTTCTGCTCCTAAACCTTCGTCTTGATAGGTGCGATCTGGTTATATCCGCAAATGGAATGATGGAGAAAATAGCTTCTGGTTTGTTGAATCCGTTTCTGTCCCACTTGAAGACTGCGCAAGAACAAATGGCCAAGGGTGGTTATTCAATTATTCTTGAGCCAGAGTCTGGCAGTGATGCAGCATGGTTCACAAAGAGTACGGTCCAAAGGTTGTAATGAAATCCAGTGCCTCTCTACTATCTAGGGTGTTCTCAACATGTTTGATGAGTTCATAAGTTCGATCTTCTCTGCTAAGCACACCAAGTAGAAAGTGTAGGGTAACATGACTGTTTCATGCGGTGCATGCTTGATTTCTAATTTGGAATCCCTTCTAATTTTAAAGTCTCAAGACAACTGATTTTCTATATTTGTCTTCAAATGTATGAAAAGTGATTACTAAGCCTTATAGGCTCAACATTTCATCTTACGAACCTATGACTGTTGCCAGAATTTTGGAATGCAGTATCTTGTATGCTGCAATGATAATTCCTCTCACTGGAAAATCATTATTCTGTACTAATTTGTGAGGTGACTATTAGGTTTGTTCGCTTTGTGAGCACCCCAGAGGTCTTGGAACGGGTGTACACTTTAGAATCTGAGATTTTACAGATTGAAGAGGCAATTGCAATTCAAGGAAATAATGACACGGGACTTAATCATGTAAGTAAAATCTATTAGTTCTCAGTGATCTGTGTTTGGTATCCGCATAGAAAAGTCAGTCTCAGTTTCTTTGTGGCAGGTAGAGGACAATCATGGAAAACCTGTAGATAGCGTTGAAGGTAATGTTGAAAAGACAACTAAACAATATGTCACACAATGATTTTCTTATTAGTAAAATAAGACTTTTTTGCATGTTTTTGTTTTCTTTCAATTGTGCACTGGAAAGCTGATATTTGCGTTTTTTACCCTCCTCACTCAACACACTTGATGCAGATAGTTCTAGTGGTGTCCCAGCTTATGCCTCTATCAGGTGCCGACAGCCCCTAACTTCCCTACCATGCTTCACCAAAAACCTAGTTTTTTTTTTTTTTTGTCTCTCCCTTATGGAAGCTTTGCCTTTGGGGTCTACATAGGAAAAAAGTGAGGGTGTTGAGGTACTAGAGGGGATTAATGGGGACAGTTTCAAATGCTGCTTCATATCAGAACGTGAAGTATGGTGAAAGTTTCACCGGGCTTGTATCTCTTTCCTCCCTTTTCCCACTTATTTTTGTTTCAACTAATGGATGGCAAATACTCGGTCAGCTAAGCTCTGTAATCTGTCGCCATGTTTGTTTTTGTTTCTGATTCAAAAGACTGTAATTCCTTCTTTGTTTCTCTAGTTAATGGTTCATCTACTGGATTGTGAACCCCAAATTATTGTTTATAGGAAACAAGCTTTTGCTAGATGCTAGTGAAGAGAAAGCAATTGTCCTTTACCAGGTTTAAATCTGTACCTTTTTATTTCATTTTTTTTGTTGTTAGTGTTTCTGACTTGGTTTCTCTTGTAAAACTGGCAGCCTGATGGTCAACCTGAAGCAAATGGATCCCCTGCACAAGAGGCAAATTCAAAGTACGTACCATCTCTTTCATATTCTCTTGTGCTGCTCCAAAGACCATGTACCGTGCCTCTCATGGGTTAAAGTTGTCATGAAAAGTAAACTGTTGTTTAAGGTCTCAGCACTGGTGATCTTGAAATTTCGGGTGGCCCTTCGAACTTAAATTCCCTTTGATTATCCTGCTGCCATATATTCATTTCAAGTAAACCAGGGATGCGTATGGGTGTATATCTCTATCAAATTTTGAACCTCCTCCTCCTTACATCTCCTTTCTATACAATTATAGGGTAGTTATCATTTGCAAAAAAAGAAAAAATGGTACACCATTGATGTCAGAGAAAAAACAATGGTTTATATCATCTCTATAAAAGTCTGATGGAAAAAAGAAGTTAAAGGGTCAGCACACACACACGTGCCTGCGTGCATCGTCTCCTACTCACCAACACATTTTCTATTGATACATTCCATTCAATGGAGGGATATTCAGTTTCCTGCGACTATGCATTGCAGCACAGATTATTGGGATATTCCCTTGTTTTCTGTATAACATAAGTGCAACTGCTAATCCATTTATCTAATATTATGGTAGAGTTCATCTTTTAAAAGTCCTGGAGACACGCAGAACTATGCTGCAGAAAGAGCAAGGTATGGCTTTTGCACGTGCTGTAGCCGCAGGTTTTGACGTTGATCATTTGCCACCATTGATATCATTTGCTGAATGGTTTGGAGCTTCACGATTAATGCAAGTAGAATTTTCTTCCATTGGCCACTTTAACATTAACATGAGGCAGGATATTTTGTATCAGAATCTTTCCTGGTAATGTTAACTTTATCAATCTAACAGGGATGCTTGTAGAAGATTTAAGGAACTGTGGGAAAGAAAGCATGAAACTGGGCAATGGCTTGAAATTGAAGCTGCTGAAGCAATGGCTAACAGATCAGAACTCTCTGCCATGAATGCATCGGGCATAATGCTTTCGAGTGCGACCAACCAACAAGTAACTGCAGGTAGGAGTACAGGTTGTAAGAGTATACTACTTATAGGTAACTAACCTAACTAACCTATTATATTCACTGTTCTCAAAAAATTTCATCATGGAGACCTAGTCTTAAATAATTAGACCGATCATCAATTTCAGTTGTAAAGAAGAAGGGTGCGAAAATCTAATGTTTTGACTTTGAGAAGGTCCCCCATTCATCATACTGCATGGCGTTAGTATAATCATGTTCACTACTTTTAGGATAGCTGAGATTTTGTCTGCTTATTTGTGCAGAAGAAAAGCCTCCTGCAGAGCATCAACCACCATTAAGCCACCAGGAACACTTTCCTGGCCAGTATCCCCATCAGATGTACCCTCCCTGGCCTGTTCAGTCTTCTCCAGGTGCATTACCAGTGTATCCACCATATCCTATGCAAGGCATGCCTTATTTTCAGAATTACCCAGGAAATAGCCCATTTTTTCAGCCGCCTTATCCAATAGTAGAGGATCCTAGACTCAATCAAGGTCAAAGAATACAGAAAAGGCACTCCATGGATAGCAGTAATGGAAATATTGAATCAAATGATGTGGAATTGGAGAAGGATTTTTCAAAAAGTCAAGAATCAAGAAAGAAGGCTAGCCGCTCAGGTAAAAAACAATCTGGCAGGGTTGTCATTCGGAACTTAAATTACATCACCACAAAGGGAAAAAACTCTTCAGATAGTGAATCAGCTAGTGACTCTCAAACTGATGAGGACAATGGAGATTTTGAGGGTGGCATTCCTGAGATGAAGGTTACACACTCTCATAAATCCTCAAAAAGGAAAGAAACTGTTCTTATGAAGGAGGGAGATGAAGGGAACTGGCAGGCATTTCAGAATTTCTTACTCAGAGATCCTGATGAAGACCGACGCGAGCTTGACCAAGGCATGTTTTCCATGGAAAAGAAGGGTCAACTGAAAAGGCGACAAAAGAACTTGGGGGATGATCCTTTAGTTTCTGGTGGTCGAGATAGGGGAGAAATTCAAGAAGGAAGTACAACAGATATTAATAAATTTAGTGGAAATGTTACCCGCATGCAAAAGTCATCAAATGATCAAATGTTGATATCTGCAAGAAATGATCAGTTGAGTCATGGTAATGGTCAAATGGATTTACGTTCTACAGAAATAGATGGCATAAGGGGTAATTATAAGACTGCCAGTGACGATTTTATGATTCATGGACATAATAACCAGTCGGGTTTTACAAGTTCTCCCTCGGATCCGCTTACTATAAATGGATTTGATCGTGTAACCAACAGTTTGGATAGGAGGTCATCTCACAACATGGATGATGATTCATACATGGTTCCATTGAGGTCAATTTCACTAGATCATATCGAAAACAATGACAGAAATGCTATAGACATGGGCTCTGAGTTCCCATCAGCAGCTCAGAAGGTGGCAAACTCCCAAGTTAACTATGAGCCAGATGAATTGACTTTAATGCCTGAGCGTGGTGCAGAAAAGGGTTCAACAGGCTACGACCCTGCTTTAGATTATGAAGTGCAAGGTGTTGCTCTGGATAAGAAACATAAGGAAGTGATGAGTGAAAACAAGCAAGGGTCTAAGAAGCCTGACAAGGACAAGAAATCAAAAATGGTTTCAGATACTTCAGATAAAAAGATTAGAGGACCAATAAGGAGAGGAAAGCCCTCAAAACTTAGTCCTTTGGATGAAGCTCGAGCACGTGCTGAGAAACTAAGAAGCTTTAAAGCCGATCTTCAGAAAATGAAGAAAGAAAAGGTTATTTATCATTTTCCTATCTGTTTTGCTTTTTCGCAGAGTAAATTTACTAAGACCTTTCCTGGTCTTACTAAATTACAATAAGCTATTCTCCCTTATCCAAAGTTGAGAATTTTACTTTTTGAAACACTTTTTTAGTATCATCTTCTTGACAGTTTTTGTATGCCTTAGAGTTGCAACTGGGGTTAAAAAGCTTTTATTTTTGTTGCAAGTTTAAAAAGTTAGATGAATATTCTCAATGTTTTTGTCACTGGACTCACTGCCATCTTGTTTTTTCCTTTATTACCAATAGTTTAAATAACAGTAAAAATTATGCTGAAATTTACGGAGGTTAGAATAATTTCTTAAAATCTGAGGGATTTAATTTATTTGTTTATTTTAATTTTCCATAATGCTATTTTCACTTTGAAAAGTAGAAAAACTTGAGTCAGACAACAGTGATATTGGCTATAAATATCTATCCATCATGTATTGCCTGATAAAAGCACATAAAATGTCTTGTGGAGTTCAGATAATTTTACAAGTTAGCCATGTCCTTGTCGAACACATCGCTTAGGACATCAACATACGTATCAATCTTGTATTGCTCTTTAAATCATCTAAAATGTGTCATAAAACTATGAAGCACTGGAACTTTACAAGGTGGTCCTGTCCACATTATTTTTCTTGCACCTGAACATATTCTTAGACTTGGTATTTTCTTCAAGAAATTTCCCCAAATGAGTTTATGATCTTTTAAATTCAAGAGAGAGAGAGAGAGATAAAGTTACAAAGTCAACTTTGTAACTTTGAATCATTAGTTTAAAAAAAAAAACACATTATAATGTAATTATTTGTTGCTTTCAATTTGTCGATTTATCACTGATCATATTTGTTCTGTATTGTAACTTATTTTCTGGGTCTGGTGTCCATGCCTGTGCAACAAGTGGTTATATATGTTGTAGAATCAGCTTCACATGCTATATGCTAGCCAGTTTATCTGTTTTATTCATAAGATTTTTGAAGTTTTTGCACTCTGTTTTCAGGAAGAAGAAGAGATGAAACGGCTGGAAGCTTTAAAGATACAGAGGCAAAAGAGGATTGCTGCTCGAGGTGGTACCATCCCTGCAATGTCACCATTGCCCTCGCTGCAAACCAGGAAACAAGGGCCGACAAAACTATCTCCAAGCACTCATAGAGGATCAAAGTTTAGTGATTCAGAGCCAGGGTCATCATCTCCTTTGCAAAGGGTGCCCATCAAAACTGGCTCTGTGGGCTCTGCCGATTCTCACAAAACCTCCAAATCCAGCAAACTGAGTACTGGAAACCACTCTGCTGTACACAGGTTAACCCAGTCTGTATCTTCATTGCCTGAACAAAAGAAAGACATCGCTGGTGTTGCAAGTAATCCTGAACAAAAGAAAGACAGCGCTGGTGTAGCAAGTAATGCTAAGCTATCCATGGCACGGATTCGAAGGTTATCAGAGCCTAAGGTGACTAACAGCCATCATGTTTCTTCAGTGAAGCCGCGGAGTACTGTAACAGTATCAAAGCCAAAAGTTTCTGATGGGCATGAGAACAAGAAAATATCTGCTATCGTGAATTATGACAAAAGCAAGGTTGCTACTCTCCCAGAATTGAAAATCAGGACACCCAAGGGACCTGATGCTGCCCAGAGCACATCAACGACTAAAGGAGTGACACAGAAAGATGATTCTGTGAAGTCTACCTCTGAAGGTGGTCAACTGAAGAGGAATGATGACAAAAATTCACACCATAGTGATCGGGATGACAACCCAGTAATTGAGAAAACTCTCGTGATGCTTGAGAAACCTTCCATTCCCATTGTACATGCGGAAGAAACTTTGAGGGATGCAAAGGGACAGAATATTAGGGAGAAGACAGAGGTGTCAGAGTATGCTGCTTTTCGGGCACCAGTTTCACCACTAACAATTGATACAATCAATAGAGAACCCGCTCGTGACCTATTACAGCAGCAACTTCAGTCTCATGAGGTATGGTTGATCAGATAACCAAAGGATTTTGCTTCCAGTTTTACATTTTTTGTCTGTACTGACTGCAACGGACCATGATGGGTTTGATTGCGTCTGAAAAGTTTACAAGCAAGTAATAGTCATTGTTTACAATCTAAAATTGCAATTTCAATAACTGCAACAGAAGAGGAAGATCCGTAGGCTGAACTCGTATCTATGGTATTAATTCTTGGTCAGTGTTCCTAACTAACAAAAATGCAGTTTTATCTGAATCCTTACTATTACCACTTGTGAATTTCAAAAGCTTTTTATTTTTTATTTTTTTTTTATGTTTTTTCTGGTCATAGATAGCATCAGAAATTTTATTTGCAATTCAATTGCTTTCAGTTATTTATTTATTTGTAATATACATCGTTAGGCATTTATCTTTCTTTGACTCTTCAAAAAGAATATAGCTATGAACAATAAGATATATTTAGTTAGTCATATCATAAATCGTGGACCAATTTCTGAGTGGTGTTTGTGCTTTGTGTAACCACATTGATGGATAGGTTACTACGAGTAATATGGAGAAGGAACCGACAAAGTTTTCAAGCAATAGCACTGCTGCAAAACCATATCAAGCCCCTTATGTGCGAGTTCCTTCTCTGGAAGGTCCATATCAAGCCCCTTAGCGTTGCATGCGGAAATCGTTTGTAGCGCTCCACTGCGTAATTTGTAAGCTCAACGATGATTGTTGTTGGACATAGTTTATTGTGGACGGGATTGATGTCGGGTTCGGGGATGTCACATAGAGGGAAAATGCACAAAAATAGAGTTTCCACAACTGAGAAGTGGCTTGTAATTTTCTTTTAGATTTCAAGTTCCGACCGAGACAGGGTTGCAAAAATCCCAAATAGAAATGCTCCTTGATGCAGAATTTGTTACATGAAATGTCACTTGTAAACTTCTAGTACAAGTGATATTGGTATATTAATCTGCACAAAGGGGAGGGGGAACAGTGTGAATCCGTGACTCGGTGGGTTTAAGAGGAAGGCAATTTGAACAAGTATGTACTAGATTGCTTTGCAAGAGAATCCCACCACTAAAAATCCACTCCTTCCTTGGTTATGGAAGGCATTGCGCAATATTTAAACTCGATGGGTTCACTATATTTCACCTTTGATCGCCCTTTCCCTTTCCCTTTCCCTTTCCCTTTCCCTTTCCCTTTTTTATCAATGCGCCAGGGAGAATTGAGTCAAATTTAGGGCGTCTTTTAACTTTAGAAAGTGAATACTCACGGTCGCCAACAACCATGCCATTCAGATCAAACCCATAAGTGTCTCGTACAAGATGAACAAAACATGTTAATCAAATCTGATGACCAAGCACGAAATGCTGCCTCTGCTCATTCTATTCGAAGCTTCCTCCGCCAAATACTCGGAAGCCGTTTGTGGATTTTCGATGCGTCGGATGAGATTCACAGCCTCTTGATTCTTCATTACCTGAAACACGTTATCGTTGACGGATTACCGTCTCTCTAATAGGAACAACTTGCAGTAAATACGTGTGGGATGATAAAATGTCTTACCTCCCATATGCCATTGCTGGCTAAAATCACAAATTCAGTATCCGCATCAACCCTTTCAACCCCAACAACAAGGTCTGAGCTTTTACAAGTTTTGGTCTTTGCTGCATTGCCCGCAACCACACACTAAAATGTGAGCATTTCGCACATGTATACGCACGCGAATTTTAAACACGAGCGTGTCAAAAATGAGGTATGGATACGGCTACTGCTGGACATGATGATTCATTTCCGGTTAAGGTCATCAATTTTGTATCCCCAGCATGGCGTGGTCGAATCCAAACCTCATTTTCTTAAACAAGTAAACATTGTCACATCATCTGACGCATCAAATTTGGCGGCTCTAGGGTTATCAGTCCACGTTACCTCTAAACAACCTGTGTGACCAAATCTTTTTGGTTGATTGCTTCTTCTTGGTGCCTATCTGATGAGCGAAACCATCTTTACACACAACTGCTCTATAGTCTCCCATGTTAGCCAATACCAGCTTTTCCCCGTCGATCACCATCGCGGAAACTGAACTGACTCCGTTCGTCTCCTCCGAGGCCTCTCTAACCTTTGATCTAGCACCAAGAAAGGCTTTTCTCATCGTCTCCTTGCTCTTTCCCCTTATATGAGACTGCACAAAGTTGGACACAAAAAATGAACAATCAACAAATATTTTTCTCTGTTTTATGAGTATAAATTCTCCTATCCTATTGCGCACACTCGAGCAACTCTGTAGTCGGTGTACACCAGAGAGAAAATAACGCAAAACCCCGGAGCTAATTAACAATCATCTTAATGAAAATTGGATTGTGATCACTTTAACTTGTGCTTAAACTAAAGGAAGGTGCTTCCTATACCTCTTTAGGCTTCTTGTCAAACAAATGTGACTGCATGTACTTGGTAACCCGGTCGCCAACCCGGGCATCGAAAACTCCGAAAAACCAGAGCTCAAGCTCTTCGATTTGCTCTCTCTGAGCCACAACAAAGTCGGAGTCGGAATCGCCATAGGTAGCCGGTGATGTGTAGCTCTCACAGGTGTGATATCCATGTGAGACTGCAGGCATCATCCACGACGGTTTCTTTGCCATGGTGGCCTCTTTCTTCTTCCTCCCCACACCACTTCCCATGAGGAAGCGTTTCAGCTGCGAAGCCCGAAACCACATTTTTTGGTAAAATTAACAAAGGAATGCTACTAGTTAAGGATACATATATACATACATATAAGGGAACAATGGATAATGACATACATATATATATATATACACACACAGATACACACAAACTTTTGGGTAAAAAATTAGTGACAATGACGTACATTATACAAGGGAACAATGGAAACTCAAAAGTCTTAAAACTGAAAACAAGCAAAAAGACAAAAAAAACCAACAAAAATGCTATTTAACATCGATATGTACCAACATGTCTCTCTAATCGAGATAGGATTCACATGTGTTGGTGGACTCTACATTTATTAGAAAGATGATACAAATAGATGATAAGTTTAGCACTATTCAAAAATCAAACATTTTCCTTTTCTTTCGAGAAATATTCTAATTTAATCTAAATTTTAAGGAGAGACGCAAACTTTAGGTATAAGTAACATTTAAACAACATGGCTATGTCCAGGTTCGAAAATCAAACTTTGTGTATGGTAATTCCATAATAATAATAATAATAATAACAACAATAATCTCTTTTCTTTTCTGTTTTTTTGTCATTTCCAATTTTTCAAACACCATTAATTAGCATCTTACATAATCTAGCACCACCATAAAAGTTATCAACCAAAACTGAGAAACCCGGAAATAAGATTATCCAGATAGTCCAAGAACACAATTAAAAAGACTAAATAAATGCAGTTTTTCAAGAAAATGGAACATGTATATAGGAGCGTTCAAGCGCTAACCGTGAAAACATATGTAGACTTACATTTGGCTTGATCTGAATATCTTTAACGTCCATGAGCACCCCTGAAATATGATTAGGGGCCATTTTATCTTTAGCACTCATGAACACCCCTGAAATATGATTAGGAGTCATTTTATCTTTAACGCCCATGAGCGCCCTTGAAATACGATCAGAGGCCATTCGGTGATTATCTAGTAAACGGAGAAGATAATCACCTTCAGGCCAACAAAAAAAGAAACAAGATAAATCACTTGAAGGGGAATAATATTTTAGAAATTGGAAATAATGGATAAATAGAGAAGAAATTAAGAGCTAAACTTGGCAAATGTGATGGTTTGCCAGTTTTGCTGGTAATGTAATTATAATTTGGAGCTATTTAAAGTCAATGAGGAGTCTTAAGCTGGTTTTACATTCATCCAGAGACATCCTAATTTTAGGGTTAATGCATGTATTAAAATAGAAAATTTATTATCTTTAATCATCTCTCAATCTTTTTTTTTGGTCAAAATCATCTCTGAATCTGTTAGCAAGAAATTATAAAATTGTAACTGCCCATTTGTGGATATCATGGTAATGAAATTATGTAGTTTCTGCGAGCATATTCATTGACCACGTTTATTGATCACCTTTACAATACATGTCTCACATATACAAAGAATATAAAATTTCTTCGATACAATCGATATTTTCATAGAAATATTCAAAAAATCAGAGAAAGATATGGAAATGAAGGGCGAAGTCTAAACTTCGCCTCATTTTGAAGAACTCTTATTAAGGCTAAAATCGACAGATATCGTAGATATTTCAGACACATATGTTAAAGATCAAAGAAAATCTTATATTTCATCCAAACTAATATTTGACAATTCCTAATGTTTCATTTTCTAATTTTCATCATTTTCATTAAAAGCAACCGATATTGTTATTCGATACATTCGTCGATATTTCCATAAACTTGCATAAATGTGAGTTGAACCAATAACTTTATTTCACATCTAAAGCCAAAACAAATGGTTTTGAAAAAATATAGTAGCTTAACAACAAAACCTCAGAATGATCTAAAAAGATTTTCATTCAGCTTATTTTATTGATAAATTAGGCCAACTAACTATTATAATTTCAATTTGGTGACCCACTTTAATAAAAGTCTTTGAAGTTTCTCCTCTTTTTTTTTTAATAACTGAATTATAGAGTAATTTTAAGCTTTAATGGTTCATACCTTTTTAACTCCGTAAGCATCTCCAATAGGTCGAACCAATAACATTATTTAAGGGTTTCCAAAAAAAAAAAAAACAAAAAAACCCTTATTTAAGGACTCCCGCTGCCATATTTAAGTTCTCATTTCAAGATTTAAACGAAATCTTTGTGTCTCTAAAGGAATATTACCTCCAATTGGAGTCCTTATAATAGAATCCCTAAATTTAAAGTTTTTATGAATTTATATGATAATTTGATTGGGTGCACATTTTTTGTTTATGTTAAACTTTTTTTAATTAATTTAAAGCATTTAAAGCATTAGAAACTTCAATCAAGATTGTGGGTCCCATTCTCCATTCAAAATTATGTGCCTATGCAGCTCCTATATGTGGGTTCGTACATTATGTATCCGGTGAGTATCTATACTTTGAGGACTCACTTTTTCGATCCATTAGAGATTCATTTTGTAATATACTTATTTTGTGCATTTTATACATAATTGTCCCTATTTAAAAATTCCACTTGAAATGCTTTAAAATATTTCTATTTTCTTGAAAGCGACATCTTAGAAAGGAGAAATCGAATACATAAAAGAGTAAAACACATAATTCAGTCATAACACATAAATTTTAAACGTGACTTTTATGTTAATATATGACACGTGTTGTTTGCTAAATAATTCCGTATATTTCAGTCTTGACCCTAAGATCGTTTTTCCTTCTTGTTCTTTTGGGTTTTTGTAGAATTTGGTGTCAGAATCTAGAAGTTTGTTTTTCATTTGTAGCACCTCACCATCAACGGCATTTCCACGATATTTTAGTGAAGTTAAATCTAACTTTGGAATCAAAATTCAAGATAGAGATTTGAATTTTATAATTTTCTAATCAAACAAGTGGTTGAACTGGGAAGGACGGCAAGAAGAAGGCCCCTTTGGCATTCATCTTATGTATGATGATTCTTCTTCTCAAGTTGATGGAGCTGTCAGCCTGTCATTCTCTAATTAAGTCTTTGACTACCTTCTCTCACGTTGCAAAGTTTCTACGAGCAATTAGGAATTTAGGAATGATGTAATACGCTTGAGGTTTCAATGTAAAATTAATTGATAATATGAGAAATTGGTCAAAGTCTTGGGACTTTATTCTAACAATCTTACATGCAGTAGGTCCCGACAATTTAACGATCGAAGTGTGGAAGGTTATGGGAGAGACGGGTATAACATGGCTCACAGACCTTTTCAACAAGATTTTAAAAACAAAGAAGATGCCAAATGAGTGGGAAAAAGCACTTTGGCGCCCAGAACAACGGCGACATACAACATTATATGAACTATAGGGGTATTAAGTTAATGAGTTATACAATGAAGTTTTGGGATGTAGTAATTGAGCATAGACTAAGGTAAGAAATAGGGGTCTCAAACAATTAATTCAGGTTCATGTCAGGCGCCGACCATAGAGACAATCTTTCTCTTATGAAGATTGATGGAACAATATAGAGATATGCAAAAGAATTTGCACATGGTCTTTATAGATTTGGAAAAAGCGTATGATAGTGTCCTCAGTAAAAACTTTTGGAGGATTCTAGAGAAGAAAGGAGTACGAGTAGCATATATCCAATCAAAAAAGGATATGTTTGATGGAGTAAGCACGGCAATAAGAAATCATGAAAGATAAACTGAAAGCTTTCCATAGCCATAGGGTTACACCAAGGCTCAGCTTTAAGTTTTTACCTTTTTGCATTGGTTATGGATGCGTTAACGGGATATATTCAAGATGTTATCCCTTTTGTGTATGCTTTTTGCAAACAATATAGTGTTGATAGATGAACTCAGGAGGGAGTAGCGAAACTTAACCTTTGGTGGAAAGTGTTGGAATCTAAAGGTCTTGGCATAAATTGGTCAACATAGAGTATATGGAGTGCAAGTTTAGTGGGAACGAGCGTCCAAAGGAGATAGGGGCGAGGATTAGAGATCAGGAAGTACCAAAAATTGAACGCTTTCGCTATCTTGGATCTATCTTGCAAAAGAACGGAGAATTGGATGGAGATCTCAACCATAAAATACAAGTTGGATGGATGAAGTGGAAACGTGCATCGGGTGTGTTGTGCGATCGGCGTATGCCACTAAAGCTTAAGGAAAATTTTATAGGACGGCAATAAGGCCAACAATGCTTTATGACACTAAATGTTGGGTTGTCAAGCATCAACACGTGAAAAAAAATTAGTGTAGCGGATATGAGAATGGTTCGTCGAATGTGTGGGCACATGATAAAGGACAAAATTAAGAATGGAGATATCTGAAGTGAAGTACAAGTGACTGCAATTGAAGATAAGATGAAAGAAAATTGGTTAAGGTGATTTGAACATGTGAACCGAAAAGATAATATAAAGATTAGGAGGAGAAAATTTGAGTGTTCATTTCTTCTTATTAGAGTGTATATTTATAGGCTTACGATTTACATAGAAAATGTCTTAAATAATTATATATTACATATTGACTCATAATTTAATAGCCATTTAATAATAATAGGGTAAAATGTTGTTTGACTACTTGAACTATTTTTTTGGTAAATTAACCCCCTGAACTATTTGAAATAAGTCAATTAACCTCTCATCGTCAAATTCGATGAAATTTTATCCACTTTGCCATCAAATATTTGCATGACTTTACCCTCAAGAGTGAATCACGTGCTAGTCATGTGCCTATATTTGACGGCTAAGTGAATGAAATTTTATCGAAGCTAATGATGAGGGGTTAATTGGCTAATGTCACATAATTTAGGGGGTTAACTTAACAAAAAAAAAAAGTTCTGAAGTCAATTTCAACTAAGATAATAATTCAGGAAATCAAATCGCAATTTATTCTAAAAACAATATTTTAAACATCAACCTTATTTTAAATTTGGACTAAAAGCAACTAATGGGAAAGAATAGAAAGTTGGTGACTTCTTTGGTGAACAATGCATAAGAGGCTCTTGGGTCAGTGCAGGTCCAATGTAAAATGAGGCCCAAGAATATTCAAGCATATAGATCTTAAAATAAGAACAAGTGAACAACCAATCCATATACTCTAGCAGACGGATTACATTGTTATGCTTACATTTTGCTTGAGTATTTAAAATTTGGAACTCTACTTTTTTTGTAAGTTAAACTCAATGACGGTAATCATACTTTAAAAGACTAACAATATGTTTGAAAGTGCTTTTAAAATAACTAAAGACTTTTTTGGTTAAAGCGTTTTTGGGTGTCAAAAGCATTTGAAATGCATTTTGGAAGAAACACTAGTTAGTTCTTACAAACACTAGTTAGTTCTTACAAGAAGCACTTCAAGTGTTTTTTCAAAATTCAGTTGCAATTTTACTAAAGATTAGTTCAAAAAACACTTTCGTCAAAAGTGTTTCCAGTAATTTTAAAATCACTTCCAAACACAACCTAATCCACATGGCTTTTTATCATTTTTAATACATTCGATATTATTTACACTAAGCGGTGGGGGATTGGCTAAACCTCACATTTGGCTAACCATAATAATTTGGTTCAAAATTTCCTTTGACAAGATTCGAACTTATGACATCTCACTTACAATTGAAGAATAATACAATTAGGCCGTAATACTAAGTAATAATGATAATTACTGATTGATACTCCATTGAAAATGGAGAGTAAGTTGAGTTTGAAAATTCTAAAAATTGACTATTTGTATTTTTAATAAATAGGCTATCATTTTTCAAGTTGATTTTGAGTTTAATTTGTGTAAATAGTTCCACTAAACAAGAATTTTCAAGAACGAATTTTGAATTAAAAAAATTAAATTCAAGTTAAATACCAAACAGTCTTTTAATTGCTACCCACGAAAGAAAAACATATATATATATATATATGAGGATCCTCTTTCTCTCTGGATCATCTTTTTGGAAATGAATAAGGATGCTCTCTGGATCCTCTTTGTGAGGATCGTGGGGATCATCAAATCGTGTTTGTTCATCGTATATCATGCGGTCAAAAATTAATATAAATAATTTTATTTAAAATTAAATATAAATAATATCTGACGAAAATTGACCGCTCGATATACAATAAATAAACATGATTTGACAATCCCAAGATCTTCACAAAGAGAGGATCCGGAGAGCATCCTTATTTCCAAAAACCCTTGCAAAACCCCTCTCTTCCCACCAGAGAGTAAAAGAAAGAGAGCGGAGGCGAAGATGGCCCTCTCTCGTCTCCTCCTTCCGCAGCCATGGCATCATCATCATCTCCCCAAAACAGGTAAAACCCACTTCACCCAAAGCATCCTTGTTACTTTTCATCCAACGCATTTTCTAACAAAATCGATTATATGTACCGTTTCAGCGCTTCCCATGTCGACAAGATGGTGTTCTTCTTCGTCGAGCGGTGCGGCGGAGAAATCGTTGGGTTCCGAGAACTCGAAGGAGAAGGAACGAAGAGCTGCAGCGGCTGATAAGTCAGATAATAGCAAGTGAGATCTTTTTGAAACCCAGCAAAAGTTATTATTCCGTTATATGTGTGGAGGAATGAACAATTCATGAAATTAGCCAACATTAAATTGTAGAACGATTCATGAAAAAACCCCAAATTGTAGAAAACCCGTACATTAAGCCCGTGATTTAGTACACAATGCCGAAAATGTAAAACCAAATTATCTTGTTTATCGAGTACATCAAGCATGTGGCGTGCCAACTATGCAAAAATAGTAATTCTGAACTACCCTAAAGTCTAAGATAGTCTCCCTAAGTCTGTGATCGTCTCAATGCGGATGATGATACACGTGAAGAATCAATTGTAGATACAAACATAGGAAACGCAAGCCCGAACTCCCCATTTTTTGTAGAAATTGCCAAATGGTATAAAAAATTACTCCTGGGAAACTTCATTTAGTGCTCAAGAGAGTCCGAGCAACCAAATAGAGATCAGAAAATTGTGTGCAGAACATATAGGCGTAAGCAAAAATATGCATAGTTGAGCAAAATATGTGCAGTGTATGCAGGCTTGACATATACTCACGTTCTGAAATATTTTGGAAAGTAAAAAATACACGACTTATGGTACTTTCTGTAGTTTGCATTTTATTTTAGTTATGAATTAATTTGTTTGTTTTGGGGGATTGGCGTGGCAAGGTGTTGTGAAGGTGCAACATCATCAGTCAATTGTATTTGTAATGTGTTTGCCCGTATCTTATAATCGATCTTGGTTGCTAAGCCTTTGTAAAATTGGATTTATAGATATATGGAGATGCATAACAAAGTGGGGGGATCTTGGGATGCTCTGAAAGACATTTTTACTAATGTGAAGGAAAGAATGCTGGGAAGTCCCCGATTTCAGAAGCAACGAACTATCAAAGCAATTGACTCCGCATCTGATAGGACAGTTCCGGAGGTTATTAAGACAAAGAATAGTCCACATGACACTGCAAATGATCAACCCAATTGTAGTATTCGAATGCCAAAAATCACAAGAGACTCTCACGGTTTCAAGGAGAATGTCTCAATGAGTCTAAGAAATGATATAATTGGGGAATGCTCTTCGTCTGAAGTACATGATGCTACAGCTTCTAAACGAGTCGAGGTGCATAAACATATAGATAGTACCGAGCTTGGCAAGTCTAAAGGTACAGCTCAGGCCTCAGTAGGTGTACTTTGTTCTTCAGAGAACTTGGCTGGTGTGATTGTGTCTGATGCTAGAAAGGAGCATGCTGGTCCAGAAAATGTAGAGAATAACTCAACAAATGTGTCATCGAATATAAGGGGGGAAGAATCTTTGAGCAATTTGATTGGTGTGGCTGTATCTAATAAAAAAGGGAAACATGTTGGTCATAAAACTGTTGAAGATGGGGCAAGCGGAAGTTTAGTTCAATCATCTGAGGCCTTTATGGATTCTCAAATCGATGAAAGATGTGTTACAGAAACTGCAGCTTCGAATATAACACGGAAAATATCTTCCAAGGATATGGATCAATCAGAAGCCAGGCCTAAATCACACAGAAAACTAGAGGAAGTCATGTCGGACAACATTGGGGTTCTCAAATCAGAAACTGAGTTCGAGTCCTGCTTAACACATCAGTTACCTGGTGAAGATTCTAGGATATTGCAAAAGGATGTTGGAAATGGATTCACAGAAGTTGGAAATCGAAACCATCAACGTGAGAAAACAACTTCAATATTTGATCAAACACCTACTGCAGGTACTGATGTGGGTAAAATGCCTGCATCATCTAAAAAGGTGGGGTTGGCAGACATGTTTATGAGGACAATGAATGGTCAAAAAGATGGAAAACTGGCCAGTGAAAGAAAGAGCGATGGTTTGTTGGCTTCAAATGGACTTTTGGGAGTTTTAAATGAAACAAATGAAACAACTAGAGATGAAGAAGATATGGGAAAAGGATTCAGCATCAATGGCTTAATTGGTTGCATTAAGGAGCTTCCTAGGGAATCCTTATTTGATAAACCTCAGAACTGTGCTATCCTCAACAAGTCTGATGACATCATTGAAAACGGAGGGTCCGTTCCAAAGGTTCCAAGCCTTGCTGATTCAAATAAGCGTGATGCTAAAGGGAAAGAAAGTTCGTCGAGAGGCCATGCCATGGGCAAGGGGACTAACTCTGTCAGTGGGAGTGAAGAACAACCATGTATGGAAACCCCTCCCCTGACACAGGCATATTCCATATCTGAAAGTGACAGTGATGACTTGAAAGTTGCATCTCGAAAAAAGTCAAAACAAACCCGACAGTTCAATCTTCCAACTGGTAAGGAAGGCTTCGAAAGAAAGGTATTGGTGAAATTTTTGCCTAAAAACGTAAAAGAAGGTGGTGTTCTTGATGTTCTTCATTGTTGTGGGGACATCGTGAAGATACAACTACTTCCCTTAATCGAAGGAAGCAATTTCAGAAATGCTTGGGTTCATTTTAAGGTATATGGCAAAATGCTTACTTAAGGTTAAAATGTCCTTTTATTTTTTTAAACCAAAAATATGTCCTTTTGTTTTCCAGTTATGGCTCATCATGTTCACACGTTTTTGTTCATACTGCTACAAGAAATTGAGAAAACTGTGAGTCGTATTATCTTGTAGCTGAAATGACGAACTGTTCCTAACTCTGGTTGTCCTGAAGACAAGTCATAGAATTGTGGCTGGTTGCATTGTATCTCGTAAGCAAAATCTAAGCCATTTCACAATTTTCTTGACCGTCCTTTGGTATTATTGCAGACCCAGGAAGGATTACAGAAAGCTCTCGGGAAAACTGACCTCACTGTAAGAAATATCGACGTCTTTGTTGAGGCGGCTTCTTCAAGAGATGTGCCTAACAAGGTTACCGTTCCAAACCTGATTGGTGATCCTAAAGTTCCTACTGCATTGGTAAAGAATCCCACACGAACAGTTGTGATTAAACAGTTGACTGATGATATAAGCTCACATCACCTAAAAGAAGCTCTTGACTTCTGTGGAAGTGGCATATCCGGCGTTTTCTTGGGTTCCTCAAGCTCTGTCGCTTATGTGGAATTTGAGGTGAGCTTATTTACCGTTTGCTTCTGTATTTTTTACTGAATAACAAAGCATCATGTTACCAAAACAAAGAAAGAAAGAAAGAAAATTATAATCCCATTTTCTATCGTTGTTGAAGTTAAAAGTGGATAAAGGCTTGGGTTCCCCTTGTTCCGACTCTTGCATGTTAAACTATTGTTTCGCTGTGAATATTTATTTCACCTGGCTGCTGATACTGAATGAATCTTGTATTAAATTTTAGTTTTAAGCTTTCTCATCATAATATCATATTCTGGAATTCATCCTTTGAGTGGCTTGATTTCAGACAGAAGAAGCCAAGGAGATAGCAATTACCGCACATACTATACGAGTTCAAGGAAAGCTTCTACCGATCTATAGAATTGATGTGCCAAGAACAACTGTGTTGAGGATTTCAAACTTCGACGAAACAGTATCACTGACACAAATCCAGCATATATGTAAATCCCGCGGGGAGATAAAGCGTGCCAAGGAGAGATCCAAGGGCATTGTGGATGTGCAATTCAAGCTTGCTGAATGGCCTAATATGTGGACCATCCTCAACAGGTAGTGTAATGCATATAAAGTGGAACATGTTCATCGCCTTCATCCATTAAATGTTTCTGATATAGTCCGTCTGTCCCTTGTTTCTAGCCTGAACGGACTGAGATTCGAGGGCCACCAGTTGATCGCGCAGCCTGCACCTGTTTTCCCTCCGGAAGTCCTTCAAGCCCTTTGGAGTCGGCCAGACGAAAGAATTCATGTCCAATCTGTTTTACGCAGACTAATCCGCGACGCTGAACTAAATGTTGAAATCACCAACATTGCTACCAAAGTTTATTTTGATTGAGTTATCATTGCAGTCTTTCATCCCATAAGCTTTGTGACAAGATCAAATTTGACATGCATAAAATTGTTTTAGGTTTAGACCATCATCTTCTTCCTCCTCATCAATACCAGTCTTCAAACCTGTAACCATGAGGGATTTATGATTTATGCTCGCGCACTTGCCACGAGCGCATGCAGCAACCAAACATGTATTGGTTGCGCAACAGCAACAGAGAAGCTAAAAAACGCAGAGTAATGGTCTCAAAACAGATTTCAGACACTGTTTAAGAACGAGTCTACATAAAGACGACAACAAAATGCAGTACGACAGAAAATTCATCCCATAAAAGTTCTCCATTTGTCAACAACATTGGAAACTGCTCTTGAAAACTAAATTCGATCGAACATAAAGAAAGGCAATCAGAGTACATTGAAAAGCTTCCATAACAAAATTGTAAACTTCACGACCAAAATTGCTTAAGCTGCAGCCTTTTTCAATTTTGCAAGCTCGCTCCTGACCAATCCGGCCCTCTGCAAATCAGGGAAATATGTTAGTTTGGGATGGTTCAACATGACAAGGACAAGAAAACAACAGTAATCATCTAAATGATTAAGATAAATAACGTCATGATAAGGAGCATAACCAACCTTAATCTTAGCCAACATGAGCTTGAATCGGTCAAAGTCGTTAAGAGATGCTCTTCTCTTCTGAACAATCAGTTTTCTACCCCATGAGCTGTTCTCCCACTTCTTCTTCACATCTGCCAACATACATACAATTATGAAAAGAAAACAAAGGCGCAGGAATGAAAACAAGACTATCGTTATTTATGGATAATGGAGTGTACCAGCAGCTTCCATTGCGGCAAGCAATTCCTTCTTCTTGGGCACCCTCTTGATATCAATCTTGATGTCAGTGAGTGAAAGTCTCTTGAAGTTCATTTGCGACCTCACCATATTAGGAGCATCGACAAGAGCCTACAAAAGACAAAAAGCAGAATTACGAAATCAAAAACATGATATACACAAATGATGTCAGTGTAGAAGACACAAATAAACTGCATAATATGAATGAAATTCTATGAAATATTTAACATTATGTATGGTATGAGTTGCTCAACAATAACCGTCCATGTTCCTTCTAAAAGGGAACTCCACTGAAGCAGATTTCAGTACAGAAATACAAAGCAACAACGCGGGCGATGCAAATTCCGAAAACCCTAACCGCATTCGAATACACAGTGAAAATTCACACGCCCATAGGTTCTAACAGAAGCTTTGATTTAACTTATCATAACATACAAAAACACAAATTCCCAATGCTCATTTCATAAATTTATTAAAATAAATATCATATAAAACCACAAATCAAGCATAAATCTGAAGAAAAAAAAAAGGCAATTAAAAAAAAAAGAATGCAATTCTAAATTATTTACAAAAAAGTAAAAGCGAAATTATGATATACAAAAAAGGAAGAAGGGTACCCTGTTCTGGTCAAGGACGTCGACGATGACGACGAGCTTCCCATAGTCCTTGCCGTAGTTGACGAGAGCCACCCTTCCGATCTCGACGTACCTCTTGAAAGGCTGTCCAAAAACACACAAACAAAAAAGAGTGAGATCAAAAAATAAGAACGAAACGAAGTCGCATTGAGCGAGAATATAGAGGAGGAAAACGCCATGGATGAGAAGGGAGAGCTCACCATTTTTGGTTCTGGTGAAGTGTGTGATGTGTGAGGACTTCCGAGGAGGCGGAGAGCTTTGAAGAGAAGAGAAAACGGTAGCGGAGGATTAGGGTTTTTCTTATGGTCTTTGTAGGATGCTGTGGACCGTTCGATCCTCTTTAATCTTGAGTTTGGTTCGGAAATTGGGTTGGCTTTTGTTATCACTTTTACTGCTAATGGGCTTTCAATGAACATCAAGTAAGGCCCAAAGTCATATAGTTGGGTCATTCTTCGGGGCTCTAAGACCATATCCAACCGAAGATCAAGAAATTAATATTTTAATGAACAGTGCGGGGTCATATTTCTTACCGTCTCCAATCGAGGGCCAGATCAGGCATAACCCTGTCACAAAAAACCATCTCAAACCGAGGGCTATAGGGCCAAACATAATTTATTATTTCAATTGAATTACTATGGTTACTTAAATTAAATTACCTCAATAATTTTCATGTTGTTAAATGTTTTTAAAAATGCTATCAAAGTTTCATGTTGTTAAATTTTTTTTATGTTGTTTAATGTTACTTAATGTTATTTAATGTTGTTTAATATTGTTTCATGTTACTTAATGTATAAAAAAATAAAAAAATTTCAAATATGACGTCAGCATGTGGCCCGGCCCGAGGCTGGCTGGTTGGCTCATTTGGACCGGCCGGTTGGCCCTTTGGCCCCTTTTTGCCCAATGGGGCCCACGAGCCCTTTGGCCTGGCCCTCGGTTGGAGACAGTTTTCGGGCTATTTCAGCCCTCTGACCCTTTGGACCCTTCGGTTGGAGATGGTCTAAGGATGTAAAACGTATCGGACCGAACTGGTCTAATGACATGTATACTAATCCGTAATTCGCACAATGAGTTTGAATTGAGGAGTTGGGTTTAAGAGTAGGGATGTCAATGGTTCGATGATTACCATCCTCATCTTTGTATGTATTTTTCCTCCATATGCTTTGTGTGTGGGCATATGCTATAAAAAATTATAATTAGAATTAGCATATGCCCACTCACAAAGTGTGTGTGAATATATATTTTTTTTAAATGAAAGGAGAGAGGAAGAGAGAAAGAGAACGTGAGAATGGGGTGAGAGGTTTTTTATATATATTTTAGAGATGTTAAAATCATATGTAGGTGATGCTTTATAAAAATAAAAAAAAGAAGCAAAATTTGTATTCTTGTGATTACTAAATTGCTCATAATTTTTATTTTTAGTCAATTTTAATCAGAGGGTTAGAATGGTGGTTTTGTGGAGTTTTAGTTGACAACCAAAGTTCTATTAATATGTAGTGTTTAGATAAAATATTCAACCTGAAAAATCTAGACTATTCATAAAAAAAATTAATAATTATGAATAGCGAATTATATCATCTAAAGTGCTTTCTTAATCAAATCGCAAAATTATTTTTCGTGAAAGAGTTGGAAGCAAACTATATTTTTTATTTTATTTAATAACATGTATTCCAAACGAGGTGGGGTTGGTGGGTTGGATCGAAGGTTAAAATAGCATCCCCACCCAAAAGAACATTATATTTGAAAATTTCCTTCATACCTGACTCATTAGGAGCAAAGCCTTGCGGAGATCCAAATTCGTGGGGAAAATTGTTATCCCTACCAGTTTGCCATAATTGGAAGAGTATTGTTGATATGTATAGCTTTCCAACCCGATGCACTTAATAGGAGGAGGCTATGTGGAAGCAAGCCTGAAACAAAGGACCAAGAAAAAGGTAATATGGCTCACAAGGACTCGTCTGTAGATATAGCTAGCATCCCAATAAGAAGTGGCCGCCTGAAACAAGCAATAGGTCGGCAACAGCTGGATGGCGGACTTGGCGGATGGCTTGGAACACATGAAAGACCATTCCAGAAGGGAGAATGGCAAAACTAATTGTTCGGGCTAGATCTGTTCCTCGCACAACTCCCCTGGGTCTTGCCTGTTGGGCAAGATTTGCTGCTTGGTGTACTGCAATATGAGTTTGTTATTACTTTGAATGGTGCCTTTGTGGAGCCTTTGTTAGGCCTTGAGGCTCTCAATCAAAACTAATATGGGTCTGAGCGTGCCACCGTTTTCTTTGGTATAACAAATTGTTCTTTTTTTTGTTATTAAATGGATTGATTACTTGTGCCACAAGTTTTTTAGACTTCTTAGTTGGATTGTTTACAGATGGGTTAAGTCTGTATAAAGTTATGTTTCTTACCATGTAAACAAGGACTTTTACTCATAATATCATATGTCCAATTAAAAGGAGTTCAGGGCCCTTCAAATTATTTCTCTGGTTACAGTTTTAGGCTAACAATAAAGAAGCAAGGTTAATTAGTTTAGCAAGATTAATCATAGATGAAACTTTGTATGAAAAGCAGTTGAAAATGATATAGGATCCAATGAAAGATGCATAAACAACAGATCTACTTTATGTAAGTACAAACAAAAGAGAATCGGGCAAGATTATGACCTTGTCAAGCAAGGTTCGTCTTCTTGCAACCACTTATCTTTGTGTTTTATAGGGGTGGTAATCTTTGGAGAATGAAATATAAATCGGGTTTACTAAAGAGATTCGATACTACAACACAGGGGAAAGGTAGCAGAGCTTCTAAAACTTGACAAAAGATGGCTTTCGAAGGTGGACCTACGGCTAAAAAGGTAAAGTTTGAACAAACTAAAGCTTTCTGGTTCTTGCTTAGTGCAGAGTTGAATGTCTTTTGATTGATTAGTTAAGTGTCCTTTTTTCTTGTGTCCTTCATTACTTTTATAGACTCTCTAGCTCGACTATCCAAGTCTCCCCTTTTGGTGATGGCCTCCAGAGTATGGTGAGTCACCATCTACTTTTGTTATTTACCTACTCATGCTCCTAAAAAGTACTTTTTGCTGAGTGTGAGCTGTCATCTATCACTTGTCACTTCTCACATACGCTTGTTGCCTATTTCTTGGAAAAATGATTTTCAATTCTTCATGGGCTGCCAACTGTCCAAGCCCAATATTCTTTCTACTTTTTGAGTTCTTGGACCTTCAATCGCACTAAGCCCAGCATTAAATATCCACTCAAAAAGTGTCCTCTTTAATCATTTGCATGCTGAAAATGGGTATTAACGCCTTTTAATTAGCCTTTTTAAATAAACCTTTGCACTAACCCATGATTTCCAACATTACTTACCTGCCCGTTAAATAACTTCCATTTCACTCTTTTTGGCCACTTCCTTCATCAAACTTGATTCTCTGAACTATCAAACTCTCTTGAATTTTCAGCCCTTTCTTGCCTCGATTTCTAGCCCTTTTTCACTCGTTTCCATCGAATTCAACAATGGCTTCCAAATCGCACCCTGCATGCGAGTCTGGATAAGGGATTTTCACTCTTCGTCGTAGACTCAACGGCCTTCATCATCCTCGGGCTGGCCTTAATCTGCCCATTTTCTTCGAGGAATGGGGAGTGCATTCATTGGGGCTTGCCTATATTACCAAAGTTCATGTTGTTATGGAAAGCAACATGCCCGCTGCCAACTAGTTCACTCCCAATCCTTACACTATGAGGCAGGAATTTCTGCTTCAAAGTGGTCACACTTTAAGAGGGGTTTCCCTTCAATGAAGGATGAAGCCTGGTCCAAGTGGGTGGACGAATTAGAGCCTATCTGGAGGAAGAAATGGATGGCAAATGGCATCTATGAGCTTATCATGATGTCCAAGACTACTATCTCCATCATGAAGGAAATATTTGTGAAAACAAGTTCATTTGAGCAATATCTATGCATGCAATTAACAATTAAAGGGCGGAATCATGCTTATATGCACTCAAATCAAAACTTTACCAATGAAATTCAAAGCCTAGTAGTTTTGGTGAACCAAGACTCAACTTAAAACAAAGTGAGTTGAGAAATCTTATACCTTTGTTGATTCCCCTTTGCATAAGCAAAGACTAATCACCCTCTTAGCTCCATGGATTTCTTGGAAGAGGATGGATGAATGGATTCTCCAAGTTCCCAAAATAGAGAACCTCTAAGTCTCCACACCGAGAAGAGCATTGATGAAGAGATGAGTGACCTAGAGGAAGTAAGATTGCTATCTATTTTCTTCTAGGGTGGCCGGCCTCTTAGAGAGAAAATGAGACCTTGTGTTCTCTCCAATTTCCTCAAAGAAAACCCTAATGATGAAATGGCTATAAAGTTCCTTTTATACCACCTCACAATGGAGTGACAAACTTGCAATTAATATAAGTTTGCTACCTTCACCAATATGGCCGGGCCCATTGTGGGTTAATTGGCTTTGAAGCCCTTTGTGTTTTCAAGTTGTCATACAACTTGAGTTATTAGGCTTCACATTCAAATCTCATTGGGCCTTGAGGCCCAAAACTAACTCGAGGTCTATAAAGAATTTTTTTCGTTTGATTAATTAACATATTAATTAATCATAGCCATAAATAATTAAACCATTTAATTATTCTTACTCATCTTCGTTGTTTCTTCAATCTCTATCTTACACGGTGTACGATCCATTAGGTTCCTTTTAGCGAGGCAGTGGGCGATTAGAACTCTTCAAATTGATTGTGAATTGAAACTTACTTTCAATTCTCCCTTTAGTGATTACTCACCTTTAGGGCTTTCACAAACCATGAGTGACACCTAGCAGTATGTCATGGTTACCCATGCTAATCAGAAGAGGTGGAGAACCTATTCAGTTTAGGATTAAAATGCAATACGATCTTTCTCTAATACAATACCTCTTGACCACATTGTTTGGTTTGATAGTTTATTCATGTTTACTATCCAATGTGATTCTTTTACTTATATGATTACCTTGAATGTGATTTGGAACGACATCCTAAATCTCATTCATACTCTAGCCAGAGATTCTTAATCATATCATAGAGTATCCTCCTTTAAACGATTTAAAGGTTAGAGATCCCTTGTTGTGCATTCACTTGCCTCCATGGCTAAGTGACTTAACTCCAACTTTGCCATGGACACCCTTTGACAAAATGACTTTGACATAATCAAAGATCAAGGACTTAACCACAAGACAACTATGATGCCTCAGGTCAAATGACTACTTTGCAGTATCCCAACCATGAGTTCTAATGTGACATGAATATGAGAACTCCTTGTTGATCGCGTTCAGTGGACTCATTCGCTATTGAGCACCTACATGCTTGTCTTGGTGTCAGTCACACCAATGCTTGAGACTAGTCACTATCCTTAAGAGAAGACATAACACGTACTGATCTTAACGGACTGTCAATGCCCAATTGACAATCCTATGATCAGGAACCTTTAGGGTATGTATACAAAAGAGAATGGTCTCATGAATCTAACTTCTTTAGATCATATTCTCCCAATTACATATTCCTTGGACTTATCGTTTAAGCATATAACATTTATATGAGACGGCTTTAAACAATAATCTTTGCCCTTTATATTAAACTAGATTAGTTTAACATGTGAAATGTCCGTAAAGTATCATCATATGATTGGCTTTATTGCACATTTCCAACACATCAAGCATGAGCTTCTCTCAATAGCTCTTATTTTCTGGAACATAAGGACCAATACTTTTGATTTCAAAGTGGGTCCCATGTCTCCCACCATCCTGGACATGGCTTAGGTCTTTAGTTTAAGGCCATCGGGCAGGTGTGTAGACATTACACACGATTGGTCATCACCCTCACATCCTGCTGCTGAAGGCTCAGAGGCTTCTCAATCTATCACTAGCTTGGAGTACCTTTAAAAGTCATGGAAGCTCTTTCGCATGCTTCTTCCCTTTTGCCAATTAAATGTTCAGCCCGCCTTCCCCTACTGTTGACCAAGCTCATAAGCACATGTACTTTCTCCTATATTGGTTGAATAAACATGTGTTCCCCAACAAATCAAAAGGAATGAAGCTGGAATGGATCCCTTTGGTGAAGGCGCTACATTCCTTTGATAATGTCGCCACTGACCCCTTCATTCTAGCACATCTCTATCATTTGCTTTATGAGATGACAAAAGACCAGCCCTTTGAGACTAACGTCAATGGAGCTACCTGGATGGTGCAGCTTTGGCTTCAATGGTACTTCCTAGAATTTCGGGCTTCAAACTTGGTGTTTCCAGAGGGAGTAGCTCTCGCCTGAATTTTGGCAGAGGCCTCCACCACCAACCACTTTACCTTAGCCTGCCTTTATTTCTTCAGAATATGTAGGACTAGGGCTGATCTTGAGTGGGGTGCCTCAGTGCTTAGGAGGTACCCTTGAATTTCGGACAACTTCTTCTAGGATTCCTTTGGGGAGAATGCCAACAGCTTCTATAAGGAGAAATTCATTAACTGCATCCAGCAAAGGGATTTGGCATGAGGAGTAAGGAGCAACCAAGAAGGCTATGAATGCAGGCTAGAGGTCTACCACCCCAACTTATGTGGTAGACAACTGGGGTTTAGACATGCAATCTCAATCCCCTTCTTTGATTCAATCAAGTGTGTAACCTTCTATCGCCTCCATTCTTCTTTAGAGGCTACATTTCGGGTGAGCAGATGTTGCTTGGAGTAATGACCAAGATAACTCATAAGCCTACGACCTTTAATTTTGAGTGCACATCTCTGTTCACCACTTGGTGGAGGCCAAGTGGTCTAGGAAATATGATGAAGATGTCAGATAAGTCAATGATAGGATCTTTGGGCAAGTTTTTTTCAAGTTTTTTTTCCAAGAAATAAGAGTTTGAAAGCTGGAATGAGGTCATCAAACAGAAAAACCAACTTCTGCTGATAGGTAACCTGCATTGTTGCCTTTTTCCTTTATTTCATATTTTCATGGTTTGTGATTGCTAACTCTTTCCTTGATCTTGCAGCCCAAGGTAACTCTGATGAAACGGGTGTCGGGCTAGAATAAGAAGCTACTAATGCCTTGGTTTTTCAAGAGGCTGCTGCAGAGGCAGCTAGGCAAGAAGCGGGCTTTAGCCATGTTCATGAAGATTTTTAAAACATCTCTAAGATGTTCAGTGAGTCAGAGACAGAAGTTGGGCCCGAAGTAGAGACTAGGGCTCATCGTCAAGCAATATCTGCTGTTTTAAAATCCTCTGATTCTGATCCCGAGGGAGGTCCTAGGCTAGACCTGATCCCCCTGCTCTAAGAGCCACTCTAACCAAGAAAAGAACTAGGTCTCAGACTTCTCAAGTCTCTAAGTCTCATTTTGCCTTCCCAATTGAAGTAGGCAGGAGAAAACAGAAGTCTACCAGTAAGTGATTCAAACTTGATTTTCCTTTATTTAATTTCATCTCCTTAAGTTTTGAACTGATAATGTTCTCTCTTGTTATTAGAACATGCTATTAGCAAGAAGTTTGATTCTACCCCCAAGGAGATGAAGGCAGGTGTGGAGGGGCAACAAAGTGATAATGAGGTCCTTTCTAAGATCTTAGAGGAGTTGAAGGTAGTTTTCTTGAACTTTTAGTAATTATTTACTTCTGAAATTCATCTCTTGTACTCAACTAGTTCTATTGTTTTCCAAAATAGGCTTCCAAAGTAGAAGAGACTTCCTAAATCGAGCCATCTTCACCTCCACCCCGACCTGTGCGCCTTTTTTCTCCTCAGGTTGAGCCTTCAGTCGGGCAAGCACCAGCTTCTTCTTCTTCTTCCATTCTTCCAGCACTGGTAGTGACGCCCACTTCTCAATTTAATCCAACAACTGGAGAGATGCTTCACTTTGTATAGGATGACAATACCTCTGTAAGTTCTCTTTTCTGAAGTAATTGTAAGCTTTTCTTAATGTCTTTTTACTTTGAATTTATGCTTGGTATTCTGTCTTTGCCAGTCTTCCCCTTTGCCAGAGGCTACCAATCATCCAACATTAGCCGCCGAGAAGCCCCTAGTCCCTAAGATACCAGTTGTCTCAGAGACGACTAATCCCAAGGCTTCTTATACTCACACTCAGGGTTGGTTTGGTATTGTTGTGCTTTGAAAAAAAAAAAACAGTTTCTGCTGTGCTGTGAGAATAAGCTCATTTTTGCTGCTTCACGTTTTCAGCTTTTTTCAACCCAAAATTGTGAAAACAAGCAGTTTTTAAGTGTTTACCAAACACCTTTTTGAGCTTTTTTTTTAATACCCATTTTTTATAAAAGTACATTTTTTTATACCCATTTTTTTATAAAAACACCTCAGTACCAAACTAGTACTCAAGCGAGCCAACCAACTTCCTCCCAGGTAGCAGCAACAACACATCTTCCTCCCAAAGCACAAGGCTCCCCCAGGTACAAACATACTCGCAATCTTGTCTTTTCCTAATTCGAGTCAAGACTACTCCATTAATTTGTCTTCTTTGCTTTTTAACAAGCCTCTGGTGAGGGCTCGGGCAGGTCTTCTCAGCCCACTATGAGTAGAGTAGTTCCTCCTCGACCTCTTCGAGCTACTGGAGTTTCAAGGATTCCAATCCCTCAGCCTAGAAAGGTTGCTACTGCTTCTGGTGGCACTGGCGTGATGCCTCATCCTCTGGCTTCTGTTCAAGCTATGACCTATTTGCCCGAGCTAGTCAGAAAATTCGGGCAAATTAGGACTAAAATGAGATCCCCAAAGCATCATTCTAAGCCTCAACATCTCCATGAGCAGATCAGGATCTTCAAAGAATGGATGCAGATGGACTTTTCTGCCATTTTTAGCCTTAAGGCTCTTCAAGATGAGGTATGAGTCATTCATTTCCTTCTATGAAAATCTAAGGGCTTTGAGGGATCAGCATCTTAAGGCCGAGAGGCAAGCGAACAAGGTGAGGTGCTACAAGGAGAAGCACACTCGGACCTCCACTACTTTGTAGCAGCTGGTGGATGAGGGCTCGGCCATGGAGGATCGGATAATGGTGGTAGCTGCCGAGATCCAGAAACTGAAGGAACAACTTTCTGAAGGCTGAGTAGATGACCCTCTCGAGCAAGCTATACAAGAAGATCGAGGAGGTGAAGAAAGTAAACCACAAAGTGGAAGAGTCTGAAGCCCAACTAGCCAACATCAATATAGCTTTAGAAGAGCCGAGTCGCATTTTTACCATCATGCAGACTTATCATTCTAGGATAACTGCCTTGGCTAAAGATGTAAAGTTGTTAATTTAGGGCTTATGTACTTCCCCAATTATTGAATGAAAAGATCTCTCACTACTTCGCTATTTTGCTTACTTATTTACACTTTTCTAATATAAACAACTACTTTAGACACATAAAAGGGGCCTCCCCCCTTCTTTAAGTATTGTACTTCATTAATATAACAGTCTCTAACATCCCAAAAAGTGGGGTGGTACTTCTTTAGAAATTTAGCACTAATTGGATGTTTATGCAAGTCTCCCTCTAAGTCTACCAAGTAATACGCCCATCGGTCTAATACTTTGGTAATTGTAAAAGGGCCTTCCCAATTAGGACTCCATTTCTCAAAACCTCTGACTTGAGCTCCCAAGGGCAAAACTGCTTTCCATACCAATTTTCCTTCTTTAAAAGTCTACAGTCTTACTCTCTTATTGTAAGTTGGGGCAACAACCTTTTCCGTTCTTGGATCTTGTTTAGAGCTTCAATTCGGGCAACATCCAAATCCTCAATTCCTTGACACATGGCCTGAATAAATTCATCACTATGTAGGCCAAATTGGTTCTCAAGCCTCACATAACTCACATTAATCTTCATAGGGAGCACTGCATCTTGCCCGAATTTTAATGCATAAGGAGTAGTCCCAGTTCCTGCTCTTTTAAAGGTTCTATTAGCCCAAACAGCATCTCCCAACTTCTCATGCCACCTTTCTGGGCTATCTGCCACCATTATTTTAATGATGTTCACCAATATCTTGTTGCTAGCTTCTGCTTGACCATTAGATTGGGGATAATAAGGGCTAGACTAGATCATCTTTATCTTGAACTTAGCTGCAAACTCTTCCACTTCTTTTGAACTAAATGATGGCCCTTTATCTGTAACAATCGTTTTAGGCACCCCATATTTGTGTAGGATTTTGGTCTCAATGAACTTCTTCACAACAGCTGAATTAATGATCTTCATAGATGAAGCCTCAACCCACTTAGTAAAGTAATCAGTTGCCATAATTATGAAAGTGTGTCCTTTGTTGGAAGCTGGGTATATATGCTCGATAAAGTCCATAGTCCACTATCTAAGAGGCCATGGCTTTACTACTGGATTTAATGGTACTTATGGTGTATGTTGGAGGGGTCCATGCCTTTGACATTCCTTACATCTTCTAAGATAAGCTTTACAATCTTTCTTCTTATCAGGCCAGAAGTAGCTATATCTTCTCAACAACCATCTCATCTTTGTTCTTGTTTGGTACGCCCCACAAATGCCTTCATATAGCTCAGCCATCACCCTTATTGATTCTTCCAGACCCAAGCATTTTAATAAAAGCCCATCTGGAGTCTTTCTTAGCAAAGTTTTATCCCACATAACAAACTTAGTTGTCTGTCGTCTAATCTTCTTACTAGTGGGAAGAGAATGGTCCTTCAAGTACTAGATGATAGATGTTCTCCAGTCCTCTATCTCGGGCTCTTTAGTTATTACATCCAAGCTAAATCTTCTCTCAAAGATAGAAGGGAGACTTCTCTTTTGTATCTTTACTTTCATCTCAGGCCCTCTTTCGTGAACCAGTGCTCCAGAAGCACTATGTGCCATTTCATTGGCAATCAAATTTGCTTCTCTGGGAATATGGCCAATTGTTGCTTCATTACCCCAATATCCTAATAATTAACTAGCTTCCAGGTAATACCCTGCCATTATGATATGTCTACACTTGTATTCTCTATTTAATTGATTAATCACCAACTTAGAATCACCATATACTTTTATTTCAGCTTCTCTCAACTCTATTAGAATTCCTAAGCCAATGATCAGTGTTTCATACTCTGCCTTGTTGTTTGTAGTATCCTTGTAATCCAAAAGAAATGAGTAGCAATGTTGGACTCCCTTTGGATCAATGATGACAATTCCAGCTCCTGCAGTATGTTGTGTACAGGTTCCATCGAAATATAATCTCCAGGGAATGATCCATAGGCTAGTTGTTCTTTTTACTTCTTGCTGTATCCATTCCTCCTTACTCGACTGAGCCTTACTAGGTGAGATCCAGAGGCTAGCCACTTTTAGAGTTCCAGGGATGTTGACGAGTTCCTCCTTGGATTCTTGGTGCTTTGCTAGGAAATCTGCAATTGCTTGTCCCTTTACTACCATTTGAGGTACGTACTGGAAACTGAACTCTGATAATGCTAAGATCAATTTCACAATTCTTCCGGTTAGCATTGGCTTGGACAGCATGTACTTGATCACATCAGTTTTGGCAATTATATGGATATGGCAAGGTAACATATAATGCCTTAATTTGCTGGTAGTAAAGTATAAGGCTAAGCATAATTTTTCAATTGGGGTAAGTCTTATTACTACCTCTGTAAGGATCCTACTGAGGTAGTATATCACCTGCTCATTTCCCCTTTCATTATTCTGAGCCAATAAACTCCATATTGACTTCTCAGATGTTGAAATGCAAAGCATCAAACGCTTCCTCCTTTGGGGAGGCATGAGCATTGGATGAGAGGCTACACAAGTCTTCACTTTATCAAATGCCTCTTGGTATTGAGGGCCTCATTCAAACTTGTCTTGATTCTTCAATCTTAACAAATGAGTCAAAGGTTGGATCTTGCCCACCAGATCAGCAATGAATCTCCTTAAAAAGTTAATCTTCCCTAGCAACCTTTGGAATTGCACTTTGTTAGTGGGTGTAGGTGACTCCATTATAGCCCAAGCCTTGTTCTTCTCCACTTCCACACCTTTTTGATGGACCAAGAACCCCAGAAAGTTGCCCGATGTACACTTTCTAGGATTCATCTTCAACTTGTGGGTTCTCATTCTTAGCAAGGCTTGTCTAAGGTATTCCAGGTGCTGATCTTCAATTCTAGACTTCACCACAATGTGATCAATGTATACCTCTATGCTATGCCGAATCAAATAATGAAAAATAGTATACATCGCTCTTTGATAAGTAGCACCAGCATTTTTCAGCCCGATGGGCATGACAACGTATTCATAAGCCCCTACATGTCCTGGGCATATGAATGTTGTCTTATGTATGTATTCTTTAGCCATTTTGATATGATTATATCCAACATTTCCATCCATAAAAGATAATACTTTTTGTTTTGCAACTGCATTAATGAATAAGTCAGCCATAGGCATAGGGTATTCATCCTTGAGAGTTGCTTCGCTAATATTTCTATAATCGACACAACATAGAATGACATTAGTTACAGCTTTCAGTACAAGTACAATGGTGGCCAACCACTCTACATATTTTTTAGGCCTAATAAAACTTGCCTTCATTAGCTTCTTAATTTCCTCCTTAACTTTTTCTTCTATTTTTTTTTTGACATCATTCTTGGTGCTTGCTTTACAGGTCTTTACCTATCTTTTATAAGCATTCTATGCTCTACTAAGCTAGAGTCTAATCCTGGCATTTCTGTGTAATGCCATACAAAACAATCTTTGAACTCGTGCAAAAGATTAACTATCTTTGCTCAATCTTCTGTTTCCAGCAGGGCACTGAGTTGTATTGGCCTTGGATCCTCCTCAGTTCCTAAACTAATGGTTTCTAAGGGGTCTTAAACTTCGGGTGCTGGTTTATCGGGCTTTGTAGACAAAAATTCTACTGACTTTAAAGCCTCTGGCTTATCCTCCGACCAATCCAAGTCATATATACATGCTACCATGTGGATGGCTGCCATCATTTCTTCTTCCAAAATTTCTCTTCCTTGATTATCTTTGGTGCATGGAGTTCCCTCTCCCCACTCTGCCATTTCCTTGGCTGAGCTTTTCTTGATCTTCCTTCGTTCTCTTTCATAGTCTAGCAATCTCTTGATTAAGGAACTAACTACTATCGTCTGGTCCTTTCTCTTTTGGTTTGTCATTATTGAGGTTAGCAGGCAGGGACAATATGAAGTTTGTCTCATTCCTATTGAGTGAGAGAAAGTCCTTGTTCTAAGAGCTTTTGGGTCGTCACCTTGATTGGGTGGCCGTTCTGATCAGCACCTAGACATTGTAGAATCCCAACATTGGGATTGTAGAAATTAGCCTCAGCAACATTAGTTGTGGGGAGAAATGGTCGTGACTCGACCTCCACCATCTCCCAAAATTCTTGTTTTGTAATAGTGGGTTCATGATAGACAACAACTTGTTGGTGCAAGGTAGATGGTATAGACAAACTCTGGTGTATCCAATCCCTTCCCAACAACGCCCCATAAGTAAAGCTGTTGTCTACTACAAAGAATGCCAACATAATCTTCTTAATTCCAAGTATACTTCTAAAGGCAGTATTTCATGTGTTTTGGTGATGGCCCCAGACAATGTGAGATTAGTGGGAATAAAGTATTTCTACCTCTGCAAAGTTTCTTTATCTATTTAAGTGGTAGTACATTAACTGCTGCCCCCATCTATCAACACCCTTTTAAAAATGACCATTCCAAATGAGCTGTCACATATATGGGCTTTAGATGGTTTGCTGAGGTCAAACTTGATTTTTTTTTAATACCATTTTCTCATAATAAACTCTCTCGGGCCTTTTTTATGTAAGGTTAGGCAAGTCTGCGAAGCTTAACTTCTCCTTACTAACCTTTTCAATGTTTACACATAACATGGAAGACAGCATATAGGTCATGTTAACATGAAAGTTGCTAGGTTCAGGTGTTCCTTCCTTCTTCTCCCCAATTTGGCATAGAAACTGGTCCATCCAGGCTCAGGCATCTTTGCTAAACATCAACTCGGGCACTTCCTCTTCTTTTATTGTGTTGAAATCATGAAGTTGTTCTGGAGTCCGAAAGGGAATATCCTCATGTGGTGGTGGAGGCACCCTTCTCTCATGAGAAATGGTTCCAAAACAAATAGGCTATGGATTCCAACATGGTGTAAGTACCATCACCATGCTCTCTTGCATTCTTCTTAATACCCTGTATTTCCCTGGATGAGGGGTTTGAGGAACATGATCCCCTTCGCCTTCAGCCTTGCTATTAGCCTTATCTACTTCTTTCCTGCTTCTTCAACTAGGTCGTCGCTCTCCTCCTTGGGTAAACTCTTCTAACTTAATATTCTCAGAAGCCTCTGAAATAGCAAGAATTTTTAATGAGTTCATATGAGCCTTGTGTTGCCTCTGAACCCTTCTTATTATAGATGCCCTTATTTCTCTGATAGGTCTTCCGTCTTTGCCCACTATGTACCATTTTCGGCCCAGTCGGGCTGAATTCACCTTTGTAACTGGTGGTATCGGGCTCATGGTTCTTTCTAGCCTTCCTTGTCTCATGCTGCCGTGGTTGGTTCGCAGGGGAGTCTTAACATCCACCCAACATGGTAACCTCACATCTTTATATTCCACTTCTTCATAGGCTTCAAAGTTTCTAAACACTTCAGATAGACTCTTAGTCTTTGAATCTCCTCCCAAACTCTTAAACACATTATTTGTAGTCTCCTTAGTAACCTGGAGAATACTCTTACGGCCATCATGTTCTTCAACCTCTTTCCTTTTGACCAACTCTCGATCAATGATAGCACTTGATGCTGGTACCTCGAGCTTACATTCACATTGACATCTACTACACAAAATCACTCATTTGACCACAGCTGCTTGGGGCATGTCCAACAACCTTCTAGTGCCTTCTATTGGCCTACGTGCTTGCCTTCTTTCTCCTCTTTCATCTAAGGTAACTTTTCCCTTCCCCCTCTCAACCCAATTAAGATTTATCATGTTGATTGGGGCTTTAGAGAATGAATTTGTGTCAATCATCATGTTGGCCTGGGGTTTTTCCTGCAACAATTTCCCTTTGACTATAAGGTCTTAGATTCAATCTCTAAATTGCACACAATTAGCAATTGAATGATTGAAGGTGTAGTGGACCTTGCAATATTTTTTTTCCCCTCTGAGTTCTTCAGGTTTGGGCATTTTCTTAGTGTTGTCGGCCAAGATTACCCGAGCCCTTACTAGTTCTTCATAGATGTCCGCTGCTTTAGTTAAGTCAAAGGAATATGACTGATACTTTACAGGTTTCATGGGCACAAACCCTTCATCATTCATCATGATCTTCTAGTCCTTGATGGGTTGATTCAATCCTTTCACCATCAAAGGTTTGAAATGAGTGGTCATCTTTGCAGCATATAACTCTATCCCTCATCCCAGAGGTTTGAAATGAGTGGTCGTCTCTGCAGCATATAGCTTTATCCCTCCTCCCAGGCTGTTATCATTTTTCCCCACCTCTAGTCCTTGAAACTCCAGTTGATGTATTGGTGCTTTATTTTTATAAAAAGTAGGTACTTTAGATGAAAGCTTCACTTGTTGTTCTTCTGTCAATAGCTTCTCATACTTAGTGGCTGCAATTACTAGCTTCTGAAGCTCATTAAATTGCACATCATAGAACTTCTTCCTCAGAGGTAGTCTTAGAGCCTTCTAGGCAATGGCTATGAGTTGAGCATGGTTGATTGGGAACTGGCATCTCATCCTGGTCTTTCTAAACCTCATCATGAAATCCTATGTAGACTCATGTTCATACTGCTTCACTTCCACCAGATCATTAATAGTCATCTCAAGTTCCACCCTATAGAACTGCTCATGAAAGGCCATCTCTATTTGCCCCCAGTTAGCAATGGTATTAAGGGGTAACATAGAGTACCATTTGGGAAGCCAAGGCCACCATTGAGTTCCCAAACAATCTCAGTTTGTAGTTGGGGTTGTCCTTGAACGCCACACAGTGATTCAAACATTTAAAAATATGTCTCTGGAAGATACATTACAGTCTTCCCCGCTGAAAGTTGGGAACGCGGGCATTTTGAAATAGAGAGGGAAAGGATTATGCTCATCAACATATTCAGGATAAGGCTTCTAATATGTTATTCTAAACATCAGGCGGGCTTGAGGTTAACCATTATGTACCACCATCATTCTCAATTCTGCCAACTCATTCCTGAGTTGTTGATTAGCCATATTATTGTATGGGGGATAAAAAGTCCCTCACTTCGAGCCATGATCGATGCCCAAGAAAGCTTCCCTCTGTATGTCGGGCTACCTCCATCTAGCTTCTCATCCTCCCTTATTAACCAATGATGGTGGCCTGTAAGGAAAAGGTTTGCCCTCGGTTGTGGATAAGCATTTTCCACTTGTTTCTCCCACTGAGTTAGATGCACTGATTTTTATTCCTTCCTGTCCGATTTGCCTTCTAACATCCAGTGGTGGTGGTAGAAGATCGGGCAAGCCTATCTCTTGAAACTCCTCTTTAGGGTCTTATTGTCGACTAATTTCAACCCCTTCCTTCATTTTCCCTTTGTTCATCTTTTCTTCAAGTAAGTGAAACTGAGGAATTGCTGGTTCCTTTTCTGGGCTCTCCTCTATGACTCCTTCACTGGCATAACCATATTTCGGTGTGGAGTACTCTAACTCCAATTTTCTTTGTAGCGTTCTTGTTAAGGAACACAGCTTGCTAAATCTCATTTGGTTCCCAGATAAATCTTCTCCATACTCTTCAATACTTGAATCACGGTGGCTTGCAAATCTTAATTAGTGATCTTCCCACCCGACTTCTCAGAAGAGGTCGGACTCTCTAAGATCCTGGGGTTGTGTGGTGAAGGAAAGTCTTCTGGGCGATCTGTCATGTCTACTTCTGTTAGATAAAGAGGTTTCCCAAATTCCACCTTCCACCTAAACATTCAATCCTTCCTTTGTCTTAGCATATAATATTACAAGATAGGTCCCACCGAGCGTGCCAAAATTATGTTCGGGCTAGATCTGTCCCTCGCACAACTCCCCTGGATCTTGCATGTCGGGCAAGGTTTGTTGCTTGGTGTACTACAATATGAGTTTGTTATTAGTTTGAATGGTGCATTTGTGGGGCCTTTGTTAGGCCTTGAGACTCTCAATCAAAACTAATATGGGTCTGAGCATGCCACGGTTATCTTTGTATAACATATATTACTTTTTTGGTATTAAATGGATTGATTACTTGCGCCACAAGTTTTTTAGACTTCTTAGTTGGATTGTTTACAGATGGGTTAAGTTTGTATAAAGTTCTTTTTCTTGCCTTTAAACAAGGACTTTTACTCCTAATATCATATGTCCCATGAAAGGGAGTTCAGGGCCCTTCAAATTATTTCTCTGGTTATAGTTTTAGGCTAACAATAAAGAAGCAAGGTTAATTAGTTTAGCAAGAATAATCATAGATGAAACTTTGAATGAAAAGCAGTCGAATATGATATAGGATCCAATGAAAGATGCATAAACAACAGATCTACTTTATGTAAGTACAAACAAAAGAGAATCGGGCAAGATTATGACCTTGTCAGGCAAGGTTCGTCTTCTTGCAACCAGTTTTCTTTGCGTTTTACATGAGTGGTAATCTTTGGAGAATGAAATATAGATCGGGTTTACTAAAGAGATTCAATACTACAACATAAGGGAAAGGTAGCAGAGCTTCTAAAACTTGATAAAATATGGCTTTCTATGGTGGACCTACGACTAAAAGGGTAAAGTTTGAACAAACTAAAGCTTTCTGGTTTATTGCTTAGTGCAGAGTTGAATGTCTTTTGATTGATTGGCTGAGTGTCCTTTTTCCTTGTGTCCTTCATTGCTTTTATAGACTCTCTAGCCCGACTGTCCAAGCCTCCCATTTTGGTGATGGCCTCCAGAGTATGGTGAGTCACCATCTACTTTTGTTATTTATCTATTCATGCCCCGAAAAAGTACTTTTTGCTAGGGGTAAGCTACCACTTGTAGCTTCTCACAAAGGTTTGTTGCCTATATCTTGGCAAAAATGATTTTCAACTCTTCCTGGGCTGCCAACTATCTGAGCCCAATCTTCCTTCTACTTTTTACGTTCTTGAGCCTTCAATCGCACTAAGCCCAGGATTAAATATCCACTCAAACACTAATCAGCTTAGCTCGGTATCCTGAGAGGATGAACAACATGGATGATCTAAAAAAACACACTATTGGCATATAAAAATGTTAAAGTTTTTATCACAAATGATCCTTGAAATTGGCCTACACCTTCAAGATGGTCCCTAAAAATTGAAAATAGATCAATGTAGTCCCTGAAAATAGGTGTCGCAAATTAATGTAGTTTTTTGTCACAATTCTGTCAAAAATTTTGTTATGTGCTGATGTGGCACATAAATAGGTTCCACAAGTCATATTTTTTTTTTATCACAAATGGTCTCTGAAATTAATCCACACCATCAAGATGGTACGTGAAATTGAAAAATGATCAATGTAGTCCTAGAAATAGGTCTCAAATCAATGTCGTCGTTCAGTCCCAATTTTATCAAAATTATGTTATGTGCTGATGTGGCACATAAATGGATCCCACAAGTCTAATCAAATTAAAAATAAATTAGAAATAAGTTTCATAATTTAATACTTAATTAAAAAAGTTGTCAACCTAAAAACCCAATCCCGCAATCACCTCTGATCCCATCTCACACTCCTCAACTTTCATCTACGGTAGCCTTTGTCGTCTCTTATCTTATTAGACCAGCATCGAGACCACCTTTGGTGATGGTGTGGATTGATGACGACTTAAGTCACATCACCGTCAACATTTGGGCAATTGACAACCTCACAACCTTAATCTTGGAGAGTTTCTTAGGCATTCCAAGGTGATATTGGTGACACAGAGATAATCTCACTATGCAAAAGGTATTTTGAAACAACTTTTTTAATTAATTATTGAATTATTAAACTCACATCAGCACCTAACAAAATTTTGACAGAATTGTGACACGACCACATTGATTTGCAATACTTATTTTCAGAGACTACATTGATCGTTTCAATTTCATGGACCATCTTGATGATGTAGTTCAATTTCAAGGACCATTTGTGATAAAAATCATTAATTCTTGTGACCCATTTATGTGCCACATCAGCATATAACGAAATTTTTGAAAGAATTGTGACAAAATACTTATATTGATTTATGACACCTATTTATTTTTGCAAGGACTACATTGATCGATTTTCAATTTTAGAAACCATTTTGAAGGTTGGGTCATTTTCAAAGATCATTTGTGATAAAACCCCAAATGTTAATGTAGATCCAACAAGTCGACTAAGAGGAATGTTGTCTTGTCCCAAGCATTGTTCAGAAGATTCGAAGACGGTACTAAAGATTCCAAAAATTCCTAAATCATGATGATTGTCAAGAACATGTGTCACAATCCTGTGGTGTAGCTGGTCCTCTGCCCAGCTAACAGAGTCGTCCGGGAAATAAAGAGATTTTCTCCCCCTTAATTACAAGAAGTAACTCTTGGTTTTTCATAAAACCAGGAGATTTGCTCTTCTATAAATACCAGCTCTCTCAATGAAGAGAGGTAAGTCATATTGTTACCCTAAACCCCATCTCCATCCTTCAACCCGTAGTGACTTCATCATCGGAGCATCGTTGATAGCCACTATGCCGATGTGCCTCGGATAACCATTTCCGTTCATATTTTACAGTTTACTCCACGTAGGCAAGTTTGACTACCTCAAATTTGAACCAGAAACTTTGAAATCAATGAACAAAGTTGAGGTTTCACCATAAAACCAATTGGCAATATTGGAAGTAGTTCAACTACTTATAAGGCCATCTCCAACCGATGCGAGCCCTCTGGCCCTCCAAGATTCTCCAAGATATTAATACTTTAATGAACAGTACATGGCCATATTTGCCTCCGTCTCCAACCGAGGGCCAGAGGGCTCGTTTTAGCCCTGTCACAAAAAACCGTCTCCAACCGAGGGCCAAAGGGCCATAGGGCCAAACATAATTTATTATTTTAAAACTGTTGTTTAAGTTTCATGTTGTTAAATGTTTTTTTTATGTTGTATAATTTTTATGTTGGTTAATGTTATTTAATGTTGTTTCATATTGTTTAATGTTGTTTCATGTTACTTAATTTAATTTAATGTTGTATAATGGCCTAGGAAGTTATAGGAAAAAAATAGAATTGAAAAAAAATATGAAACAAATTTTGTGAAATAGAAGTTATAGGAAAAAATGGAATTTAAAAAAACAAATTTTGTAAAATAGAAGTTATATGAAAAAAAATATGAATCAAATTTTGTAAAATAGAAGTTCTAGGAAAAAAAATAGAATTTAAAAAATATTGAATCAAATTTTGTGAAATAGAAGTTATAGGAAAAAAATGGAATTTAAAAAAAAATATGAAACAAATTTTGTAAAATAGAAGTTATATGAAAAAAAATATGAATCAAATTTTGTAAAATAGAAGTTATAGGAAAAAAAATAGAATTTGAAACAAATTTTGTAAAATAGAATTGAAAAAAAATATGAAACAAAATTTGATTCATATGAAAAGGAAAAAAAAGTTTAAATTCATATAAAAAAAATAATTGAATACAACGGCTAGCTGACTGGGTAGCCGTTGCATTCAAATTTTTTAAATTATTAGTGTCGGTTATAACCGACACTAATAGTAATTAATAAAAATATTTTTGTCTTTGAATAACTATTAGTGTCGGTTATAACCGACACTATTAAAAAAATATACTTTAATCCTGTCGGTTATAGCAAAAAAAAAATAGCCAGCCCTTTGGCCCTTTGGGATTCCGTGGGGCCCTCCCAGATTCCAGAGCCCTCTGGCCTAGCCCTCGGTTGGAGACGGTTTTCGGGCTATTTTCGGCCCTCTGGTCCTCTGGACCCTTCGGTTGGAGATGGCCTAAGCACATGCAAGCTCCCTCATTTCCCTGATGTAGGATTATTACTCTCAATACATCCCTTCACGTGTGTCGAATTTTCAAGCCTAGCACATAAACAACAGAAATCGGGTGACATGGAGCACACGTGGCTGTTAGACTTCACACGTGAAATTACCTGACTTTAATACCATATAGAAGTTCATGTTTCTGTAAAGATTATTAAAAAAAAAAATAAATAAATAAATAAAATAACAGAGAGAGAGAGAGAGAGAGAGAGAGAATGTGAAGAATGAATTCTCATCGTACACTTTACAATTTATATACACACATAAATATCCACCCATTGTTGAATCATCATTATTACATAACAAACTATAACTCCCAATACTTAACAGCTAAGCTAAGTATTAATCTGATGCCTTGAGTGCATTGTGATAGGGTAGTCCTTCACTATCCTTGACAATCGAGACCATTGAGGTTCCTTTGTTGACTCTCAGTTTTTTGCGACAACAAGTATTATGTAGATAAACAAAATTCATAACTTTATAATAGAAAACAGACAATCTCCTATCACTATTTAAGTAGTAATGTTTCATCATTTGGAGTATATCTTGTTATTTTATGTTCTGTTTAATCGTTATATCAAGAATTAATGTAGAGGAAGTGTGGTACGTAGGAGAGAGGAAGAAGGGTTCACATGAAATAACTTAGAAAATGAAAAGAAAAAAAAAACTACAAATGAAAATCTAATTTGATTTTCATGTGTATCACTGTTGACATTCATTTGGCCACGATCATGTCTGGTTATATTTGATGACATTGCTGTCAATTTGGGGTTTAATTTTCTGATATTATTCTTCTCACCAGGGAGGAAAATATATAATGTACAAGAGGATTTACAAGGAAAGAAATATTAATTACAATCTGATTACAAGGACCTAGAAAAGGTGACATCCATAGTAACATACAGTCGACGAGAAGGAGGGTGATAGCAACGGTACCCTTTCTGATGGAGGCCGTACCCCATAAAAATACATCGAAGAGCACACGGGTCAAGTTTCGTCCGCTGATTTTTATGAAGATGAACAAATGCAACACATCCAAAAATTCGAGGTGGGAGTACTAAAACTGACGGTAGATGCACGAAGGTAGCAAGGACTTGTAAGGGAGTACGAAAATCCAGGACTTTGGATGGCAGACGGTTGATAAGATAAGTGGCGGTCTGAAGAGCAACATCCCAAGAAGACCGGGGAACAGACGCCCCAATCAAGAGTGACTGAGCCGTTTCTAAGAGATGACGATTTTTGCGCTCAGCCACCCCATTCAGTTGAGGAGTCTGAGGACATGTAGTTTCCTAAAGAATTCCCGAATTCGTTAAATAATGGGAAAAATCACTATTAACATATTCACCACCATTGTCAGAACGTAAAATCCGTATGTCAGTAGAAAACTGTGTCTGAACCATGGTGTGAAAGGTCTTAAAAACTGACAACACATCACTTTTATGCTTAAGAAGATATAACCATGTCATCCGGGTACAATCATCTATGAACGTTACAAACCATCGAATACCAGATGAAGTAGATGTCGGAGATGGTCCCCAAACATCAGAATGAACAAGACCAAAAGGAACAATACTTTTATTAGAATTCAACGGATAAGACACACGGTGACTCTTGGCAAGTATGCAATTTAAAGTCTGAAACTGAACAACCAACAAATAAATCCGGAAACATATGCTGCAAATAACTGAAAGATGGATGACCCAAACGGTGATGCCATAACCATATCTGACGCCGCTTGTAATCAACAGCTCCTTGGGCGAGATTGACCCGTCCTGTACTGACATCGTCCACAAAATAGAGATCCCCCCCTCTTAGTACCACGACCAATTATCTCTTTCGTGAGAATATCCTGTATAAGGCAAAACTTTGGATACATTAGCACACAACAGTTCAATTGTTCAGTGGCTTGGCCAGGAGACATCAATTTATGCTTGAGTGAAGGTACAAGTAATGTATGAGGCAAAGAGAGAGTGGACGTGAGGCGCACGGTGCCAACGCCAGTGACCGGTGAGGTGACTCCATTAGCATTAGTAATATTACGTCGAAGTGGAACAGTATCACAAGCTAAATCAGTGGGATCATAAGTCATATGGTCTATGGCACCGGAGTCAATGATCCATCCAGATGGAGTAGCATCATGATTCATATTAAAAACATAACCACAGTTACCTGAGGACTCCGGAGACATGTCGGAAGAACTCGAAGCCAGAGAATCAGCTTGAGATATCAAAGATAATTGGGACATGGAGGTGGCGAGATTGACTTGCCCAAGCTTGGCTTGCTCGTCTCGTTCTTGTTGTTTCTGAAGCTTCAACGGTTCCCACCAGTCAGGAAAGCCATGCAATTGGAAGCAATTATCACGGCCATGCTTCTCACTACCTCAGTAAGTACAACCACCGGCCGGGACAGGTGGTTTAGGTCGAGGAGGACGGGGGCCCGTGGTGGGCCGTGAGACTATCCTAGCAGCAAAGAGCGAGCCCTGTGCCGAGCTCGGCGCAGGAGCCTGGGGTTGCAGTCCTGAGCTCGGTGGAGGTAACTTATCAGGGGCTCGGGGACGAGATGAAGCTACGGCTCGTGTGGTAGGCCGAGTTGTCATGGCAGGTCGAGCCACCATGGCCGCCCCACTCGGCAGCTGTCCTCCGGTACTCATCACAGCTTGCCGTATACCCTCTCGGCGAACATAGGCAAAGGTTTGTTCGACGGAAGGAAGGGGCTCAGTTCGTAGAATATCACTACGAATTTTATCAAACATCTCATCCAATCCTGCAAGCAAAGTGTACACAAGATCCGTTTGAACAATTTTATTAAAAATTTCAATATCAGTACCGCACTTCATTGGATTAGGTCGACGATAATCAATCTCCTGCCACAAAGATTGAAGATCACTATAGTATGTCTCCACCGGTCGTCCATCTTGCCTCATGCGAGAAGCCTTGCAGGTAAGATCATAGACTTGAGATATATCTGAGCCATCATAATACGTGCGAGCAACCGCGTCCCACACTTCCTTTGCCGTTGGTAGTCGAAGAAAGTACCCAATCAAATTGGGTTCCATAGAGTTGATGAGCCAGCCTTTTACAATGGCGTTCTCCGTACGCCACTTGGTGAAGGCCGGATCGTCGATAGATGGTTGGGGATTACTCCCAAACAAGTAGCCCAACTTGTCTTTTCCAGCAACAAACATCTCAACAATCTGAGACCAAACTCCATAATTGGCACCATTAAGTTTGATGCCAATCGAAGCAGTAGATGAATCATGATGAACAATCTGTGTAACAACTTGCGGAATAGGTGGGATATGATTCATGGTAGGATCAGTCAGGGTAGTAGTGTTTAGGGTAGTAGTGTTTAGGGTAGGAGTAAAATCAGTTAGGATGGGTTGTGTTCACTGTGGAGTGGTGGTAGGTTCTCCATGGGAGGGCCGAGTTTTCTTGAGGGAACGGGCAGAGCAGAAACCCTAGGATCTCTGCTCTGATACCATGTCAATTTGGGGTTTAATTTTCTGATATTATTCTCCTCACCAAGGAGGAAAATATATAATGTACAAGAGGATTTACAAGGAAAGAAATATTAATTACAATCTGATTACAAGGACCTAGAAAAGGTAACTAAATAATCACAAGAAGTCAACTCTCCAACAATTGCACCATGACAATATCTTTCATGTTCTCTAAAACTCACTATCATCACTCCCACTTTATTTTTCTCTATATATTTTCGGGAAGAATTTTCTGTTATTTTCTCTAAATATCTCCTGGGTTGAATTCCCACTGCAACTTCAAGTAGGCACTGCATTCAACATGGCTACCACTTCCATAGAACTTGTACAGTATGCATGGAGGAAACTGTTGATACGCGTCTGAAGAATATATGACAATATTCAATTATATATATATATATATATATATATATATATAATGGTATCTCTTCGAATATATAGTTTAGTCTTCACGCAACTCAGAAAAAAAAAAAAATTAAAAAGTAGTAGAAGAAAGAAGAAGAAGCAAAGGTGTGTGATGCTTAGATAACATTTTAAATTTAGGTCCAAATGTTTTCCTTAATTAACTTGATGGGTGATGGTAATGGTGGAATAGTAGTGCCGTGATATTCAATAAAAGGAAAAAGGGTGACTCGTTGATATCTAAGCTTTGCATTTCCCTCTGTATCTTTCTCTCCAAAAGGAAATTCTTTACTCGAACTATTTGAGACCATAGACATAATAAGACTCGATTTCCGAATCCCAGATCGTCACCCTAGATGCTCGTACTGTGGGGTTCGAAGACCTTGACGTGGACTCCATATCTGGAACCGAACCTCCACCTTATACTAAAGCAGAACGACTTTGGACAGGTTTAATTAGTAAAACTGTAGCTACGACTTTTATTGAATGAGGAAGAGCATGTTAGCTTCGCATACGTTGTTATTCTCTGACAGTATGTAAATTGTTTGAGTCTAGTAGTTGTTTAACATGGTGTGCGAGCATTAGATGTCGAATGTTTCTTAAGTTCAAAGCCTTCCAGGGTAAGGCAGTACATTGTGTGGCCATAAAATACCATAATAATATGCCAATAAGCTTTATTGTTTATTTGAGTTTCTTTAGAAAATGTTTCGTTTTGAGAAGGACTGGATGGATTTATGAAATTCCTGCCCAGCAGCAGTTAACATCACCCAGTTAAGACGGATGTCAAAGTCCAAAATGATCACCGACTAAACCCTAGCAAGAACATATTCTGAAATGTTTCTGCCTGAGAATTTTTACATAAAAAAAATCAAGCATTATTGTGCGAACCCTTTGCTCATTTTTATCTTATCGTATCTTGTATGTGGCATTGAATATATCGTTATTAAGTTTATCTTTGTGCATCTTTTATGTCCACACCCTAGCTAATTGATTTCCACCTTTCTATCTTAACTTTTGTAATTTATTTATTTCTAATCCATATCGTATATTCTTGTATTTTTCGACTTTATTTGGATTTTACTCACATTTTCTACTGAATTAATGATTATTCTCAAGGTTGCACTTGTACGTGAAAAAACTTTGCATTAACAATTTTTATAAGCATTTGCTATATAGTGATGGTTTTTTAGCTAAAATGGTCCCTGAGATTTGCATAACTCATAACTTTGGTCCCCGAGATTTGAATTCAATAGAAGTGGTCATTGAGATTGTCCACCATCAATCATTTTAAGCCTTTGGTGAAAAATTATGTTAAAAAGGGTCAAAATGATAAAAATACCCTCAATCTAGTAAACAATAAGCCAAAATAATTTGACAAAGATTGGGGGCATTTTGTTATTTTATCCTTATTTTTTGAATATTTTTTCCAGAATGACCAAAATGATTAATTGTAGACAAACTCATGGATCAATTCTATTGATTTCAAATTTCAAGTACCAATGTGAGGAGTTATGCAAATCTCATGAATCATTTTGGCTAAAAAGCCTATAGTGATATATGCTTCTGGTATCTACCGCACACTCATACAAATAAAAGATTTGAGTAATAATTTGAATTAACAATCTAACAATAACAAAATTATTTAAAAAAAATCGATTAACTTTTATATCTTTCTCATATTAAAGAAAGTGTATTTGTGCCTGATGCCGCAACTATTAAAAGGAAAATCATCTAAAAGAAAAGGAGGATAAAAGCAAGGTTTTGCTTTTCTAGGGTTGTATTCATTGTTTGCATATTGATTTGGGCAGTATGAGGAGGTTGACCCATTCAAAGATTCATATACACTTGCTAATCTCTGAAAGATGTGAGATGCATATGGTCAATTTAAATTCACGGTACTTTAATTGCACAAATTGTGACAAGAAGATAATTTGAGTCTTCTAAAGTGCTTAAACATTAATCAGTTAGTAAAAAGACAATGAAGTTGTTCTTTTGTAACAGACAACTAAATATAACCAACAATTTAATATCAATGTTCCCAGAAGAGGGGGCGGTAATGAAAAGTACAATTACACCCAAAGGACTAAATTATACATGTGGAAAAGTGAATCGTATAAATATATAGTTCTTAGGCGTTAATATGTTAGTAAAAAGACAAAGAGACCGCAATATAAACAACTTAACGTATAACCGCCCCTTTTAAATCAATGTTCATGAATTTTCCGGGGAGTAAAAAAAAACAGGGGTAAATGATCAAACAAGTTAGTGCTCGTTTGGATATACTTTTAAAATAACCGAAAACGCTTTTGGTGAAAATATTTTTGGAACCAATCCTTAGTAAAAATGTAAGTAAATCCTGGAAAATCACTTAAAGTGCTTCCTGGAAGAAGCACAAAACTGGTGCTTCTTGCAGAAAGTATTTAAAGTGCTTTTGGAACCCAAAAATATTTTCTCTAAAAGCGCTTTCAGCCATTTTAAAAGCACATCCAAACGAGCCCTTAATTTGTTATGTTAAAATTGTTGCATTTTGGTCACTCTGTAATACGGTCTAGTGGTATTCCTCTTCACATGGAAGTGAGAGGTCTTAGGTTCAAATCTCATGCATGGCGAATTCGATACCAAATTAGGTTGTCTATTGTGTGGCTTAGCCAAACTCACTACTACATTAAACACTTTGCGCTACGAGGGAGTATGTATCACGCAAAGCATTTCCAAGTCGCACAAAACCTATCGCGACACAGAAATCGTTGCGCAGAATTTGTCGTGCAAAGGTCGTGAAGAAAGACCTTGCGTGACAAAGAGTACAATTTCGTCGAGCAGCAAAACGATTGCGCGACACTTTACTGCTCGTCGCAAGAAAGGTCTACAGACAAAGGTTTTCGTCGCACGATATAGGAGGGTACAAGTGTGCTTTGTGACAAGAAATTTATGGGGACGTTTATGGTTGGTCTCAAAAATGTTTGCACAACAAAACATGTAAGACGCGTGTGGTTTTGCACGACGACATATCTTCGTCGCACAAGTGTAATTTTTAATAAAAAAAAGAATTTAATAAATAGAATATCATTAAAAAAAATATTTCATACAATTGACAACAAAAAAAACAAATTAATGAATAGAAAAATAAATTATTTATAATATAAATAAAAATGTACGTACAAATACAAAGTTTAAAAAGAAAGCGGGAAAAAAAAGTACCAAAAAAAATGAGGCATAATCTATGGGCAAGTCGTTCGAAGGTGCTTGGTAATCTTGTTGCTGGAAGGGGGTGGGGTTGGGGACGGGGTCAGAGGTCGACGGGTCTGATTGCTGTGTATGCTCGGGGTGGAGGGGCTTTGATGGCAGTGGTGCAGAAAAATCGAGGAAACGAATCCCGGAGGAACTGAGGGCCTATACAATCAATGACATTTGAGTCTTGTATGATGCGAGCTCACTCCTCAGGCCAGCATTTTCTTGTTTCAAAGCCATAACCTCGCCCTTCGACTGGAAGGATGAAGAGGCTCTATTCTCCTGCCGCCTGGCATTTCCCATCCCCCGACAATATGTCCTTGGCCTCCGATCGAAAATCTAGTCCAATGTCTCTATAAGGATGTGAAACCCCGCATCCTCAAGGGGATCCATAGACTCTATCGACGTGTCCGGGGGAAGTTAGGAGGCGGACTCCTGAAGGACCGACTAACCCTTCTCCACCATAGTCACCTATGAAATAAAACTTGGAATATTAATAGCAAACAATTTGAAATAATTAATATAAATCTTTAATGCATAAGAAATTAATTACATGAAAGGATTTGGTCAACTCATCCCTGGGCTGAACATAAACGTCAACAAAGACGTCGATCTCCGAGAATTTTGAACCCCCCTGAAATAGAAAAAATAAGGAATATGTTAGTACGGAAACAAAAAAATAATTATTATTAGTGACATTTTAAAATTGGAAATGAAATCTTTAATATATACCTTCCGCCGCGCCTTCATCCTATATGGGAAAAGCCTCGAACTCGAATGGTAGAGAAGAGTCTTCTTCTCCCGATTGATCTTGTTCGCCTTCACCTTCTTCTGTTATACACAAAATAAACGTATTAGTTGTAATATTTAAAGCAAATTAAAAAAAAAGTAATAAACATTAGTAAAAATTTTAAAAAGTAAAATGAAAGAAGTCCTATTTAAAAATGCACCACATAACCCGGCTCCTGAAAATGACCGCAGAGCCAAACCCAACTATTTTCTCGGTCCTCAAACTCCTTCGGGCAACCCTCCTCGAGAGCGACTTGGTGCAGGTCACTCTTCCACTGCTTGTAACGTTCGGAGAAGAGCCGATTGAGGTACGCCAACATGTCCTCGTTGATGTTATCGAAATTGTAGTTTCTTTGCAATGTAATAAATATTACGAAAGTATTAGTGATAAAAGACATTAATAAATATAAATATATAAATTTTACATGAAAAACATTAAAAAGGCGATGATACTTACCAACAAATGATTGCGCACCGTGTTCTTCACCTCCTCCAGCATCGCCTTCCAAGACTTCCACCCAATGTTGTGGACCAATGCACTATGCTACTCCGCCGTTGGTGCTACCCGATGTTGCTCATCGTATCTGATTGTGATACGATCGTTGGTCACCCGGGTGACCTTGTCTTCAATTGCTGACAAGGTCTCTGGGTGTTTTTCTTGGCTGCAAAGAAATGAAAAATTAACGTTAACCTAAAACTAATAACAAATCCTATTAAAACATTTCCCAAAACCCTAAAAATAACATAAACAATATATGTATCCTACACAATGATCACAACTGTTTAATAATGGGTTCGGAACAATGATAACAATAAACAATATATATATATATATATAAAATAACTTTTTAATCCTTAAATGACATAACTTAACAAACTGAATCTAAAATAACAAAACCAAGTTAACATGGGAATGAGGAAGTAAATTAGGATAGTATACCTGGTTGGGGACCCGAGGCATTGGTTGTGGATCCCGATGGCAACATCTGCTCCGGAGTGCGGGGGCGCCGATGAGCACGTCGAGCGCTAACAGGTAGCGCCACCGAAGAAGTCAAAGATGCCGGCGCTGAAGGAAAATTTGTGAAAAACATGTTCATTTGAGCAACATCTATGGCATGCAATTAACAATTAAAGGCGGAATCATGCTTGTATGCACTCAAAACAAAAACATTACCCATGAAATTCAAAGCCTAGTAGAAATGGTGAACCAAGACTCAACTCAAGATCTAAGAGAAAGAGTTGAGATTTCTTTATACCTTTGAAGTACCTCTTTGCTTAGCAAAGGTTAATCACCCATGTGAGGCCCTTCTTCCCTTGTCACCTTGCTCCTTGGCTCCATGGATGAAGGTGGAAGAACTTTGCTTCTTGGATCCATGCCTTCTTGGATGTGGATGGAAGAATAGGTTTCTCCAAAAGTCACCAAAGTTGGAGACCTCTAAGTTTCGACACCAAGGATGGTTGAGGAAGAAGATGAGTGGCCATGGAGGAGTTAGATGCTAGTAAACTCCCCCATGGTGGCCGGCCTTCCTAGAGAGAAAGAGAGAGCCAAAAACTCTCATCTTTCCTCAAAGAAAACCCTAATGAAGAAAAAGCTATAAAGTCATATTAATACCTCCCTTCATTGGAGTGGCAAACTTGTAATAAGTCCAAAACCCACTCCCTCTCTAATCATGGCCGGCCTCCCTATTGTCAGTGGGTTAATTGCCCATTTTGTTTTAGTTGTCACACAACTTAAACCTTATGTGCCTTGTGGACCAAAACCCTTTTGTGTCCCGAAACCCAAAGTTAACTTAAGGCCTAAAACGAACCTTTCGTTCTAGATTAATTAACTTTTAATTAATCCTTGCCACATACAATTAAACTATTTAATTGTCCTTACTCATCTTCATTATATCCTTCAATCATTACCTTACACGGTGTGCGATCCATTAGGTTCCTTTTAGCGAGGCAGTGGGCGATTGTTACTCTTAACGATCGATTGTGAATTGAAACATACTTTCAATTCTCCCTTAAATGATTATACATCTTTAGGGCTTCCACAAACCATGAGTGACACCTAGCAGTGTATCATGGCTACCCAAGCTAATCAGAAGAGGTGGAGAACCTATTCAGTTTAGGATTACAATGCAATACGGTCTTTCTCTAATACAATACTCTTGACCACATTGTTTGGTTTGATAGTTTATTCATGTCTACTATCCAATGTGATTCATATACTTATATGATTACCTTGAATGTGATTTGGAACGACTTCCTAAATCTCATTCATACTCTGGCCAGAGATTCTTAATCATATCATAGAGTATTCTCCCTCAAACGGTTTGAAGGTTAGAGATCCCTTGTTGCGCATTCACTTGCCTCCATGGCTAAGAGGCTTAACCCCAACTATGTCGTGGACACCCTCTGATGGAGTGACTTTGACATAGTCAAAGATCAAGGACCGAACCACAAGACAACTGTGATGCCTCAGGTCAAAGGACTACTTTGCATTATCCCAACCATGAGTTCTCATATGACATGAATATGAGAACTCCTCGTTGATCGCGTTCAGTGGACTCATTCTTTATCGAGCACCTACATGCTTGTCTTGGTGTCAGTCACACCAATAACTCGAGACCAGTCATTCTCCCTAAGAGAAGACATAGCACGTACTGATCTTAACGGACTGTCAATGCCCAATTGGCAATCCTATGATCAGGAACGTTTAGGATATGTATACGAAAGAGAATGGTCTCATCAATCTAACTTCTTTAGATTACATTCTCCCAATAGCATATTCCTTGGACTTATCGTTTAAGCACATAACATTTATATGAGACAGCTTGAAACAATAATCTTTGCTCTTTATATTAAACTAGATTAGTTTAACATGTGAAATGTCCGTAAAGTATCATCATATGATTGGTTTTAGGGCACATTTCCAACAGGCGCCTGTGGGACTGGAGGACCAACTGGGTCAATTGGATTCACCGGCCTATGATCCATCTCTGCTGGAGCAGTTGCGGCAGTAGTAGGTGTAGTCGTTGGACGAGGTGTAATTGTCGGACGAGGTGAAATCGTCATCGTCTTCCGGCTTCTAATGAGCTGTGACATCTACAAAATTAGAAATAAATTTCTTAGATTACAAAGATAAAAATTATCGAACACATGCATAATAATTTCTACTTAAATTTAAAACGAATAAACCATTACAACCCTAAATCCAACTCACTGTCCTAATTCTAAACCCAAATTTAAAAAATCTAATTCTAACCCCTAATTCAAAATCAACTAATTCTAAACCCAAATTTAAAAAATCTAATTCTAACCCCTAATTCAAAATCAACTAACCCCTAACTTAAGAACCCTAAATCTAACCCTGTAAATTAAGCACCCTAAATCTAACCCCCATGGCCCTAATTCTAACCCTTTACTTGAAATTAAAAAAACCCCAAATTTAAGAACCCTTATTCTAACCCCTAATTGAAGAATACTAATTCTAACCCACTGCCCTAATTCTAACCCCAAATTTAAGAACCCTAATTGTAACCCCTACTTTAAAATAAACTAACCCGTAACTTAAGGACCCTAAATCTAACCGCCCGTAAATTAAGCACCCTAAACTTAACCCCACTGCCCTAATTCTAACCCCTAATTTAAAATTAAAAAACCCCCTAATTTAAGAACCCTAATACTAACCCCTAATTTAAGAACCCTAATCCAATCAGACATTTTTTCAGTGTTAACAAAGAAAAGTCGACCACATGTTGAACATGACAACATAGCAATATAACAACAATTAAACATGCACAAACACTAACCCACGCTTTCAATTCAGATACCAGTAATTTAAGAACCCCTCCCTAATTCTAACCCCTAATTTTAGAACCCTAATTGTAACCCCTAATTTAAATTCAACTAACCCCACTGCCCTAATTATAACCCCTAACTTAAAATTAAAAAAACCCCAAATTTAAGAAACCTAATTCTAACCCCTCATTGAAGGACCCTAATTGCAACCCACTGTCCTAGTTCTAACCCCTAATTTAAAATCAATAATCCTAATTTAAAAACCATAATCTAACCCCTAGTGAAGCACCCTAAATCTAACCCCCAATTTAAGAAAACATAATCTAACCTCACTGCCCAAAATCGTTCCCCTAATTTAAGGCCTAAATCTAACCCCAATTAAGAACCCTAAAAACTCTAATTTAAGAACCTAAATGTAACCACCAATTTACGAACCCTAAATGTAACCCCCACTGCCCTAATTCTAACGCCCAATTTGAAAAAAAAATAAAAAAATAAAAAAACCTTAATCTATAAACCCTAATTAAATACGTATGTGCACGATATGGAAAATTTTCGACGTGGAAAAATTTCGGTAGCATCTCTGTACAGTTCTTCAAGTGCACGATATGGATATGAAATATGTATGTGCCACCCGAAGAACGTATAAAGATGACACCGAAATCCCCATGACCGAAACCTAATCCTTTAACCGTAAACTACGAGTCATAACTTTGCATTCCCAAACTATCCAAATAATGGGACAATTCAAGAATCAATTGGACCTCAATCATGCTTTCGCATCCATGCACGACATCCAACTAATCCTCAAACGAGAAACTAAGTTTTACTAAAAAAAACAATACGAAGTTAATTACAATTAACTCCTTACATCACATACAAATTTGTATGTCACGTACAAATTTGTACATATACAATTCAACATTGTACATAATTATAACATAAAAAAATTTGTAATAAATATAATTTAACAACTTAATATAAATATAACAACATAATTTCAATATAATTTAACTAATTTATATTTTTGAAAAATAAAACAAAGAAAATACCTTCTAAATCGTTATCCACTGAGCGCTAGTCACACACAATATCCCTATACACAACGAATTTTACGATGTTAGTATGAATTAACATTGATACTTTTAAAGGCAAAATACACTTTCATACCTCAGGTTTGAGGTCTATTTCAATTCCTTACAATATCTTCAAAACATTTCACTTTCATACCTCACGTACTAGTTTATTTCAAAATAATACCTCTGTTACATTTTCCATCCATTGGTCTGTTAAATGCTGACATGGCATTAGTGGACCCTGTTACACTTCAGTCCACTCCCTCCAAAACTTGCACATGTGGATATCCATATGCCACGTCAGGCCAACACAGCAAAAAAACAAAAATTAAATAAATATGAAAAAGGGATATGGGCAATCACCCTCTTCCTCCTCTCCTTCTACCTCACCTCCCCCTACCACTTCCGGGCCTAGAAGGCCCAACCCAAACCCTCCGCCGCCGTCCAGCTGGATCCCCCGAGGTCTGATTTCTCCCCGAGTTCTCCAAACCACATCCACCACTTCGACGATTTTCGAGTGGAGCGGGTCACCAAGGAAGTTCAATGAAACCTAACTCTCCGCCGATGCTGGTGAGCGCAAGGCCGAATCAGGGTAGTTAAGGCTCACCCACTCGCCTTTGACTCCACTAATTCAAACTAGCGAGTTCGTCGTAGCGGATCTGCTCATATTCAACCTGTTCGACGAGAAAGATTTGGTGTTTTGACTCCCTCCTTGGTTCTTGTGGAGGCTGCAGCGAAATGGTCCCGGATGCGAAGTCTGCGAGCCCATACAGGTTTTCTTCGGCATCAAAATCGGTCTGGTTATCTTCGAAACAACGATAGATCGGTTCGAATGATGGTTGGGAGAGATCGAGCGGTGGTCAATGGAGAATCGGACGGACGGAGAGGGAGAGGGAGAGGTGGAGGCCAGACAGACGTTGATCGATGGTGGTGGCGGTTGTGGATCTGCTGATTGTAGTAGTGGTGGTCCTGGTGGTGTTGGAAAAAGGCGGAGGCTGGAGACGAGAAGCTGGAGATTGTCGAAGAAAGGGATGAGGGTTGCGGGGAAGAGGAAGGGATGGGGTTGTGGGGTTTTTTTTAAATTAATTATTTTTAAATGCATTAAAATTTTATTTTTTTAGCCACGTGGCATAAATGTAGCTGCCACGTCAGCATTTAACAGACCAATGGATGGAAAATGTAACGGAGGTATTATTTTGAAATAAAATAGTACGTGAGGTATGAAAGTGAAATGTTTTGAAGATGTTGTAAGGAATTGAAATAGACCCCAAACCTGAGGTATGAAAGTGTAATTTACCCTACTTTTAAATGAAAATATCAAAAACCTTACCAAACACACCAAAATAGCTTGATCAACCTAGAGAAGATATAGACTTAGATGGACGAAGTATTAGAGGAAGAAATTGAGAGAAAATGGGAACGATAGATCCCGAATTGAAGAAAAACGAAGGGAAAGAAGGTGCAAAGGCGAAATCTGCAGTTTTTTAGCTGTTTTCTGCCTCTACAGCTAAAGTCACGTTATAAAGATTACTTTTAGAAGAATCACTTTGCGCAACGAAGTTAGAATTCGTCGCGCAAGTGTCATTTTTATTCTTCTTTTTTTTTTTCAAAATTCTCATTTTTGTTTTCTTTATAATTTATAATCTAAACTATTTGCGCAACAAACACTATATTCATCGGTCAAGTTGCATTATTTTTTTCTTCTTTTTTTTCCGTTATCTTTCTAACTAATGTAAATTTTTTTTTGTCCAATTAAAATTATCAAACCAAATTATGTATTACCAAAATATTTATTCAAACTAATTTATTAAAAAAAAAAAAAAAATATATATATATATATATATATATATTATAACTAATGTAAACTTTAAGCCGTCCATGTAACATAATTTTTTTTTTTCAAAAGTCCAACATAACGTTCAAATAAATCTTATTTCATAAACAAAAAAAAAAGAAAAAAAAAACAAATTAAGTTCACTCTTCCTCTGGGTCATCTGTAGGGGCATCGGCAGCAGTAGCAGCCCGCTGTACATCGAACTTCCACTGTCGGAACTGCATCTTGAAAAGGTCATCCACATACTTCCACTGCTTCTCATCTGTTTCATCAACATCGCAAACAACCTATAATGGCAATAAAATTAAATTAGTTATCGCAAAAATATTATTTTTAAACAAAAACAATTACAGATTCTTTAATAAAACTTACCGATAACTCCTGCATCATGGAGTTCTTCAAGTACACAAGCACCATTTTCCAAGACTTAAACTCGGTAGAACACAGCTTCTGCACCAATCCCCCTATATCGAACCTAAGTTCGAGAGACGCTTCAGCCGAACTTTTGTCATCAAACGAGGGCAAACACTTACGTCAGTACCTCTCTATTGTCAACACATTTTTTCTCATTTTTTTCCTACCACAAAAATTTAAAACATAATAGCCTATTAAAACAATAATTCCAACCATATCCAATGTAAAACAATTAATTCAACAATTTTTTTTTACCCTTCCCTTTACAAGAGTCTTCTCCCTCCCAACTTTTCGTTGAATCTGAAACTGAATTGGCCATCATTTGAAACAAAACCTTTGCAAAATCGGGTTCTGAAACAGTGTTTATGTAAAGAAATGAAAAGCTTTTGGTCGCTCAAAGTGTGTTATAAATGCGCACTATAAATGAGAGCGTTTAATGCGTGGCTGACCGTTTTCAGCAACACTTTGCGAGACGAATATGTAGAAAAACTCATTGTGTAAACTTTTGATGCCAAATTTTATTTACCCGCCTTTTCTTGTGCGACGAACAATAGTAGTTGTCGCGTGAAATCCTTTTGCGCAACGAAATTGTTCGTCGCACAAAGTTTATTTATTTATTTTTTTTTTTTGAATTCTTCTGATGTTTGCGCAACCTAAGTGTGTTTCCGTCGCATAAGCGCAAGTTACACTTACGCGACGAAATCTTCTTCGTCGCGCAAGCTTTTTTTCTACTAATGACTCATCCTCCCCTTAGTGTAAAAATATCGATGTACTAAAATAAAAACACGTAAGTACATACAATCTAGACCGGCCATAACATCTGGGGCCGATTCTGAGGGTAGTCCACGTAGGTGCCTGTCTAGGGCTCCCACTTCGGGAAGGCCCAAAAAATTTATATATCTTGTAAATAACATGAAAATACAGAAAAAGTAGGAAATATCATAATTCTTTTTATATTAACTTTTAATGATATTTGATGTAGAAATAGAATATTTTATCTATTTGGCGAAATTTTTTTTTATACATATCAATATACAAAGAACCGGAAGTCAAAAAACTTTAGGGCTCCACTTCAAAGGCTCGCCTAAGGCCCCAAAATTCTCAGGACCGGCCCTAATAACATTCCTAATGGTTGCTGATCAAACATGACATCCATGGTAAGTAATTATGGAATATTCTCTACTAATTATATGCATTGAAGTTGGCCATTTTGCACAGTGGAGGGACAGTGAGGAATCTCTTGTATAAACATGAGGACGACTGAGGGCCGGCATGTTTAGACTTTTTATCCTTTTCCTTCTTTTATTTTTTTATTTTTTATTTTTTTAGCATACAAGATACTTATTCCTTAAAAAGAGAGAAAAATAAAATTTGCACCTTCATCCTTTTTTAAGCTATAAAAAGTCCCTCTCTTCTGCAATAAAAACCAAGAGAGAGTGAAAAATGGGAGAAGGAGAAGAGATTAATGCAGCAGAAGAAGAAAGAGAGAATATCAGTCTCAAGGACCTCTCTAAGAAGCTTGAGGAATTTGCCAAGGCTAGAGATTGGGAGAAATACCACAGTCCCAGAAACCTACTCCTGGCTATGGTAATTAAATCTTTTCCCATTACAATTCTGCGATCATCATTTGTTTTGGTTACCATGACACTGTATATGTTTCTATGTATGATGCATGTCTAACAAGTTCATTGGTCTCTCTCTGCCTAACCACGCATTTCTGTGTTACTTTTCTCTGTCATTTGTTTTTACGCTTGGGTCATGCAATCTTCTTTGCTCTTGGAAAATGGTTTGAGGACATAAGATGCTTATATTTTCGTATTGAGAGTTTCGATTATATTAATTATGATGATTATTTTTTTTTATTGTGTGGTTCAAGTGAATTCACAGATTGAAGAATATAAGTATATATACATATACGTACATACATGTTGGAAGATGTTGTTCCTTTGCCACATACATACATACATCTCTTTGTAGATGCAAACATATATTTCCTAAACACGTGCATGACCTGTCCATTTCATTGATTTGTTGGTGTTTCTTTATTTGATAATTATAAACTATTTAATTTAAGGGAATGAGAATTCAAATAAGGGTTTAAATGGACATGCTCTGGTTAACTGCCCTAATTTATATCTGCTTTTTTTTTTAACATAAGCTATCTTTCATGAATGGCCAATGCCAGTAAACCTTATTCATTCAAATGAGTGGGGTTAGCAGTTTCTGAAAAATGAAATTGGGTTTCCCTACTCCAATTTTGCATGCATAATGCATGCAATACTCTTTTGCAAACATTTGAGGTGGGATACCATAGACAGATCGTACTTTTTGAAGTTTATCTTTCAACTTTCACCACTTGAACACTTCCTTCAGAAAGATTGGGATGAATTCTGATTAGGGAAGCTGGCACGCACTGGGGACAACTAACAACATGTAGTGACTGTAACACTCTCTTTGACTCACATCAGGACCCCTTCCTGCATATCCATACAAGACCCAAGTAGGCGGGTCGAGGGGGTGTAGGCTAAGGCGGCATATTGGGTGTTGCAAATTTCATACCCTAATATGTGGAAAGCTTTCATTTAACTTCTTTTTTTTTACCAAGTGTACATTTTTAGAAAACTTTGATTGCAGAAAGATAATTTAAGCCATTCATGCATGAGTGGTTGAAAATATATAGAAATGGAATTTGAAAACAAATAAATAATTTTCATGGTTGCTATAATATACTCGATGGATGCTGCATGTGTAGGTGGGAGAGGTAGGAGAACTATCAGAAATCTTCCAGTGGAGGGGAGAGGTGGACAGAGGGTTGCCAAATTGGAAGGAATCAGACAAAGAGCATCTGGGAGAAGAGCTTTCTGATGTGCTTCTTTACCTCATCAGGTTGGCGGATATATGCGGCATTGATCTTGCTGATGCTGCCTCCAAAAAGATTGTCAAGAATGCCATCAAATACCCTCCCAAATTCTTCTAAATTAATTACCTTAATTATTAGAACACATGATAATTTCTGTATTTCTCAAATTTGTTTCTATATTAAGATGATGAGCTTTGAAACTTAAGAATTTTCAATAAAATGTTTAAATGAATTTAGAGTGGAATGTCTAATTAATTTAATTTCTCCTTATTTTCTGATTGGCTGATGGAGATCATGTATGATTCAACAAGTTTGTTAATACTGACACTTAGTACTACAGTTGAGTGATATTCATTTTAATTGTATGTTAGAGGTCAAAAATTCAAATTTTATGCATACGAGTTTGATACCATTTTATTCTCTCATTGTTGAAAGAAAAACAGGTATGTCAATAATTTTATGGAAATACCACAAAATGGGACATTTTCTTAATCTTGGGACAGAAATAGGATTATTTTAATATGCACAAAACATGCACACGCCATCCACATTCGCTGGACAAAAATAGAATTCTCCTACACCTTGAAATAACCTAGTTGCCCTTGTATATAAATAGGTTATTTCCTCCCATTTTCTTATTTCTCTCTCTACTCTCTCTACTCTCTCTCTCTCTCTCTCTTTCTCTCTGGCAAAGAACCCTAACGATGCACCCTTTAACAACCCACCTCACAGGCAGCAACCCTTTCTCTGTTACTGATGGCCATCTTTTCACTAGTCCCCTCTCTCCTCTGTTTTCGAACTGGTGACCCAAGATTCAGATCTCATATAACTTTTAGGTGGCAATACAATTTCCAACTCATAATCCCAAAAGCTTGGTGTGTAATGGATAATAATTCATCCACCAAAGATCTCATGAAGATCACAAGTGGGATTGGATGAATCAACATGAGTCAAAGCCCAGTACGAGTGATGCCGGTTTCTTTACGATATCTGAGGAATAATGTTTTTAATTTTTTAAAGGTTTGTTTATGGGTTTTGATTTCAACGTGCAATATTTATGAGTGTTAATTTCTAGGTTCGTATGTTTTATGGCTACTGGGTTTCTTGGCTTAACCTGTATTTTGTGAGTTCGTGGGTTCTGTGGTTGGGGTTAAATATTTCTTAGCTTTGGCTTCAATTTTTCCAGAAAACTACATTGTATGCACACGAGATGCATAAAAGGATGTCAAATTTGGGTTTGTGCTCAATTATTGTAGTCTACTTTTGACGTAATGTAGTGAACAAGGACACAGAATCACATCCTATATGATTCGAACCTATGACATCGGGTTTTGGAGACTTAAGCATGCTTTGTTCATGCTTTGTGTTGTGCATCTTTTCATTTAAGAAAGCAAACATTGTTAATGATACCAAAAAAACTTCTCCCTTTTCCATTTACTAACAAAAATTACACAACAACTAAATTTGAAGAAAAGTAAAGGAAAAGAAACAAATTTAGTCCCTATTAAAACCATTTAACATATCACAAAAAATGTTCATTTCCTGATGCCATCTACAAGAATTGCAGCTACAAAATTTTCCCGATGTTTGCATACAATGTGCATATGTTGTGCAGGTTGCATATATAAGTTGTGCATGGCATATTATGTGCATTCTGTGTGCATGGTATGTGCATGTTATGTGCATATAACAAGGATACATAGTACGCATGTTTATTATCATAAAATACTTAGCTAATACATTGCACAACAATAAAATGTCATATAATTCCATTATGGTTGACGCGGTTCATTTCCCTTCACTAGTCAACGAGAATCCTCAAAGCCCTTGTTGCGTTCCTCCTCTATTTCGGCATTTCCATCCCGAGAACACTCGTACGACTCAATATGGCCCCGATGCTTCTGGAACAATTCAAAATTTAGAAATGTGATCCTTTCTCCAGACATGTCAGCCTTTGTTTTCTGCTTGCTTGCACGGTAAAGCACTTCGTTAGCTTCACCGTTGAGGTCCACAAGCTCTTTTTCTACCTTCATTAGTGTCACATCTCGACCCGGGCTCCACCACACCCCGGGCTCGACTCCGCCGTAACACTATATTGTCCACTTTGGGCCCCGACCACGCCCTCACTGTTTTGTTTCTGAGAACTCACGCGAGTAGAACTTCCTAGTGGGTCACCCATCTTGGGAATGCTCTAGCTCATTCTCGCTTAACTTCGGAGTTCCTATGGAACTCGAAGTCAGTGAACTCCCAAAATTCCTCGTGCTAAAGGAGGTGGGCATGTACATATAAGGCATAGAGGATCCACACTCCTGAGCGATGTGGGATCTGACAATTAGCTTATAGTTCTAATACTCGGCGATGCCCGTCTCATAGCCGAGTCTCCTACGGACCTGATCTATACTTTTCAGCAGAGTCTCCGAGTCCACAGAGCTAAACAATGACGTAGGATTTGCCTTCGGCGACCCCGGAAGTGGAGGAGGTTCCATGTTGTACCACCCGTGGAACTCTTCATTAAAGCCCTTAGTTTCATGTGGGAACTTGGACATGTTTGTGTTCTCAATTGTTTTGGCTATCTGAGAAATCTAATTTTATAGGAGGGTTAATGGTTATTTTAACTATGTGTGAGAAACAGATTTATACACAAGTCTACCATAATGAGGATGAAATCAATAGGGTAAAAGAGGGAACGTGTTGAAGGTGTTTATGTGGTGAGGATGTGATGCATGTGACCTTCAAAAGTTGTAAGAACCCCACCACTACCTTATTGTCCCCTAACTGAATGTTGTTACTTCATTTCCAACATAAAGGTTAGTATGTTATCAAATCTCACACCCCCTACATCATGTTATGCATGGGTTGATCCAGGCATTTCTAACTATTTTGTAATGGTAGGGGCTGTATATTCATAGTTTCAACAAGACATGGGTTTGAAACGTGGAGGATTTTACATCTTTTTTTTCTTCTAAACCCATTGTTATTGTTTTAACTCATCATGTGAATGACCTTTTGAAACTCACAATCCAACACCTTGTATATACTAATACCAATATAGAAGCACAAGGCAAATCATATAGAGATGACAAATGTGCATATCGTGTACAATTTCTTTCATATTGAACTAAAACTTGTAATTCACAAACATTTTCAGACAAACACCCATTCCAGATCGAATTCACAAAAATTTGCAAGTTCATAACAAAATTAACAAATATTGAGCCTTCTGTAACAAGCACAGAAAGCCAAATCCACAAACACAACTCCATGAATCTTCAATACCCTAAACAAAAATTCAAATGCAAAACTCTTAAGATTGAAACCCATAAATCTAAAATAACAAAACCCATAAACAAATAAAGATTTCCATAACACATTTGGAGCCCTCTTTTCCCCATCCATTTTTTGTTCGACTTCCCATCTCTACAAATCCAAAAAACTTAATTGAACAAACAAGTAATTAGTTGAAAAAATGGAGACAATGACCGAGTTAGAGAGAGAAAGAGATGAGAGTGAGAGAGACAAACCTGATGGCAGTGGAAATATGGCTGCTGAAGCTTCACTGGCTGGAAAGAATGGAACTTTCTAGCCAAAATGCAAAATTTGGTACAAAACTCGTGTCTTTAAGGATGGAACATTGATGCAAACGAGAAACCCTCACTTCGAAGCTTCGCTCTCGACTTCTCTCTCTTGGAAATCGGAGCTCAGAGATTTGAGCTCAACCTAGAAACCAGAGCTCATAGAGCTCTCTCTACATCCTCTCTTCCAAATGACAAAAATGATGAAATGAGCTAAGGGTTTTTGTATTTATATGTGGACTTTTAATAATTTTAGTTTTGTGCATGGTGTGCATGGCCCGTTTGTCCTATTCCTGTCCTAAGATTAAGAAAATGTCTCATTTTGGGGTATTTCTCATAATTTTTTAACTTTTGGAAAGAAAAAAATTATCTTATTTTTGGGTGTGCCTTTCAAAATGAAAAAAAAATAAACAAGCTCATCTCCATAAAAACATAAAAATAAACAAAAGCTTGTTAAAGATGGCACAAACATGGGCTTGCCACTCACCATTGCCAGCCTTCTCATGCTTATGAATATAGTGCGCTACGCTAGTAATGGCATCAACAAGAAAATTCGCCTCCCGAAAGACATAAGTCCAAGAAATAGAAGAAAATGATTGTGCAAGTAATCTGATGACCTCTATAATAGCCTTCAATTGCCAAGGCATTCTGCACTTGTTTACAAGAAACTTTACTAAAAATTAAACAATCATCTGCAAAAACCAGGTTAGAAATTCTGAACCCTAAAGGAGAAAAAAGAATACCAACCTAATTTTTATAATTACAAGCTAACAAATTTAGCTGTCTAATCAATGGCTCCATTCATAAAATGAAGGTGTAAGGGGATAAAGGATCGCACTGCCTGATTCCCCATGAAGGATAAAAAGAACCATTTGCTTCTCCATTAATCAAGACAGAGAATGAAGTTGAAGTGACGCACTCCATGACCTTAATCCAATTATGGTGGAAACAAAAATTACTAAGCACCATACGAATATAGTCCCAACTTAGCATATTGTAGGCTTTCTCCAGGTCTAACTTAATGGCCCACATGACATGATCAATTCGCTCAAGGACCGGCGCTGATAAAAGTTTGCTAACTCTCCTAGCAATGAAGGGCAGTACTTTTTTCGTAGTAATAGTGGGCGGGTCTCATGAGATCTTTTAGGCCTCTTTTGGCAAGTCAGATTGTGCTGACTATTTCTGTCGAATAGGATAATAGCCACCGGATAGTACTTACTAAATTAGTCGGACGTTTGGTGCAGTATCGGACTAATGATCGTATTATTTATACTGTGTTTGGTACTGAGCAGATAAGAAAAGGAAAGAAAAAATTTTGAGAAATCTTTGTTTGTAGGGGTCAGAGATGCAGCAGCGGAGAAGAGGGAGGGAGATCTCGTAGCTAGAAGAAGATGCAGGTGGAAGAATTTTTTATTTTTTTTTCCTCTTTCAAATTGCTAACTTTCTGAATCATTGTAAGAATTCACGTTTCAAATTGCTAACTTTCCAATCGAGCAGATGGTGATATCGAACCCGTCAAACAGTAGCTACGGAATAAGAAGAACCGGAGTAGGAGGACTGGGTTCGCTGGAAGAAGTGAGGAGGAAGAAGAAGAATACGATGGAAGGGAACCTGCGTTTCTGCTTTGCAGGTTCGCCAGCAGAGGAATTGGGTTTTGGGATTTGTGGGAATGAGGGGGAAGAACAGAGGGAGGGGAAACGAAGAAGAAGATGTTCATCTCTGTTGACTGCGTGGTGGTGGGCGGTGGAATCAGTGGGCTCTGCATCGCTCAGGTGCTGGCTACCAAGCACGGCGACGCCGTCCCGAATGTCATAGTCACGGAGACTAGGGACCGGCAACATCATCACCGTTAAGAAGAATGGCTATCCTGGAGCAGAGACAGCGGCTACGTCTGGAGAGGAAGGACCCGACTAAATTATACCGTGGTTTTGGAGTGGATAAACAAGCGGGTGTTTACTGTATAAATTAGGTAAGACAAGATTGTTTAATTCGATGACTATTTAATACGAACGGACACCAAACACCGTATTCCGTATTATTAGTACTATTTGATGTATTATACGGTGTGTCAAACGGGGCCTTAAAGGATTCCTTACACCGGAACCCAACCTGCCTTTTTTATTCTTAAATCTAGAAAGAATTTCATGAGCAATAAGAATGTTAGTGATAGTTTTGTTAGTAATAATTTTCCTAGGGAAAAAGCCCCTTGATTTTCATAAATACACTATGCAAGCAGAGGCTTGAGCCTAGAAATGATGATTTTAGTGATAATTTTGTAAATAACACTGCATAAGCTAATAGGCCTATAATGATTAACAGTCTCAAGGCTCTCAACTTTCGGAATTAGGACGATATTAGTATGATTAATCAGTTTAAGACATGAGCAATTATCAAAGAAACCTCTAACCAATTTAATAACAGAATGCTTAACAGTGGACCGACAATGTTGAAAAAATGTAGCATGCAACCCATCTGGTCCCGAAGCTTCAAGTTTCCAATGTTGCTTCAGCCATTCAAATTTCATTTTCAGAGACTTCCTTTAGTAAATCGATATTTTGTGAATCAGTTATACACAGATTGATAATGTCAATAAAGCTACTCACATAACTGGGATTGGGAGTATGGGAGCAAAAAAAACACAATTTAAAATCCTGGACTAGAACCTCCTCCATACCCTTACCCCTATTCCACAAAATATCAATAGCATCTCTAACTCTTTGTATTTCATTTCTCCTTTTTCTAATAGTAGCATGAGTTTTAAAATACTTATCCCCTAAATGTAACCAATTAGCTCTAGCCTATTGAGCCCACATGATTTCCTCATCCCTTAGAGATTGAATGAATTGTTCAGAAATATTCTTTTCCTCCTCGAGAAGTTGAGGGTTAGGATTATCGACCATTGTTTTGGATTGAATATCACCCAAACTATAAAAAATATTTTAAAAGAAAAATATAAAAAAATATTTTTTTTTTTTAAAAAAGAAAAGAAATAAAATTACAAGTAAAGAATAAAACATGAAAGAGCAAATTGCCACGCACATGAGCAAGTGACAAGAGACTAGTGTATTAAGTAAATGCATATGCTGCATTTAGTCCTTCGTGTGTGACAAGAGACTAGTGTATTAAGTAAATGCATATGATGTAATTAGTCTCTCACATGTGTGCCCAGAGACTAGTGTATTAAGTAAATGAATATATTGGTCACTCAGTATTACGGTCTGGAGAGGTCTTAAGTTTGAATCTCGTGAATGGTGAATTCAATACCAAATTAGGCTGCTCATTATGTGGCTTAGCCGAACTCCCCCTCCTCGTAGTGTAAAAATATCGATGTACTGAAAAAAAAGTAAATTCGTATATTGTAGTTAGTCCCCCATTTTTCACCTTCTGCACCATTCTAGCCCTTGATTTTTGTAATTTTATTAATCCAACACGAACCCGCTTGAGCCGGCTGGCGGTTACCCCTTTCGCCAATCCAACACGTCTTCGGATGCCGGACTCTGCGGATTCGTATTTGATCCACGGATAGTCCCCCAAACACTCAATTTGTCAAATCCCTTTCACTTCTTTAAACATTCACTTTCCAAAGCAATTCAAATCTCAGAACAAGAATCCGATTCTCCCATTGCAATTTCTCCACCCATAGTTTTCCCATTTCAGGAATAATCGAATCCACCGCAACCCACATTTTGATTTTCGATTTTGATCCTCACCATTTCTGCAGCCTCACTCAGATCGAACCGCACCAGCAACTTTCATGTAGGCTCCGATCTTCCTCTCGCTCTATCTCAGTTACCCATTTATTGTTCATCTGGATCTTGCTTCCATTAAGCTATTGTGACTGACAGATTTGAGCTTTGCTTGTAAATTTTACCTCTTGTTGTGTTGTGAATTTGAATGGTGATATTAATTGCCCAGTGAAGTGGGAAGAAGATGGAGGGCACTGTGTTTGCTCCCGCTTTGGAAGGATTCAAGACTGTCAAGTCCGAACAAGGAGAGATTCTGACCAAGCCTTTCTTGGATGTCTGCAAGCAGATTTTACCTGTTATAGGTTCATTTCTCCCCCTCTTTTGCTCTGATCCTAGGAATTGAACCGGGTTTTCGCTTTCTTTAAGGCACGATTGTTGTTTGTACATGGTTTTTAAGCATAATGCTAGCTACCCATTTGTTAAAATTTTATAATTTGAGATTGGTTATTTTGTTCTGGGCTTTATCTTATCTGCTTATGAATTGCAATTCGAAATTCTGATGCTAGATAAGTTTGGAGCTGCTATGACCCTTGTTAAATCAGACATCGGAGGTAACATAACGGTAAGAATGTTCTTTTACTTGTATTTTCACCATTGGTGCGCTGTGAGTTTAGTAGAATTATGCTTTATGTTGACTAACTTGAATGATCTATTTTTCATGCATCATTCCGATAGAAACGTCCTTTGGGTTTTATGTATGTTAACAAGTAGATCATCTTTTAGTTGATCGATTTTGAGTGCCCATTTGTAATTTCGCTCTCAACAATTTTTTGTTTGTATAGAGATTGGAATCTAAATATGAATCCAATCCTGCCGCATTCAACCTCTTGTACAGTTTGGTACAAGTTGAGATTGAAGCGAAAACAGCAAAAGCATCATCCAGCTGCACCAATGGTCTTCTTTGGTTGACAAGGTAATCGATATGATCATCAACGTTTGCTTTTTTGCTTTTATGATTTTGCACTTTGTTGAAAAGTGATACCTCATATGTATGATACTATTCTTGTTCATTTTCAGAGCAATGGATTTCTTGGTAGAGCTGTTCCGGAACTTACTGGAGCATCAAGATTGGGCAATGTCAGAGGCTTGTACAGATTCCTATGGCAAGACCCTGAAAAAATGGCATGGATGGATTGCTAGTTCAACTTTCAGTGTAATGTCTCCAATGTCCCTTCAATTATTTGATGCACTACCAGTTTTCATACTGTTTTTAGTCCTTTGATGTTTTTATGCTGGACCTAAAATAGTATTAAGACGATTATGTTCTGCAAGTTCAGTGCTTCCTTTTTACGTGTTTTACTGCCTAAATTTTTTATTTTGTTTGGGCCCTGCGAACGAGAACATTTTCCTCTTCAAATTTGGACTTATTAGTCACTATAATGATAGATTGCCATGAAGCTTGCTCCTGACAGAAAGAAGTTCATGGAGGTGATAGGAGGCAACGGCGATGTCATGGGTGATATAGAGAAATTCTGTGATGCCTTTACGCCTCTTCTTCAAGAGAATCACAAGTTTTTGGTAAGAGTTTTATTCTGTTGCCGAATTGATTGAGAGCCTTTTTCTATAACATCGTCGTTTAGTTATGAGAAGGTTGCCATAGATTGACCACAATAATTGGTTAGAATGACTAATAGATGTGTATGGACAAGTTGAAGAAAAAAAGAAACTCTATTCCATCAATTAGCCACATAAGATTGAGTTAGGAAAAGGCTCATTTTTGAAAATTTCCCAAACTGTTGCCCTTGAAACTCATCATACCAAAAAGTCACTCAGGTTTTGTAAGATTAGCAAAACTCAACGTTCTGAGATGTTATCCTTCGGTTGGAAGGGAAGTTTCATAATTTCCTTGAGTTGTAATTCCGTTGATTTTCTATTTAGAAACAACGAGAAAGGAAGACAATAAATTATCAACTGATTTGCCATTGCAAAATGTTAATATATGCTGACGAACTTTACTCTGTTTACACAGACTAGTGTTGGCATGGATGATTTGAAGGCTTCGTAATTGAGAAGGTTTTCTGATGAGAGGAAGCTTGTACCCATGGATCATGTCCGTATTATGTCCTAATCCTTCAACTTAAAACATGAAAAATAATGCAACTTTTTCCTACACTGCACTTGGATATTTGGCACTTGGATATTTGATTTTATGTTTAATGTTAAATCTTACTTGTAGATTTTTATTACACAGTATCTGATTGTTATGTGGTTTTATATGCTCGTTGCCCGCTCATGCCTATCCTGCTTTCTTCTTGTATGCTTAGGTTGAGAGGAGAGATCGGATGAAACTAAAGAATAACCCTCTGATGGATGATGCAGGTAGTGGTGTTCCCTTTCCCGAAATCCTTTCCTAGCATATGGATTTCTTTTCTATATAGAATCGAACTCTTGACTTATCTTCGCCTTCCTACGTTCTCTCACCATTTGGGCTAGCCCGTAAATGAGACATGAGCTAGTTCGTAAAAGGGCATTGACAACGCCTTTCCGTACTCTTATAGGTTGTCTAGACATGTTACATAGATTTGTACAAACTTCATTAACTACGTTGTGCACTAGACCTAATAGAGTAGAATCCACTTATACTAGATGAAATTTCTCCATCAGAGGTATTACAACCCTAATTTATTTTCTTTCATTCATCTTTTAATCTTATGTTTGAAGGTGGTGGTTGTTGATGTGAGTGCTTCCTGATCGCGTCAGTATGTGTGATCTACAATGTCGTTAACCTAAAATGTACAACGACTCTCTAATCAAATTTTACATCTAGTGAGTGAGGATCCCTGCTGGATCCTCATTTGTGAGGACATCCGTTCATCGTACATCGTGCAGTCAGAAATTATTGTAAATTCTTTTATTTAAAATTTAATTTAAACAGTACCTGACGGAAACTGACGGCGAGATGTATGATGAACGAATGTGATTGGAGGATCTGGTGAGGATCCTCACTCACGACTAGTGTAGGTAACAAGTTAAGTATACCAATGTGGCAACTGATCGTGTCCTAATTTGGGAAAATTGATCGTGTCCTAATTTGTGCCTTTATGAACTCTATTTGGCGGCTCCAAATTAGGGAAAGAGATCCTCTCTGGATCCAAAGCCCACGGATCAAGTGATCTTGGCCTTTAAAATTTGATCTAACGGCCAAAAACAGAGTAGTTAGTAAAAACTTTTAAAAGTTATAATAATTTTTTACCGTTGTATCAAATTTCAAGGACCCGGATCACTTGATCCGTGGGCGTTGAAGGAAGAGATCTGGAGAGGATCTCTTTTCCTAATTTGGAGCCGCCAAATAGAGTTCATAAAGGCACGAACAAAAATTTATGTCGGATGAGAATACAATGGGTCGGAAATGGGTCTCAAGTTCAAATTTTGGCTCCGTTGATTAAAGAAAAAGAGCACAATGTATTTAAATTCCTGACATCTTTCGGTCATGATTAAATAAGGTAGATATTTAATTCAAGAGTAATGCTAGGAAGACTAAATTTGTAAACTAAATGAAATGCAAGTTGATGATTGGATTATCCCTTAAGCGTTGATAAACTTGCTCATTTATATTGGTGACACATAATTTAGTTTGCAAATTTTGTCTCCCTAACATTACTCTTAATTCAATTGTAATTCATTATCTCCTATATTCTTAACTTTCCCAATTCATGACTTTACAAGTAAACATGTCATAAAACAAAATTTTCAATTGTACCCAAAAATAAATAAATTAGGAGCCATTTGGTATTACGGTCCAGTGGTATTCCTCTTCACTTGTAAGTGAGAATTTTTACCACATTATTGCTAGCTTATTCTGAGGCTAAGCCCATCTTATTCCCTCTTAGTGTAGATAAAAAAAAAATTAGGAAGACATGGTAATTTGCAAATTTTATTCTTTTATTATACAAATGATTTATTGTAGTGAGTTGTTGTGGATGAATTAAAAGATACTCCAAAAATTAGGAAGAGGAGGATAAATGAGATGGGAGCAACTAGTACAATTCCACAACTGCCACACAAATGTTTTTCCCAACCGCTTTTGCCGCGCATTCACTGAAAAACCGTTAACAAGCCCCCTCTCGCCCAAATTTAGCCTATGGTTCTGGCCATTTCTACTTCTATCTCTCTCACTTTCGCACCCGAAAATCCGGTGAGCTATAGGTTTTGATGACTTGCCACCGGAAACGAGCGCTGCATCGCCACCGGATCATCCAACAAAACCTGTGCTCTCATTTCAATTCTGATTCTTTTCGGATTTTCCGACTCACGGAAAAAATTAGTTCAGGTCCCATGGCACCACATTCCACATTTGCAAATCTGAATTTGTAAATTGGTTTTTGGAGAAGAGATGAGACCTCTCTTTGCCCAGTTGGGTAATTTGTGTAGGCTTGGCAACATTTATAATTATGTCTGCTTCACATTGCTAAACCTTGTTGTACCATGCTGAATGCCTTTCTTCTCAAGGTACCAAACCCTGCATATTTTCTGTGTTTCGAATTTCTCGTGTTACATATTTTTGGATCGACAGGGACGTGGGATTCGACGTTGTTGTGTTACGTTAATTGGGATCAATTCGGAAATTTTTGCAAACGGCGTAGAAACTACCAACTAATGAATATTCTTTGGGAAGTGGAGCTTCCAATTTGCTGTGGTAGTATTGATTCTTTTCTCCTTTTTGTGGTTTTCATGATCAGGGAGCTTGTCCTACACATTGTTGCTTTCTTTGCATTTGAAGTTCAGAATAAGCGCTGCTGTCCGTGCGCACTACACTCGCAACTTAGTTTCCGCCTGAAGGTTTCTTCGGAAGTGCATGTCCGGAAGCACTTGAACCAACAAAATGGGAACCAAGGTGAAGGGCCTCTTGAAAGGCCTCAGATACATTTCGCAAATGTTTGGTACGTGCAATCTCCGTTGGTTTCTTGTAATATTATGTCCTTGTCATGAGTTTTGGTTATATAGTTGTGCAGTGTCTCATTTCAACAGATGTTCTGGGTGAAATTAGCTTGCAGTTCCTGTCGTCAGAGAGAATTAACAGTGCAAAATAAAATATTGGAGGATTTATTTTGTTTTGGCTTAATTTCTTCAGGGTGATATGAATAATCTTTTACCAGAAATTGAAAAGAAAGGGCAAAGGTATTGACCAAGTTGTACAAATTTTGCAGATGAGAAAGATGATGACATACAAATTGGATTTCCCACAGATGTCAAGCATGTTGCTCACATTGGATGGGATGGTCCGTCTACAAAAAGTACTCCGAGCTGGGTAAGTCGCTCTCTCTCTCTCTCTCCCTGTCTCTCGATCTTAAACATCCAAGCACACCAGTTGATCATTCTTAATTTGATGCACATTTTTCCCATTTTACATAAAATTGTGACTGTATGACATTCATCTTGCAGATGAATGATTTCAAAGGTGCTTCTCCAGAAGTCCCATCCACCGGGAAATTGACCGTTGAAGAACTGGCTTCCCAAGGTTTGCCAGTTTTTCTAATACTACATATCTTTTCCACCTCATAGTATTAGCCTTGCCCATTCAGATTGACAATCTGACAACATAGCATGTCAAAATTTTGACTCGACATTAAAATTGATCACTGTCTTTTGCAGATATGCATAAAACAAGCCTTGCTGCCCAAGAATTGGTGCAGCAAAATGACATTCCAAGGTCTAGACGCCATTCCACAGGAGAATCTGAAGGTTCCCAAACCAAGAAGAGTTGTGATGGGTCAAAGAAGCATTCTAGGCGTCATCGCTCCAAGGAAGGAGCAATGGATACTCCATCTCATGAGTCTAAAGAAGGTAGTAGCCGTCATTCAAGAAAAAGCCGGAATTCTAACAATCTTGGATCGGAATCACCCGGACAAGACCGTCCTGGAATACCAAAGCAAAGGAGGAAAAAGGGGTCATCTGAAGGCGGGTCATCGAGGTCATCAAGAAGGGCAAACAGATCAAAAGGCCAGAATTCTATGACTGATATTTCATTGGAAGGTTCAGAGCATGGATCATGCAAGAGTACCGAGAGTCCAATGCACCCCGTTTTGGCAGAAGCGAAAAGTTCTGAGGGGTTTTCTGGCGGGAATAACGTGAACTAAATGCGCAACTTGAGGTCTTAACATAAACCCTCGAAACCAAAAGTGTGAGACTTCTGCTTGCTTACTTCATTGATCATTTTTTATTTTTCATTTGTCATGTTGATAGCTGTGACTTGCAAAGATTTATGCACTCTTACTGCCTCTAGAATACGTATTTGAGGAATCGAATGAGTCTACGACAGCCCGGTGTTCGATTCTCTCACTCTATCAGAGCATTTTTTCTTGGTTCTTCATGTTGTTTCCAAACTCGCGTATGAGGTTCTTCTCCAGCCTAAAGATTTTATTTTGCTGCCATCTCAAAATTCAGTTTGACAAGAGGAAGCAATTGAGGTCAAAAACACCACAATAAAAGAGGGGATCCATGCCCCAATTTATGTCAAAAACAGATTCAGTCTCCGGCGGGCATTCATCTCATTCACCGAAGGACTTTGAGTGCTGCTATGCATAATTTTTATGCAACTCTTCTTGTAAAAACTCCTCTTGTAAAAAAAGATTTCATGAAAGAATCAAGAATAAATTATTTCAAATATCTGAATGTTAATCGTTCTAACGAAAATTCGTTCTAGAGAACTCAGATTGTTTCCAAAATTTTGTTCCTTGTGAATCTAGGCATACTCACGCTGCCGGTTGTAGATCAACTTGACAAGCTCCTTTTCTCCAGAGCCAAATGTAAGTACTTAAACCTTGTAAGCAACAACAGAATGCTTTTATAATTAGTGTTAAAAGTACAGCACACAGCCTGTGTGTTGCGGAAAGTGAGAGCATTCAAATTGGATCGTTTTTCTTATATGCGACCGTATGAATTACTATTTGACCACTATATTTCTTGACTGATAACTGACTGGATCGATTTTATCTAATCTAATTTTGTAATCTGAAAATATGAGAAAAGAAAAACAGTAAAATCTGTTGCAAAACATATAGGATGAGTTGGAGATTATTTTATATACAATTTTCAATGGTAAACACTATACATCTTCATCGAAACCAAAAGAAAAGATTCGAATAGCGCCTGACAGAAGTTGAACTCTATCTTGAATTTCTTGTGAATGATGAATGATAGGGGAATTTGGTTCGCCAACCCAAAACCATGTGGAGAGTGGAGCCTTTCTGAATGTTGTAACTTGAAAGACAGCTTTCTTCATCAAGGCGTTTACCGGCAACTACGATTGTAAGATCCCACATCGTCCAGGGGTGTGGATCCTGTAAGCCTTATATGTACATGCTCACCTCCATATAGCATGAGGCCTTTTGGGAGCTCACTAGCTTCGGATTCCATCGGAACTCCGAAGTTAAGCGAGAATGGGCCTGAGCAATCTCAAGATGGGTGACCCACTGGGAAGTTCTGCTCGCGTGAGTTCCCAGAAACAAAACCGTGAGGACGTTGCCGGGGCCCAAAGCGGACAATATCGTGCTACGGTGGAGTCGAGCCCGGGATGTGGTGGGGGTCCGGGTCCGGGATGTGGTGGGGGTCCGGGTCGGGATATGACAATTTGGTATCAGAGCCAATCCCTGGCACGGTGGAATCGAGCCCGGGATGTGGTGGGGGCCCGGGTCGGAAGTGTGCCGACGAGGACATCGGGCTCTTAAGGGGGTGGATTGTAAGATCTCACATCGCCCAAGGGTGTGGATCATGTAAGCCTTATATGTATATGCCCACCTCCATATAGCACGAGGCCTTTTGGGAGCTCACTAGCTTCGGATTCCATTGGAACTCCGAAGTTAGCAATCCCAGGATGAGTGACCCACTGGGAAGCTCTGCTCGCGTGAATTCCCAGAAACAAAATCGTGAGGGCGTGGCCAGGGCCCAAAGCGGACAATATCGTGCTACGGTGGAGTCGAGCCCAGGATGTGGTGGGGGCCCAAGTCGGGATATGACAATTTGGTATTAGAGCCAATCCCTGGCACGGTGGAGTCGAGCCCGGGTCGGGATGTGACAATTTGGTATCAGAGCCAATCCCTGGCCGAAAGTGTGCTGATGAGGCATCGGGCCCCTAAGGGGGTGGATTGTAAGATCTCACATTGCCCAAGGGTGTGGATCATGTAAGCCTTATATGTACATGCCCACCTCCACATAGCACGAGGCCTTTTGGGAGCTCACTAGCTTCGGATTCCATTGGAACTCCGAAGTTAGCAATCCCAGGATGAGTGACCCACTGGGAAGTTCTGCTCCCGTGAGTTCCCAAAAACAAAACCGTGAGGCCGTGGCCGGGGCCCAAAGCGGACAATATCGTGTTACGGTGGAGTCAAGCCCGGGATGTGGTAGGGGCCGGGGTCGGGATGTGACAACGATACTCTGAACACGAACTGGCACTCTAACCTTGCAAAATATCTTGTCCTTCACCTCTCTGACAGTGCTCTTTCGTGTCACGTCAAGTGTAATGGTTTTCCCACTCCACGTCTTAATGAATATCTGAAACCAGAAGGGCAAAACTTATAAAGTGGAGTTTTCTTCGATGTCGTAGAAATCCAAGGTCTTGCAATCCTGCAGCTCATTGCCTGCATAAATCATACTGCAATCAGCAACAGGCATTCTATAAAGCTCTCAACAATTGCCTTGACATCCCGGACAGTTTACAAGACCTTAACCTCAAATTTAACCATCTTTCCACTTGGTGTTTTCACAAAAATCGACATCACATCTCTTCGATTGAAAATCACATAAAGGGTTGATTCTGTCTGAATGTCCAGTGATGCCAATGTCTGGTAATAATCTCTTTAGTATTAGGTCAACTTTTATGTTTAATCTTCTGTTTCTTGATTTCTCCTTTAGAAATATGACTTGTTCAAGGAGTTCATTTCTCTTTCTGTCACTCGTCAGAAAACATGTACTCACACCAACTAGATTAGACTATAAAAGTGGAATAATACAGCAATACGTTGATGCCATCTCGAGACTTGAGAGGGATCCATGACACAATAGGATAGGTCAGCAGGTGGCAGAGAAGTTGAGATGTGCCAACTCCTTAATTGTTGCATCTAAGTCCGTTGTACATTCTTATGATGTTTTCATGAATTTAATTCATTGAAAAATAGATTTTATGGTTTTAGCGAGTCACGGTGTATAGGTCAATTTTGGTCAGAGAGAGGCGCCTTCGTGGTCACGTAATCTTAGGCACGACAGTTTTGGTCAAATGATGTAATCAGAACAGTAATATGTACCAAAAGAAACACATTCATATAATATTGTGCGTTTTCATTACAAAAGTTGCACTGTCTGAGTACTACTAATGTCTTCTGACAGTAACATATGGAGTAGAACCTAAGTTTGGTGCTACTTTGGGTGTCGTACAATCACCACCTTGGACCTAGAAGCAGGAAGTCGGAGTGACTGGTAGCCTGTTTTCCAGCCATTTCAATGGGAGGAGACTTAATGGGAGAAGCGTGCTTGGGCTTTGCATTCCTTCAGTGGTCTCAAGCAGGCAAGGTACCTATTTGATTGATTGTTGCGTAGGGGAAGCTTTGTTGTCTGAGTTGCTGCTTCCTTCTCCTTCGCTACTGATGCTCCACTAGGGTCCTGCGCATCATGTATCCACAGAGTAGTTAGATGGAGTTTTTCAATCAGCTAAAAAATTCTATGTTTGAGCATTCTATCGAAAACAGAAAATATACTAATGAACCGCATAAGTTGCAACCTATCATGCTGCATTCTATGGATGATAGGAAATTTATCAGGATACAATTGTAAGAGAAAATAGACTGTGTAGCCTAGCATGTTAAGAGGTTTGAGACTTACCCCAACTCCAAGCATGACAAAAGTGAATGCTTGATTGTCTGCACCGAGATAGATTTCAGTCAACTTTCGCAGGTCAGCAAGGGTTGCGTCTTTTACAACCTTAAGTGTTGTAATGAACTTCCCTGGATTTTCTTCTGAAGCTTCCCATTTCACATACACTTCAGTAGTATCCGAGTCAGTGCCCTCATTTGAAGGGTCGTAGTTTTCCTTGGTCTCATCACACACTCGGCTTTTGTTTGTCTCTGGTTCTGCCAGTTTCTGCTCATTTTCTGATTTAACTGATGCAACTGTAGGTGCTGGACGTGGGATATGCTGAGAGATCTCTCTGTAATCTCCACAGAGTGTAAATATGTTGCGGATTCTGACATGCCTATCATCTGGTTTTCCATTGTTATCTTCTTCCTCTGGATTTCTGCTTTGCCGAAGCACAGTTGGTGTATCTTGATAATCCTGAGGTAAAGATGTCAGGGAGTACACATTATAATTACTCCTGAAGCTAGATCCATCAACAATACACACTCTCTTTTCCTCTATAACTTCTTTCTCAACCTCTTCAGCTTCCACATTTTTGTTAGCTCCTTCCTCTTCTTCCATTTCTCCTTCCTCAAAAACAGTGCTCAGGCATACCCTGTCAGCATATTTTGGCTCAAAAGAATCAATGTGTGCAGTGTTTACATTATTGCTGTCAGATGGATAAGCAACCACTGGTACCACTCCTACATATTTGATCTCCCGAGCAAACGTTTCTTGATCATCCATGTCTAAATCCATTGACTTTACCATTCCTCCTGCATCATCACTGGCATAGATTCCTAACAACCTTTTGGCAAACTGCGTTCCATCAGGCTCCTTTGACTCACTTTCCTTACCATTTCCATCGCTTGAGCGGCACAGTTCAAGCTCAATTTCCTCCAACCGCCGCCTCAGCATTTCAACTTCCTGCTGCTGTTGCAATATCCTTTCTTCCATTCTCCTTCTCTCGAGTTCAACAAACTCATTTGCCATTCTCTGGCATTCTGCCAACTTATTTTCCAACTCATTTTTCAGAGTCTGGGCCACATCATTCATCTTCAAGTTGATTTCTTCCTCCTTTGCCCCTGATCCCTTCCCTTCCACAAGCTCAAGTTTAGATCTCAATGCAGCAACCTCTTCTTCTTTATTCATTAGCTCCTTGTGTGCTTCATTCCGCTCTTTCTCTTTGAGCTTATTCTCCCTTTGCAGTTTAAGGATAAATTCATCCATGGCAGCAATCCTTGATCCTAAAATAGCTGCAGATAAATCTTCAGTCCCAGTTTTGTCCTTGATTGGCGTATGAGGTCCGCGGACAATACATTTTGCTTTTGCACCATATTCAAGGGTGGAGATTGTCTTGTGTATCTCCTTTGGGTCTGGACTTGCACACAGGACCATTAAGATTTTTGTCTTGTCGTCCTCAAAAGAATCCTGTACAGAAAGAACGTAAGAACCATCATCCACATACTCGTACAAGGTTAAAAGGCACCATATAAGCCTTAGTAACTGGCATCAGTGTGAATAGAAGTTACCTGTAGAAGCATGGTCAGTTTGCTGTCCCTGAAGGGCACATGAGAATCACCATTGGCAATGGATTCAACCACCCTTTTCAGAGCTATGTTTCCCTGGTTGATTTTTGCAGTCTGTGAATTCAATGTAAGCAAAAATAAGCAATCGTTACAATGCCAAAGAAATTGTTGCAACAATACAAGCATAGATTAAGCACCACCACCGAGAAATTACCTGCATTTTTGCCTCAAACCCAATTTGGCCAGCTTGCTCAATATTTTCAGATCCAGCCATGTCCACGAGCATCAAGCGTCCTCCCACTGTTGGGGCATCAAGGATTATCTGTGCAGAAATAGAAAGCAAGTCACATCCAACTAGTGACATAACAATACTCTGAAAGAATTACCATATAGTTGAAAGTTCAAGGGAATCTACCATGCAATGGCTTCGAGAACTTCTATCGTTGCAAAGGGTGCTCTTAACAATCCTTCTTTTCTCCACTTTCTGAATCTCTTTTGAAATTTTCCCAGCTTCATTTCCAGAAATGTAGGTTGCATTCTTTGCCTTCTTCCCCATAACTTCAAGCCTAACCTGCAGACACAAGTATTAGTACAGAAAATTGCAGCAAAATTATGTACCTTCAAACAAGGACAGCCTGTAAGATTTTTACATGAGTCCTCACCAATTTAAGCCAACATAACCAACTTAGCCAAACGTACAGTGAGCCAACACAATCAAAGCTAAAAATCCAAAGTTCGACGGAAAATCCATTTCGAAATCCAAATTAAACCACCTTAGAACTGGAGCAATTTCCTTTGATTTTAGCCAACAAGCAGCTTAACCAAATTTACACTGAGTTCACAATAATCCATTTCGAAATCCAAATTAAACCACCTTAGAACTGGAGCAATTTCCTTTGATTTTAGCCAACAAGCAGCTTAACCAAATTTACACTGAGTTCACAATAATTTATCCTTAAAAATTGACAGTCTTAATAGTGATATAACAAGTTCTCTCTAATTTAAGCCAACCAAACCAATTTAATGAAATTTACAGTGAGCCAACACAAACAAATCTAAAAATTCAAACTTGCAGAAAACCCATTTCCAAATCCAAACTTACAGTTCTACAGAGAGAAAATTTGATGAAAGACTCATAAATCATCAAGAACTCGATAAAAAAAGAGAGACCCAGCTAAAATTATCACCTTAGAATTGGAGCCATTGCCCTTTGGCCATCCATACCCGAATCCCCCGCCGCTGTTGCTCGGCAACAAATCATAAATCTCCTCATTGTAAATCTCCAAAACAGTGACCTGCACAAACGACCCAACCGCGGCGCCGCCGTCATCTTCCCCATCCCCGAGAATATCTTTCAACGACCTGTAAACGATCCCAGGCTGCTTGCAACACCCGAACATGGTGTGACTCTTGCCCGACCCAGTCGGGCCGTACATCATGATCGTACATTTTTCTCCCAATTTCACACTGTCAATCCTGGACTGGACAAATTTGCTGTAAAACGTCCCCAAATCGTCTTCTTTCGATAACGAAACCCCATCGAGCGTGAAATCCCGGTACCCAAAATCGGCCCGGACACGAATACTCTGCCTCTGAGGATTGACCTGGAGAACCGATGCGGATTGTTCTTTTCGATCGGGGTTGTCTCGGATTCGGGCTAGAACTTCGACCGGGTGCTCCGCCGGTGGATCTTTTACGGCGGATTTTGGGTTTGGAGATGGGTGCACTTTCGGGAACTGGAGGCGGTGCTTGGATAGTGGAGTCTTGAACTGGGCTGTGTGGGAGTGGTTTGCTTTGGAAGAAGACGGCGTCGGAGCCATTTGTAAGGTTCAAGAATTCAAGATTTGATCTGGATTTACAGAGACGATGAGAGTGGGAGAGAGAAAGGAATGTAATTTGAAAATGAGGGGCTTTCAGAATTCTACTCAAACTTTGAAACAAAAATATAGCCGTTGTCATTTGTAACGTCTAGTTTTCTTCTTTTATTTTTTATTTTAATTTATTTTATTTTTCAAAATTGACTTGTGAGTGGTGGGTCAAATTAGGCCTGTAAATTCCTGACACGACTCGATAACTCGACACGACACGAAATTAACAGATGTTTAGGTCGACACGATAACGAATCGGGTCGTTATTGGGTAACCCGATAAGCACCTGTTAAGATAACGGGTTGGTTCGGGTATACACGTAAGTAACACGATACACGATAAGTGGAATATTAATTTAATAATTTTATAACCCTGAAAAAATACTTTAATAATTATATATATATATATATATATATTAAAAACTATAATAATTATATATATATATATATATATATTAAATGAACTATAATAATTATATATACAATAATAATTATACCCCCAAAATATTAACTATAACAATTATATATATATATATATATATATATATATATTAAATTAACTATAATAATTATATATACAATAATAATTATACCCCAAAATATTAACTATAACAATTATATATATATATATATATATATTAAATTTTAAATTAAATTTTATACCCCTAAAAACTATAATAATTATACATACAAAGTAAATAAATTTAAATCTACTTAATAAATAAATATATATATACACACACCATTGAACTTGATGGAATACAAATTATACGAAACTAATTTCAACGATCCAACCGTCAAACTTGCTTGTATATGCTTCAAGATCGCATCAGCAAAAAATTGCAAACAAACAAACATTCAAGGATCAAGCAACAAGACAAAACTTTTCAACGGTTATAAATAAAAAATCACGATTTAACGTTTATTTTAACTCCGATTTTGATGATTTTTTACAGCTACACGCCTTGACCCTATATGAATACAATGAATGAATTCAATCTTCAATTTAAATTATTTACACTAGCGGATACCACAAAATCTTATGTTATACTTAATGAAAATATGAATAAACTCTTAAGTATTAGTGAATCTATTGTTTTGTTGGGATACGCATTCTACGAAACTAGTTTCAACAATCCAACCGTCAAACATGTTTGTATATACTTCGAGATCACATACACCAAAAATTGCAAAAAACAAACATTCAGAGATCAAGTAAAGGGACAAAACTTTTCGACGGTTATAAACGAAAAATCACGATTTAACGGTTATTTTGGCTCCGATTTTGATAATTTTTTATAGCTACACTTCTTGACCCTATATGAATACAATGAATGAATTCGATCTTCAATTTAAAATATTTACAATAGCGGATACCACAAAATCTTATGTTATACTTAATGAAAGAATGAATAAACTCTTAAGTGTTAGTAAATATATTGTTTTGATGGGATATGCATTTTACGAAACTAGTTTCAACGATACAACCATCAAACATGTTTGTATATACTTTGAGATCGCACACGCCAAAAATTGCAAAAAACAAACATTCAGATATCAAGTAAAGGGACAAAACTTTTCGACGGTTATAAAACGAAAAATCACGATTTAATAGTTTATTTTAACTCCGATTTTGATGATTTTTAAGAGCTACACTCCTTGACCCTATATGAATACAATGAATGAATTTGATCTTCAATTTAAAATATTTACACTAGTGGATACCACAAATCTTATGTTATACTTAATGAAAGTATGAATAAACTCTCAAGTGTTAGTGCATCTATTGTTTTGATGGGATACGTATTCTATGAAAATAGTTTCAACGATCCAACCGTCAAACATGTTTGTATATACTTCAAGATCACATACGCCAAAAATTGCAAAAAACAAACATTCAGAAATCAAGTAAAGGGACAAAACTTTTCGACGGTTATAAAACGAAAAATCATGATTTAACGGTTATTTTAACTCCGATTTTGATAATTTTTTATAGCTACACTCCTTGACCCTATATGAATACAATGAATGAATTCGATCTTCAATTTAAAATATTTTCACTAGTGGATACCACAAATCTTATGTTATACTTAATTAAAGTATGAATAAACTTTTAAGTGTTAGTGAATCTATTGTTTTGATGGCATACGCATTCTACGAAACTAGTTTCAACGATCCAACCGTCAAACTTGTTTGTATGTGCTTCGAGATCGCATACGCCTAAAATTGCAAAAAATAAACATTTAGAGATCAAGTATAGGGACAAAACTTTTTGATAGTTATAAACGAAAAATCACGATTTAACTGTTATTTTAGCTCCGATTTTGATGATTTTTTACAGCTACACTCCTTGACCCTATATAAATACAATGAATGAATTCGATCTTCAATTTAAAATATTTACACTAGTGGATAACACAAAATCTTATGTTATACTTAATGAAAGTATGAATAAACTCTTTAAGTCTTAGTGAATCTATTGTTTTGATGGGATACGCATTCTATGAAACTAATTTCAACGATCCAACCGTCAAACTTGTTTGTATATGCTTTGAGATAGCATACACCAAAAATTGCAAAAAATAAACATTCAGAGATCAAGTTTGACGGTTACAAAACTTTTCGACGGTTATAAACGAAAAATCACTATTTAACGGTTATTTTAACTCCAATTTTGATGATTTTTTAGAGCTACACTCCTTGACCCTATATGAACACAATGAATGAATTCAATCGGCAAGCTTTGAGTTCCATTGGCAAGGTTTAAACTTTTGAGAAAGGCTTCACAACCTTGAAAACAAAAACTCTATCATTTTGCATATCCTTGCACATTTAATATTTGTAATAGATTAGTAGTGTATGGATTTTTTTTTATTAGGCTCTTATTTTCGAGTGTAGCTGTAGTACTTAAACGACAAATGTGTTTTAATGTTGTGAAGTAATATTTATGTGATAATGTGTGATATGTGCAAATTTAAGAAAAGAAAATTATTTTTCTTAACGAGTCATAACGGGTCGGGTGGGTAAAGTGACCCGACCTGTTAAGGACCCGTTAAGATAACGGGTGTGACACGACACGACCCGTTAAGATAACAGGTGTTACATGAAAACGACACGAATACGACTGACACGATCCGTTTGCCAGGTGTGGGTCAAATGGTTTCACATTGGGACTATCCGCAACGCTCCTTTTAATAAACAAAAGGGGCGAATCTAATTTAGTTTTTTTTTGTATTTTGTGGGTTCATAAAAATGATTTTTGATTAGAGGTGCATATCTTTCTCAAGGCATTAAGGGTTGGTTTCAAATTGACTAAATTCTTTTAAAGCAGCTTCTTAGAAAAGTTGAGGTCTTATATTTGGTAAATGAAAAAAAAAAGGTTTTTTTTTTTGAAATCATGGTTCAAAACAGTGGAAAGTAGAATAAGCTTTAAAAACATTTTTTTCATTGGAGGCAGGTGAACAATATCAATCAGTAAAACTTTCATATTGACAATTCTACCCGATCTTTCTTTTGCTAAAAACACTTTTAATATTATAGTTTACCAAACATTTACTTGATTTTTTTCACAATTATTTATTGTCACAGCAAACAATTTAAAAAAAAATAAAAATACACAACCACCCCAAAGTAGCTCTAAATAAAAAGTGAGTGACAGCATAACTTGATGTTTTCTACTCAGCCAAATGCATTTATTTCTAAGGTTTAATTTTGCATTTCAACCAAGAGAAGTTCTCTTCAACTCATTGTTGCTTGGGTTCAAAATTATTCCCCCTCATTGAAATTTATATAAATTTAGTGTAACTAATCTAATCATTTATCAAAAAAAAAAAAAACAATTGATTAGAAAAGGTATTAATTAACTCTATATGCACTTGTTTTGTTGTCCATTGTGACACACAAATTCAACCACCTTTGTAAGTATATATTGTTTTCCCACTTAATAAGGATACAAAAAAGAGGATAGCGATTTTCACACTTAAATTTTGGCCTGAATCGCAAATGCAGAAAATTCAATAAAATAGCAATGCGAAAATCGTCACCAAAAATATTTGGTCCACTACACTATGGACTAGATTTAAATTTTAACAATGCACTTTAAAATGTTGCCTAATTTAACAACCACATCTACAGAACACAATTCAATACTCCCCTCAAATGTCGATAAAAGTAATGTCTTTATTTGTTGTGTTAAACATGTCCAGATTCAGCCAAAACTCATATCTAACGCCCCACAAGGGCCACAACCATTAAAATTTGGATAACCCCGCAGCAAAACTGCTGAATGCCAGTGTGCCTATAAACTCCTATAGATATCACTTGAAAAGGCAATGCAGATACAATCCAAATCACAAAGACGATTCACTTTATCGATTACAAAATTTACACGTATACAGTGTTGTTCCTCGTTGAACATTTCCTGGAACTTCCATCCACCGGTTCATGCATACAACAATTGGAAGTAACAACATATGATCAAACGACACCAAGAAGACGCGAGGAAAAGAAACTAACAAGAAACTATGAAACAACAAAAACCCTCAGCTCGTCTCTATCTCCTCTGGTGATGCGGATGTCAGCATCAAGGTAGGTAACGTCAAATTCACCACTTCCTGGGTTAGACGGAGGTCGTAGTCCTTCTGGTAACTTAGGCAACTCTAATGGAGGAAGCTGCGATAAGTTTCCAGTAGTCTTCACAGTAGTTTTCTCAAAAATGATCTTAACCCTGGAAGATCCTGTAATTATTAAAAGGTCATTCGTTGGTTTATGTCACATTCATAAGTTGCTACGTAAACCAAAATACACCAAATAAGAGTTCATAAGTACCTATGAGTTCAAATTTGTGGGCCAAAGTGGCAGTTGCTTCAATGGGCAGCAGGGGCCATGGAGCACCTAGTTCAAGCTCCACTATGTTATCAAAGTCTTTGCTGAAGATGTCAATCCGTTGAAATACCTATTTGCATAACATATGTTACTTTCGGAGCAGCAAAATCATCAACGAATAACGAATACTCAATACATGGTAAATTTTGGTATGATGTAAGACAATGACAAGGACTAAACAACATAGGGTCAGACCGAAGATCTTAACCAGTTAAAATCTAATTATCTGAGTTTACTTAATTCATAAAACTGTTAATTTAAGTTCCAGATGATCTACTACACCTTCACATAGCAGATCTTAGACGTTCCCCCTTCCAACTGTTCGTATGTTGTGCGTGCGGGCACGCGTATTGTCAAGGGATACAGACATATGCTGCTGATATTTGAAATCCTAGGCCCAAGTTGAGGTCGAACAAATTTAATATATTTCAAACTAACTATTCCAAAGTTTTACTTCAGAACTTTGTTAGCTACAATGGACAATTTAACTACAAAAGAAAGACAGGTTCAAACGGATTCCTCAGGAAATCCTCCGCACATTTATACAATATGGTTTACTGAGAGTAGAGCCTCTGTATTTTTCCGAGTGAAGTTTCTGTATTAGTCTATGGCTTTCTATCCTGCATGGTTTCTTCCTTACCAAAGAAAAAGTTTTCATACTTGCTGGGCACTGCGAACAGGATACGGGAAGGAGGTAAATGGAAAAAGATCCACGCTAATAAAGAATACAAATGATCAACTTCCTAAAGCTATGGTGAAGGAAATTCGAACTAATTATGCAATCTGGAATGGTTTTGCAGACTCAATGGTTAAAAATTTAAAAGATTTTGTGGGCTTTGGGGCATATGAGTTTCTAAAAAGGATCAGGTAAAGTCACTTGGTGTTCATATATTGGTGTAATATGACAATTGGTGTTCACAGTTAGCAAACATGCAAATGGGTGAAAGTATATCCGGGAATATAGTAGATGAGTACCTGGCCTAAGGTAATTGGGAGTAGCCTTCCGGTGGGAGGTCCAGGACGGCTCCCACCTAGTGTACGAGAAGAAAATGCACTGCTATATATCAATTTCCATCTCCCTTGCAGTTTATCAAGATCAGTTGAGAGATCCACTGGACCTCCAGCAGCTTCAATCTCCTTGGCAGCAGCTTCTGCCTTTTGTAGATCCTCTCCCGATGCTGCAAGACCTCTATTTAGCCCAGAAACAGCACTCTGCATCGGATTAGACACAAATTGAAAAAACGATGGTAGAAAGCACAAACAGTTAAATTCACATAAATAAGGACCATGACTACCGCAAGCGCGCATGTGCACATTGCCATTTTATGTGACAACAGTTAAAGCCATACTTTAAAGATGAAGCTGTGATATAAAAGAGATGTAAATTGGAGGACATGATTTGATTTTGCTCCAGAGATAGGAAATTACTGATGAATCCGTATATCAAGAACCTTGTTGCGAAATCAACTTTCTAAGAAGAGTTAATAAACTGAATTACAAACATAGGTGACCAAAAAATTTAAAAAGGCTTTTCAAGAGCCTCTATTGAAATCCTATACTAGTAATATCAGCCTTCATATACTCATTCCAAAATATTTAACTCACAATTGTTAAGCACAAACATGATTACTGTTGTCCTCTGATCATAAAACCAATTCTCGACACAAAGCGAAAAACTCATATAATCATAGGGAAGTACAAAGGAACCCAACAACACCAAATAGAGTTATCCTTGTGTTGAAGGACACCACTTCCAACAACACCGATATTGTCCCTTTGGTAATTACCACCTGGCACTACACAATCCGTCAGGTGTGAAGTTTTATCACAAAAGACCTCGGTATTAGTTGGAGTGGAGTTAGGATATTTAAACACTTCTTTTCACATAGATACGATCGATGTGGATGTTTCAACATAACAGCATGCTGCAGAGAATTTGTAATGAGATACCGATAACATTTACAAAAAAGTACAATGATTTCACCACCAAGTTACCAACTACTTGATTTGCATCCAACTTCCAAAATAGAATAAAATTACTGTACCAAATGCAATCAAATCCATAACTGGAAAAAAAAATTGAGCAAGCTAAAGAAAAATGCCCAACAGCTTGAGAACGTACCAATAGCTTGAGCTTTAAAGACGCTACAAGTTCAGGGTTGGGCGTGGTTTTGCTTCCGGAAGACAGCGGCGGAGGTGGCGGCGGTTCGAGAACAGAAACCTCGTCCACAGCTGCTCTCAGAGCAAAACTTTTGGTGTGACGGCGATTTGACGAACCAAAACGGAGGCGTTTTGGGCAGGGTGGTTTGCTTGGAATAACATAGTTTGCAGAAGAAGTAGAAGGCGAGGAATGTAGAGAGTGAGGGAGAGAGCTCAGAGAAGCCATGGCCATCGCTAGAAAGTAGAAAGGAAAGGTCTTTGGCTTTTTTGAGAGTTTATATTTGTTTGTTTTGAGACAACGCCATTGGATCCGTGGTTAGTATGAGTGCGCGCGTTTGTACGGTCTTCAAGTAAATTATTCAACGCAAAATGGATGGAACTGGAAGCTCCATCAAATTTGACCCTACAATTGCAAATTTCAACGGTCCAAATTTATTTTACTTTTTTTGGTTGGATTTATTTGAAAATCAATTGCTTATGAATTAAGAGTGTTAATTTCTTTTGTGACCAAATAACAATATCATGCCCTAATTTCAAATCTTATCACTTATAAGTGAGTGGTCTTAAGTTCGATTCTCACCCTCTTAGGCCTCGTTTGGCAGGTCGGACTGTACTAACTATTTCTGTCGGATAGGATAAATAGTCACCGGATAGTACTGACTAAATTAGTCAGGCGTTTGGTGCAGTATCGGACTATTGACCGTATTATTTATACTGTGCTTGGTATTATATCGGATAGGAGAATCAAACTTAAAATAAAATTAAAAAAAAAAAAAAAAAAAAAACAGAAATCATCTCTTTTCCCAGATCTCTCCGCTTCAACCCCCAAATCCCTCCCTCTCTCCAGTCTTCTTCTTCGTCTGCTCCGCCATTTTCAGCACCACCATCGACAACTCCAGCTACAACTTCTCCAAATCCTCCACCTCCTCCTTTGTCGCCTCCCTCAAATCCTTTAAATCCTCCATCCCTCAAAACTCCCAAATCTACGACCTCTCCGAGATCCGCTCTACGACCTCCAACTTCCTCCCCCACCACCGCCTCTCCTCCTCCTCATGGCGCTGCTCCATCCACTCCGAAGACGCCGTCGTCTTCCAACGCAAGTCCCGCAACGCCGTCGGTACGGCAGAGCTGAAAATGGCAAAGTTGGTAGAGTTCGAGAAGGCGAGAGAGAGGGCGAGAGAGAGGGGGTCGAGTTCGAGAAGGCGAGAGAGAGGGCGAGAGAGAGAGGGGGTCGAGTTCGAGCGGAGAGCGAGCGGAGAGGAAGGAGAGCGAGGCCGACTAAATTATACCGTGAATTTGGACGGTATAAGCAGTCGGGTAAACGTCGGATAAAAAACGTGGGCCTGGATTATTTAATCCGGTGCCTATTTAATCCAAACGGCACCAAACACCGTACACCGTATTATTAGTACTATCCGGTGCTCTATACGGTGTGCCAAACAGGGCCTTAATGTTAGATAATATCGTTTTTTTTTTAAAAAAAAAAAAAAAAATCCTGCTCAAATCGAATATACGATGGGAAATTCTGTGCGCAATCCAACCAATTGCTCACTGCTTCCAACATTCATGGAAAGAAATGCAAACTTCCAAATTTGTACCTCCACTTTAGGATTGTGAATAAATATTACTTTGTTGTAGGCATAATTTACTGAACAATTATGGAGGCCATATAGAGAAAGAGGGTGCGGCATAGAGAGAAGAAGAGAGAGAGATGTGTAATTGTGGGTGTGTGTTATCTCACCCCATTGTGCCTTTATTTATAGTAGTAGGGAATGTTAATTCCTTACCCTTTAGGATTACAACATTTAATAGGTAATCTTCTCCTAATAGGAATATAAGATATATTCTCATATCTACTAGGATTTACACAATCACATTCCTATTCCAATAGGACTGCAACACTCCCCCTTGAGTGTGTAAATACTCAAGTAAATGGCGCATCAGGTCTTCAGTGATGAAGCAAGTACAGTTGATGAAGTTGTCGGCACAATGGGCAAATGCGAGTCTCAAATCAACGAAAGAATGCATAAAAAGTAAAACTCACAAAACCTCGCTATGGTAAAACCCAAGGTAGGGAAAAACCCATAGTCTAAGGAGAAAAGTGAGAAGTTGCATTAAGTCAAAACTATACGTCCTTTTGGACGCAAGTAGAAGAGCTCACAAGGGTATGATTAGGGATGGCAATTTAACCCGTCAAATCCGATCCCCGCAAGTAACCGATTTGAATAGTTCGGTTTCGGGTACAAAATTTCGGGTATTTTACGGGTATGGGTAACCATTGGGTAAATTTTTCGGTTTCGGGTTCGGTTAGGGTTATTGGGGTATCCGCCCCAAATCCATACCCGAAACCGAACCATTTCATCTATAAATAAAAAAAATATAAATATTTATTATATGAAAATGGGTTGTTAATAATCATGCATTATTAAATATGAAATTAATTATTTACTTTTATATCATTAATAATAGGAATTATATGCTTATAATTTTTAAGAGTGTAAATGTTTTCTTAGTAAAATAAATTTTTAGTATTACTTATTAGATGCATTGTATCAATTGTATTACTAATAGCAATTTATTTAATAATTTTTTTAATATTCTTCATTTAGTTAATAATATAAATAAATATATAAATATCATAATGGGGAAAACCGTTCCTCCCCGATCAAAAATCCATCACCCGACGGGTTCGGTTATGGGGAAAACCCGTTCGGGGATTCTACGGGTTCGGGTTTGGGGAAAATAAACGGGTTCGGGTTTGGGGATAGCACATCTGAACCCAATCCGCCCCGTTGCCATCCCTAGGTATGATCAGCCCAGAATGGGTGCCTCGTTAAAACCTAGTTAGGTAGCAAAAACCCAATGGGAAAAATGTTCCTAATCGTAGGGAAAAAGAGTACATTAAGATCAAGTGAGTATACTTCTGGATACTTCCCCTGAGTTTGACATAACTTCCAAAATGAGAACTACAAGCATTGCATATGATAGTTAGGCATACCAATTTCTTGGACAAACTTCTGGAAGGTTGACTTTGGCAGTGACGTCGTGTAGAGGTCGGTAAGGTTGTTTGGGATCGGCTTGCATGACTTCAATCTCCTGATGCTTTGCTGATGTAGATGTAGACGCAATATGTCTTGGCGTTGACTTCATTGATGTATCATGGCTTGGTCGGGTTGATACATTCGACGTAATCTTCATGGATCGTCGTTGAGACTCAATGATGGATGAAAAATAGCAAGTACTTCGAATATGCTCAACAAGAACTCCTAACCATGTCTCACGTGTGGTGTAGTGAAGTGAGGTGAGTCTTGGAACGATTTGAAGATTTCGCAACTAAGGTCATATCATGGACCTCCAAGATATTGCGATATCCCTAATGATAAAGACATAACCATTAGGGGATTTTGCCTTGTGCGTGTTTGATAAGTAACCTGCGTCAGCATAACAAACAAGGCAAGCATCATTCCGAGGATCAGGGGGTTGAATCCGCTCGAGATGCGTTGGGATTTGATTTGCCCAAATTCGTAGTACATTTAGGGAACGTCTTTAATACCAATTCAGTGGTTGCGTGTAGGCGCGGTGCTGCATCTTTACCAAGATCAACAACGAAGGAGATGTCCTGTCTAAATACAATGAGTTAAGTACAACGAAGCGCAAAGTTGAACTTAGATATGGAATTTCAGATTCCATAACCTCTTCAAGGGTCTCATTTGCATATAACGCATGGACGATCAAAGGTATGCTTAAAGGTAACACATTCGGGGTGTAGTTCGACTGGTAGACCAAAATACCGTCAGAACAATGCTTCAACTTCAAGTCAAGGCATAAACGAGTTTTCCTAAGATCCTTCATCTCAAATTCCATCTTCAGGTGCGAGGCAATTTTCTCAAGCTCTTCCGGAGTCTTAGTGATATTCGTGTTAACGACAAAAACTATAACTCTAGCAATTTGGAATAAGACTTCATAGTTTAACACGCAATGGCATTCATTCATATCCCTGACTGATTAAATAATCACAAAACGGGTATACCACATTCGTCGGATTTTTCAATCCATAAGTGAATGCCTCAAAACAAGTTAAGAGGGTGTTCCGTGGTTTGGAACTATTTGAGTCAGTCCATGTAATTCTTCGGGAACTTACATGTCAATCTCCGTATCTATATCCTCATGGAGAAACACTAACCACATTTCATAATGCTGCTATAAATCACAAGACGTTTGAGAGAAACCTTGCGCCATAAGGCGTGCATCATATCGCACTATTTCATTCATCTCATAACTCTTCCTTTCCCATTTGTAACACAATAGGGTTACCCTGGGTAGTGTAGGAACGACAGGTCCAATACACACTTTAGTAAGGAATTTGACCTGGATTGTAATTTCAGTTGTCCAATCAGTTCTACGTTGTCACTTAATCAACGGAACACGGTTCGATATCGTCGCTTTTCATTTATGTCGGTAGCTACCATATAAGTGAAAACATCATCGATGATATTCTCATTTCAATTCCATTTAGCTCACCCAAACTAGTATACTGGACCAAGAACTTCAAGTCTTGGGAGTAATCCGGATTAATATCATGAGATGGAAATGATTTAAGACAGCGATCGAGTTTGGATTCATTGTTGTGCCGTGTCTTCCTCTTCCAGGGAAGTGAATCCTATGAACCGAATGATCTGTCGTGCTCCAGGCTAAGACAGATTGATTGGCTATCCGCCGGTGTACCGGACCGTCCAACAAAGGCGGCACACCCTCCAGGGATGTTGACTTGACGTCCGTTAAGTACGTCTATCCTTGCAGGCATGTTTGCAGCTGGAATATGATCTCGTCACTTTAGCTAGATCAGAGGAATGCGTCTGGAGCAACATTCTGAAATCTAGAATTCATCGCATTTGCTTATCACACTTGTGCAGTATAGGGATCAAGATGAGACATAGTGGGCAACGTCCACGCAAATTCGCGCCGTTCTACAGGAACATTGACGTTCTTATCTCCCTCTAATGGTTGGAAGACTGTCTCATTAAAGTGACAACCCACAAATGAGCGGTAAAGAGATCGCGTGCAAGGGCTCGAAGAGAGCTAGTGTGAAGGAGAATCATGATCGACAAAAGATACACATCCTTCTTTGAGGACCCATGGTGGTACGTTATGGCGATGCAACTTGGCATATGGAATGCGCACCCAAATGCGTAAATACGAAAATCGTCAGGTTCGTACCCAGTAACCAACTGTAACGTCATATAGGTTGGGTGGAAATGGGCCTCAAGGCGGACCAACATCACTGCGTAAAAGGATTGCATAACCCTAGGCAAAAACCGAAAACTTGGTACGTTTACCCAAAATTCGGGCGATCATTTAAATTGCGCTTTATGATCGCTAGGCGAGGCTATTTGGGGTGAACATGGGAATTCGATGTTCAATTAGAAACCCAAAACGACATGCAATACTTTATCGAAAACCGTTGATATAAACTCTGTGGCATTATCCAGTCTCTCGGACCTTAAGGGATAAGTAGGGTGGTGAGCCCTTAATCGGCCAGAGGGTTTAGCAGTAATGTGTATGGACAAACATGTGACCTAGTTTGTCGATTCATCAACCAAAACCATAAGTCTTCATATGGTCCGCATTTTGGTTGGATTAGTCCACATATATTCCCTTGAATCCACTGTGAAAAGAGAGTCGTTTCGTATCTTTGCAAGGGATGATTTAGAAAATCAAATTTCACAAATGAGTAGACTTTGGCATCCTTACTTCGGCTAAGGAGATGCGTCGTAGCATCGTTGTTCGACCTAAGTGTCCCAAATAGTCGTGCCAAAATCAAGTAAACTGCTGAATCACCTAGCTCCAGGCCGGCCACATATGGCGTGTGCCCCAGTTGGGGAATAACCCATTGACCCCAAATCAAAGCTTCAGGCTCATTTTTGGAGGTGGTGCAAAGATATTTCACTCTATTTTCTTCAGTGGTTTCATTTATAATAATTGTCATCTCGAATATCCTTAAAAATTCATCGTCAAGGAGAATTTAAGGTCCCTTAAATGGTGATGCAGTACCATTCATACAACAAGGAGCGTGCCATTGCTCTTAATCAGGGTGGATAGACCTGAAGTCGTTGTTAGAGATGTGATTTAGGTGTAAAGTTAGTGTGCGTAGTACACATTCATCTAGACAACTAATTTTCCCACATTCCTACCTAATCACGTGTTTAATTGAATCGGTCACATGTACTAAGAAACATGATTCAATTAGCTCATATTCCAGGACAATATCAATAAGATTATCCACAAGTAAAACATACACCAAACTTGAATCCAAGAACATGGAAAAATGTTCACAAAGTAAGTGGTTTACTAAGAGGATTCGGCCAACAAGGCCATCCATGTCAAAATTCTGCTTTTCCAACGATGTTTGGTGGAGCAAAATCAGTCTCACATATTGACTACGAGAATGGTACTCCTCAACGACATTGGTAGAGGCACGAACAGGTGCATAACCAACGATCTATTCCATCGAGACAGAAGTAGATTCTGCAAGGTTGTGGTTTGGGAATACTATCCCTTATTCTTGAAGTTTTAGGTCTTAGGTACCAAGGATCATGCTTCGGGCATGATGCCACACCTTGGCAGGCCCTTATTCTACCATATGTTGTAAAAACAAACTCAAAATTGGATTATGAGAGAGACAGACCCAAACTTAGGTTCAATAGGCTTCGACCGAACTGGGTTGTGCCATTTGGTAGACTCTAGCCGAACTGAGTCTATACCTTTCTCTCATGTTTGTGGTAGTAATCAGATCCGAGAATTTGGTAAACTTTCGCTTTCTATATTGCTGTTTCAAGAGCGAGTTAGAAACATGGAATGACGAGAAAAGTATTCTCCAGTCAAAATTCAATCAGATTTATAAACTTCAGAATTGTACCCATTCATGGATATAATCATGGTGTGCTTCAGGCAATGTCGTTCATGATTATACGGTCCGTAGAAGTGAGCCAAAGAGCCATAGAATCCTCGTTCATGAGGTACTTCCATTGATAATGCTTCGGGCATAGGTCTTCGAATGAAGATCATGGCAGAGGCTTATTTAGCTATTCCATGTCATTGTTGGCTTCAATGGTTTCTCAGCTTCTTGATAGTCAAGTGGAGATTCATGTCTTGTACCCCACATAAAGTGGTTTCTATTAGAAACGTCCAAATAAGGGAAATCGAACTTGTGACGGTTCGACAATCCACAAAATTGGAGGGAACAAGATTGTGATTGGTGTTATGGGAATGAATCATCCATAAGCCTCAAAGTTAGAACATTCGAGTTCTAAGACATGATTTTCATGAAAAACGTCGGGTTTTCATGGGTGTATTATTTTATGAAAACTTCGGGTTTCAAAGGCACTAAATTTGAAACTACATGTTCGATTTAGTTTATGAACGTTTAGTTCATAAAAGAGAGGTTCCTGCAAGAAACACAGAATGCAATATACTAACTAAGTGTAGTGGATTTGGGGTTCTTCGGGAACTCAAGTGTGTGAGCTTCGTTACTACTAAAGTATGTGACAGTTCAAAGTATAAAAATAAATTATTGAATCGTTAATGTCCAAAAGTGATATTCAGGTCAAGAATTTTGGATTCATTATCAGATTAATGGACTGCAGGTCACTTTTAATTAATTCAATAAATGTGGCCATACAGGGTCGATTGTAGAAGCAAAAATAATAATAACATTCAGGTTAAAATTATTTAGAATGCTAAAATAATAGCATGTGGGTCGAAAATATTGCCCTAAAATAATTGGGCTTAGGTTTGGTGCCTTGAGTAAAAGGCAAGGCCTAAAAGGCCTTGGGAGGGGGCTGCAGGCCAGGGGGATAGCAAGGGGCAAAGCCCAGCGAAAGCTGACCTTGCGTGCTTGTGGGAAAAGCAAGCCCAATCAATGTTGTCTTGCGGATTTGGATCACACGGGGCCTAGTCAAGGCTAAGGCCGGGTCCATTGGGCTATGGCACAAGCCCAGCAACCAAAAAGCTTGCTTGCAGTCGGACCAAGGCAGTGAGATTGGGCTCGGGGCTTCAGGCCCTGTCAAGGTTGATTCCAGGCCAAGGCCTGGTTGCTGCGTTCACTGTGATGGTGCGGTGGGAGTGCCGCACCATGTCCAATTCCCCCTTCTTTTTTTTCTTTTTTTTTTTCGAAATCCCCTAGGGTTAAGGAAACCCTAAATATGCTTATAATTTAATTTGATACTTTGACTCACAAATTCCACATAACAATTTAATTGTGCAATGCATGAAACAAATATATATATTGACAAATATATGAACATATACAATATATATATCGGAAGGAAAATATAAACATAGGGGGTTCATGCATCATGGGGAATGTTTTCATGCTTCAAGATCGTTTCAAATATCTTACTTTATTTTAAGCATACCTGATTGGCAGAAAACAACAAAAGCCTTTGAATTTGTAGAAGTTCCTTTGCAGAAAGCCGGAATAGTATCTCCAATGTGTTGTATTACGTTCAACACAGAAAAATTAAATTGAATCAATAGCATGTAGATCAATTCAATAAAATAATAAATTAATTATAAAAAGAATGATTAAAATGTAATACTCCCCTGATTGAAGATCAAACTCTCTTTAGTGAAGCGTCAAGAGCGTGATGATAACGTGTTGTAGGCATAATTTACTGAACAATTATGGAGGCCATATAGAGAAAGAGGGTGCGGCATAGAGAGAAGAAGAGAGAGAGATGTGTAATTATGGGTGTGTGTTATCTCACCCCCTTGTGCCTTTATTTATTGTTGTAGGGAAGGTTAATTCCTTACCCTTTAGGATTACAACATTTAATAGGTAATCTTCTCCTAATAGGAATATAAGATATATTCTCATATCTACTAGGATTTACACAATCACATTCCTATTCCAATAGGACTACAACATACTTTAATTATTAGTTTGTATAATTTTTTGGAAAATGCTAAAGAGACTTTCCCATTCCACAAACCTAAAACTAAGTAGATGCAACTCTAGTAGGGTTTCTTTATGTCCTTTATGTAATGCTTCTGAGACCATTTCCAACCGAATGAGGGTCAGATAGCTCGTTTTAGCCCTCTAGTCCTCCAAGAAATTAATATTTTAATGAACAGTGTAGGGCCATATTTCTTACCGTCTCCAATCGAGGGTCAGGCGAAGCATAGCCCTGTCACAAAAAACCATCTCCAACCGAGGGCCATAGGGTTAAACATAATTTATTATTTTAATTGAATTACTATGGTTACTTAAATTAAATTACCTTAATAATTTTATGGGGTAAACTACAAAAAACTACCTCAACTCTTGGGCCATTAACAGTTTCATGCCTCGTCTTTAAAAAATTTCAATGTCATACCTTATCTTCGAATTTGTTGCAATGTCATACCTTCCGTCAATTGATTGTCAGTTCCTCTGTTAAATGTTGACGTGGCATGAGGCTGGGTCCACTTTTTATTAAAAAAATTAATAAAATATTATTAAAAACTTAAAAAAATATTAATTAAATATTAACTAAATATTAAAAAATTAAAATAAATAAAAAAAACCCAACCCCCTGCAACCCAGAAGAAGAAGAAGGAGGAGGGAAAGAAAAAAAAAACCAACCAAACCCAGTTCGCGCCCCCCCCCAAAAAAAAAACCCAACCCCCTGCAACCCAGAAAGAAGAAGGAGGAGGAGGAGGAGGAGGAGGAGGAAGAAGAAGGGAAGAAAAAAAAACCACAATTCGTACCCCTTGCAACCCAGAAAGAAGAAGAAGGGAAAAAAAAACCAGTTCGTCCCCCCCCCCCCCCCCCCCCCCCCCAACCCACCCCCTGCAACCCAGAAAGAAGGAGGAGGATGAGGAGGAGGAAGAAGAAGAAGAAGAAGGGAAAAGAAAGAAAAAAAAAAAGTTCGTACCCAACCCCCCTGCAACCCAGGAAGAAGAAGAAGGGAAGGAAAAAAAAAGCAGTTCGGTCCCCCCGCAACCCCACCCCTCGCCGCAACCCATAAAGAAAGAGAAGAAGAAGAAGCAGAAGAAGGAGGAGGATGACGAAGGAAAAAAAAAAACCCCCAATACGGTCACCCCCCACCCCCACCCCCACCCCAGAAAGAAAGAAAGAAGAAGAAGAAGAAGCAGAAGAAGGAGAAGGATGAGGAAGGAAAAAAAAAAAACCCCCAATTCGTATTGAAATAATATCTTTTCATTGAATGAATTGATAAGATTACAAGGGTGTTATATATACAGGACATTTACACATCACAGCTAATCACTCTCAACAAACTTCCAACACTTTCTAACTAATTAAAAACAAATATCTAACAAACTATTATATCATCCAACCGAGGTATTTACACAATTAGCCTTAATATCCCCCCTCAAACTAAGCTGAGGAATACACAGTGAGAGTTTGGAACGCAAAAACTGAAATCTGGCTTTGGAGAGTGCCTTTGTACAGATGTCTGCAAGCTGATTTTGAGTGCAAACATAGTGAACAGAAACTGCTTTTGCCAACACCTTTTCACGAATGTAGTGATAATCAAGCTCAACATGTTTAGTGCGAGCATGAAAAAGGGGATTCTTGGCCAAGGAAAGAGCAGAAAGATTATCACACCAGAGTTGAGGAATGATGGGAGAGATATAGCCAATATCAGTCAACAACTTACCAATCCAAGTGAGTTCAGCAGCTGTGTTAGCCAAGGAGCGATACTCGGCTTCAGTGGAAGATCGAGCAACAGTGGGTTGCTTTTTAGCACTCCAGCTGATAAGGGAGGAGCCAAGAAAAATACAGTAACCACCAGTGGACTTTCTGTCAATAGAGCAGCCAGCCCAATCTGCATAAGAGAAGGCTATAATGGATGGAGGGGAAGATTGTTTTCGAAACCATAATCCCATATCAATAGTGCCTTTAAGGTACCTAAGAAGTCGTTTGACTGCTTGAAAGTGAGACTGCCGAGGACTGTGCATAAACTGGCAAACCAGATTCACAGCAAATGAGAGATCAGGTCTTGTCCAAGTTAGATATTGAAGGGCCCCTACTAAAGATCGATACTCTGTAGGATTGGGCAGTAGGGAAGATGTATGATCCAACTGGGAAGTGCTCAGAGGAGTGGCACAAGGTTTGGCACCATCCATGTTAGCTTTGTGCAAGAGATCCAGTATATACTTTGTTTGAGAAATATAAATTCCTTTGGATGATCTTTTCACCTCAATCCCAAGAAAATAGTGCAAAGCACCTAAATCTTTGATTGGAAACATTTTACTTAGTTGAGCAATGACCTGTTTGCAAGCTGGAGGAGATGGCCTAGTGACAATGATGTCATCCACATAAACTAAGATAAAAACCATGGGATTCTGTTTAACAAACAGAGAGTGATCAGATTGAGATCCAGTGAATCCCAGAGATTTCAAAGCTCCATGAAGTTTATCATACCAGGCTCGGGGAGCCTGTTTTAAGCCATAAAGTGACTTATGCAGATGACAAATGTGATTGGGATAAATGGGATCTTCAAAGCCAGGAGGCTGGTGCATAAACACATGTTCTGTGAGAGTACCATGCAGAAACGCATTGCTAACATCGAGTTGGTTAAGAAACCAATCATACTGAGCTGCTAAGGTTAGGAGAAGCCGAATGGTAACTGGTTTGGCAACTGGACTAAATGTCTCAGTGTAGTCGAGCCCTTCTTGCTGGTGAAAGCCCTTAGCAACTAGACGGGCCTTGTATCTGTCAATAGTGCCATCAAGGTTCTTCTTGATTCGGAAGACCCACTTGCAACCCACTATATTAGAAGACTGTGTGTGTGGAACCAAAGACCATGTTCCAGTTTGCTTGAGAGCAAGAAATTCATCTTGCATGGCCTTGACCCAGTGGGGATGTTTGGAGGCTTGAAGATAGGTAGTGGGAACAAAATCAGGAGATAGGTGAGTGGGTAAAGCATGTTTGGTTGCAGCAAAGGCTCTAGGTTTGTAGATACCCGATTTGGATCGGGTTTGCATAGGGTGAGTGTTAAGGACTTGGTTTGGAGATGGGGAAGGGATATTGGATGGAGATACTTGGTGTAGATTGACAGAACTAGAGTGAGAATTTTGTGAATGAGTAGCAGGAGAGGGCTGGAGTGGGGTAGGAACCGGAGAATGCTCAGGATGAACTTGGTGTGTGGTAAAAGTAAGCTGGGTAGGAATAGTATGACCAAGAGAGGCAAGGGTGAGGGGCAGAGATGAGCTTGGTGCTGCAGAGACTTTCTTGTGACAGGGAAAGCTTGATTCATCAAAAACCACATGCCGAGAGACATATATTTTATGAGAGCTGAGATCTAAACATTTATAGCCCTTGTGATTAAGACTGTAGCCCAGAAAAACACACTGCATGCTCTTGGGATCCAACTTAGACTGACTGTAAGGCTGTAACCAGGGAAAACAGCTGCATCCAAAAAATTTCAAAGTCTAATAAGATGGTGATCTGTGAAACAATAATTCCCATGGAGATGCCTTGGAAGCAGTGGGCATTCGGTTAATCAGATATACTGCAGTGGCAAAAGCATGATCTCAGAAGAGAAGAGGAACCTGAGAAACTGCCAATAAGGTCCGTGCTGTTTCAACTAAATGACGGTGCTTGCGCTCAGAACAACCGTTTTGTTCAGGAGTGTGAGGGCAGCTGAGCTGATGATTAATGCCATGCTCAACAAGGAATTGAGAGAATTTAGAGCTTAAAAATTCACCACCAGCATCAGATCGCAGAGTGAGAATTTTAGTACACAGCAGATTCTCAACATGAGCTTTAAATTTGACAAAGGTACTGAAAACATCAGATTTATATTGCAGAGGAAAGAACCAACAGTATTTGGTGAAATCATCAACAAAAATGACATAGTAACGATGGTTTTGTACAGAAGACACAGATGCTGGCCCCCAAACATCTGTGTGAATTAGTTCCAAAGGTTTACTAGTACGACTAGGCACAGACACAAAAGGTAATCTAGAGCTTTTACTAATTGCACAACCGTTACAGAAAGTAGCCTGATTGGTACCAGAAACAGAAATACAAGAATGAGAGTTCAGCTTATTAATGATCTTATTAGAGGGATGACCTCAGTGTTGATGCCAGACATCCTTGGAAGCATGAGCAGAAGCAGCAAATGCATGATGATGTGGAATCACAGAACTGGAAGAGTGAGGTTGAAAGGGATAAAATCCATTTTGCATTGGTCCTTTAAAAAGCATCTTCCCCGAAGAAATATCCTTCACATTGAAGTGAAAGGGGTAAAGATGCATAGAACACCAGTTATCAAGAAGAAATTTATTTGCAGAAAGCAAGTTGTGTTTCAATTCGGGCACATGTAATACATTACGAAGCTTAAAGTTGTGGGAAGAAGTATGTAATTGAGAAGAGCCAGAGTGGAGAATGGATAAACCTTTGCCATCACCAACATAAACTTGCTCAGGGCCTGTGTAAGGTTCTGGATTCTGGAGGTTGGCGGAGGAATTGGTCATATGATGACTCGCGCCAGAGTCAACAAGCCAAGTCGGAGATGATGCATTTGTACGGGCAACCATAGCTGAGGGAGATGAATGACCAGAGAAGTTTGGGTTCATTCGATGAGGACAGTCAAATACTTCATGACCAAATTGCTGGCAAATTTGACAAGGAACTTTCTTGCCAGAGAAATTGAAGTTGGAGCGACCACCTCGATTGTTCCTTTGAAAGCCTTGACGGGAATAATTCTGGCGAAAATTATTTGATCGAAAATTGCCACGACTCTGAAAATTCCTAGGGTTTGAGAAAGAGCCTCGACTTGAATTATTTGGGCGATCTGGACCACGACCTGGAGAAAAATTGGCATTGGAGTTGTGCGACGCCAGAAGAGCTTGAGAAGATGGCGTTGGAAGAATACCAGATGAGGAATGCAGTGCCTGAAATGGCGTGACCGGAGTCATATTTTTTCGATTTGTCAGCTGAATCTCTTTGCTGAGAAGAAGACCGTGAAGCTCATCAATTGTCGTGGATCCGAGGCGAAACTGAATCGCATCAACAAATGAATCGTATTCTGGTGGAAGGCCATGGAGGATAACGGAGATTAACTCAGAGTCTTCAATCGGAGCTCCAGCGCTGGCAAGAGCATCAGCAATGGCTTCAATTTGTTGAAGAAATTGAGCAGCAGAGGAATCGCCCTTAGTAAGGCTTCGAAGGCGAGAGCGGAGCTCATGGATGTGTGATTGAGAAGCAGCTGCAAGTCTGGATTCTAATTTGGCCCAAAGTTCTCTGGAAGAATGAACACCGACGGTGTAGGGAATCAACGAATCAAAAAGTGTAGAGTTGATCCAAATGAGGATGTTTTGATCGTTCTCAAACCAGGTGACATAGTCTGGATTCAGAGTGCGATCGCCATTCGCGGCGGTGACAAATTGAGGCGGTGAAAGAACAGAACCTTCAACAATTCTGGTGAGATTGTAGCGACGAAAGATCGGAGCAAACAAGGCACTCCAGGTCAGGTAGTTTGTCGTCGTGAGCTTGATTGGGACCAGAGATCCAATATTTTGAATCGTGACGGAAGCAGCTTGAAAGGCACCAGAAATGGGAGAAGGAGAAGCAATGATCGGCGAGGGAGAAGATTGAGGGCCAGAGTCAGAGGATGAAGAAGCAGGAATCGCCATTGAAGAAAATTAGGGTTTCGCAGAAGCAGGAAGCTTAACAGCGAAGGCAGAAGAGGAAGAAGCGTGGGTACGGATCCAGTCGCTAGACAGAGGCGGATGATACCATATTGAAATAATATCTTTTCATTGAATGAATTGATAAGATTACAAGGGTGTTATATATACAGCACATTTACACATCACAGCTAATCACTCTCAACAAACTTCCAACACTTTCTAACTAATTAAAAACAAATATCTAACAAACTATTATATCATCCAACTGAGGTATTTACACAATTAGCCTTAATAATTCGGTCACCCCCCACCCCCACCCCCACCCCCACCCCAGAAAGAAAGAAGAAGAAGGAGAAGGAAAAGAAGAAGAAGGAAGAAAAAAAATAGAAAGAAAGAAAGAAAGAAAGAAGAAGAAGAGAGAAAAAAAAATATTAAATGATTTTTTTTAAGTTTTTAATAATATTTTATTATTTTTTTAATATAAAGTGTGCCACATCAAAAGCCACGTTAGCATTTAACAGAGTAATTGACAGACAACTGACGGAAGGTATTACATTGCAACAAATTCGAAGATATGGTTTGACATTGAAACTTTTTAAAGACGAGGTATGAAACTATTAATGACCCAATAGTGGAGGTAGTTCTGTGTAATTTACCCAATTTTATGTTATGGATTGTCAATAATTTTCATGTTGTTAAATGTTTTTAAAAATGTTGTTTAAGTTTCATATTGTTTAAAAAAAATTATGTTGTTTAATGTTACTTAATGTTATTTAATGTTGTTTAATATTGTTTAATGTTACTTAATGTAAACAAAAAAAAATCAAATATGACGTCAGCATGTGCCCCGCCCGGTTGGCCCTTTAGCCCTTTTTTGTCCAGTGAGGCTCACGAGCCCTTTGGCATAGCCTTCGGTTGAAGACGGTTTTCGGGCTATTTTCGGCCCTCTGACCCTCTGGACCATTCGGTTGGAGATGGTCTAATGAAGATCAACTGCATCGTTTTGTTTACCATCCTAAGGCCCAGGAGGTTTGGAAAGTTTGTAGTAACATTTATTCTCCTTCTTCGATTGCTAATTTAAATGATTGGTTTTATAATGTTTCCCATGTTGATAAGGAAGAGCTCTCTAAGCTTAGTAAAATTCTTGTGCTCTATTGGTAAATGCCGAATGACATAAATAATTTTGTTTTCATCAAGTAAATCCACATTCAACCCGTTGTATCATGATGGATGCCAATGTTGCAAACAATTTCCACAAAGCAAATTTCAAGCCTACAAAGTGCAAGATCCCAAATCGAAAGAGCATTATCAAATGGACTGTTCCCGCAGATGGTTTCTATAAACTCAACTTTGATGATTCTGTGGAGGGAGATTCTGCTGCTGCGGGAATTATTATACGAAATTATAGGGGTTTTCCGGCTATTGATGGATCCAGACACCTTGGTCAAAGCACAATTACCATTGTTGAGGCATTGGCGTTGAGGGATACCCTGCATCTTGCAAAAATTTGTGGGCTCAGGAAGATCATCATTGAAAGGGATTGTTGCAGGGAAATGTGTTGTTCCTTGGAGAATTCGTGCAATTATGGAAGATGTGAGATGGCTTTCCACCTCATTTGATCTAATCCCGTGGAACCACATTTTTAGAGAAGCAAATTTTACTGCAGATGCCATCACCGCTGTTGGCCATCATTGCAAAAATCTTTTCATTTGGGACGGTCGTATTCCTAAACAAGCTTCAAATGCTTTGTTGTATGACTGTAGAGGTCTTGGGTGTCCTTGGATTTCTCTTTATCTTAATTTAAAGTTTTATTTTGCCTATAAAAAAAAGTGGGACTCTCCTAGATTCTCTGCCACCACATGTTTTTTGCACAATATTTTATCATGTTGGCAGGGGAATTGATGTTAAATTGCAAGATGGCAGAGATTATATGGAAAGTCCCACTTTTAGAGAGTCTCATTAGCATTTCTCAACATTTCGCAACATCTTTAAAGCTCAAGTGAGCTTAAAAAATTCAAGCTTGATATTGAGCTTAAATTGTTTCAAGTTATGTACTAAATATAGATAATATAATGCAAAATCTTCAAACATAATACTTTAAGATACTCGACATACTGACTATTAATTATAGCATGTTGATTCTCACACTCATGTATTGTACACTTATAGTTACTTTTATGGCTCGTTTACTAATCTGTAATCAAATAGAAGGAATTGAATTGAGGATAAATGAAATTGATAAGGAGTTGGAATAGAGATGAGTCAGAATTGGATTTTGTTGGAGTTGTTTAATAAAACCTTCTGGAATTGGAATAGAATTGGTATAGATTTTATACAAACTGTTTACTAATTCACCTGAATCAGAATGGAAATCAATATAATTACTAAAATACCCTTGATTGAAATAAATTATTTTATATACTAATTTTTTGGTTAAATTTTATATACTAATTAATAGAAAAAAAAATGTTAAATGTCTCTATTCACCAAATAATAAACACACAAAAATTAATTTATTATTTTATTTTAATTATTGTTAAATTTCATATTAAACTAGCCAGTTGGTGGTGGTGTTGGGTTAATGCAAATGGCAATTTTGAAATTTTAGAAATAAGTGAGGGTATAATGGGGAGGAAGAATCCATTCCGAATTTCCCCCCAACAACCCAGAATTCAATTCCCACCTAGATGTAGGGAACTCATGTCACGCCTCAATCCTAAGATATGTCAGAGATTGACATGTGGTAGTTGAAACTAGCGGTACTATAATACATAAAGTTAGATGGGCCTCATACATAATATACATCAGATATTGAGCGAAAATAAAATTACAATAAAGGGAACTAACCTACTCTCAAATGCACTGCACACGTCAGCTATACCCCTTGAAACCTCTTCTCTAACCTTTACTTGTTACTTTCCAATATGATCATACGTCGTGGGAAGGGAGCACCGAGCAAAGCAAAATCCGAATAAGCTGTGAATAAGCTGTGAAGGTCGTGTGAGTGACAAACCATATATGTGACTTAAAATCAATAGTTTGCAATCCTTTATATATATATATATATATAAAATAATCCTCACTCATAATTCTCGTTTGACTCCACACATGCATCCAATCATCAGTTTCATACATTTACTAAAATCATAGGGCTAGAACAACATCATCGAGTTTCGTGTTCCAGAACCTCTTATGGAATCGAACAACAAGGATTCATAAAGTAGGGTTCCAGAACCTCTCATGAAACCGAATATAAACTATGCACATGGTTCCTAAACCTCTCATGAAATCCGACAGGATGTAGGTCCCAGAATCACTCATGGAACAGGGCAGATGTAGCATTCCAGAACCACTCATGGAACCTATTGAAAAAGAAAGCAAGATTTCAAAACCACTCATGGAATCATAAAGAAAGGTAACATACTAGGGATTTAATATCCACACATGAAAAGAGAAAGGAAGTATACAAAGTATTAGTCCTCTACTAGCCCTCTAAGTTCACAAACATTTCAAATATACATACATATACATTTTATAAAGCATATCAATGACTGGGTAATAACCATTTGTAAATCCATGCTATGCACACAAAGTATATAACAAGAGAATTTCATATGCAAATACTTATCACATAATCTTAAAATCAACTCACTTGGATTCAACACACTTCTAGAATCAACACAATTGAATCGTCATGCAAAACGATGTGCACGTCACTGAGACATCATATGTCCCGATGAGCCAACAATGCTCTAATAGAAAACTTAATAAGAATGACACCCATTTTTTCATCTACCTCCAAAGGACACCAATTTTATACGCATGTAGAGCTCAACAAGTGGAACAACTTTTATACTTGCGACGAAGTCTAAAAATGGACGAAAGATGGTCAATTTTGTTGATAAAGGCGATAAGTATCCAAAACTTTACGGCTTCGATTCTTCGCCTATGGTGGTCCAACGATGTCAGGGTTGGTTTGGTTTTACTCATGGGATGGTGTTGGTCGCTGCTTTGCGGATTTGCCAAAAAAGGGAAAAAAAAGTCGCCAAAACATGTTGGTTTCGTGGCATCGCACCGCCACGTACAATGGTCAATGGGACGGTTCTTTGGTGGATTTTGTAGAGGGAAGTGTGAGTTTCAAGATGGTGGTGGTGGCACGGTCTAGTTCATGCTAAGTTGGCTAAAATTTGCATCGGAAAGCATGAAGATCGCGCGGGTTGGTGGATCGATGGGCTTGGTTCTAGGTCAGTGGGGTTTTAGGCTGTCTGGGTTCAGTTTCCAGAAGTGGAATATGTCTAATTTTGGCAAATTCTGTTTTGGAAACTTGTTATTTATAGAAAGTCTAAAAGTCCAAAATGCCCCTCACTTGTAGCGCTACTAACTTTTTCGTTTCAATTCCAATTCGCGAACAAGTTTTGCCTAAATGTTCATAGGTTCGAATTCTATCCATCTATTCCAAAGTACCTCCAAACACCAAAGCGAAATTTAAAATATGACCAAAAAGCCATTGAAATCGTTTTTTTCTTCCCAAAATATAAATTAAATAAGTAAACAAATTTCGGGATGGGATATTAACAATTCAATTCCTCCAAAATTTGGAGTTGGATTCCAAAATTCGCGTGGATCCCACCAACCTTTTGGTTTCCTAATACTCAGTAAACATTAGAGTATCTTGTAATCGGAATTTAATTTCACGTTTTGATTTTGATTATCATTACGTAAACATGCCATTAAACCGTTGAAATATGGAGTACATTACATATTGGAATATGTGACAGAAAGCTTCAAGGTAATCCCATCTAAGAGGGAGACGGGGACCCATCTCTGAAAACCATGGTTTGGTTGTTCTTCCTTTGTGTTAAGTATTTGGGTGCATAGCACTAATCAGATGTTAAATTAACCACCGACTGAGTTCGAACCCACTTCTAACCTATAAAATTAAAGGAAAAATAATGAAAAGAGTTTCAAAACTTTGAATTTTAACCAAAAACAACCTAATAACTTTATTTATGTTGCAGTCCTATTAGAATAGGAATGTGATTGTGTAAATCCTAGTAAATATGGGAATGTATCTTATATTCCTATTAGGAGTAGATTATCTATTAAATGTTGTAATCCTAAAGGGTAAGTAATTACCCTTCCCTACTACTATAAATAAAGGCACAATGGGGTGAGATAACACACACCCACAATTACACATCTCTCTCTTCTCTCTCAATCTTGCCGCACCCTCTCTCTCTTTTGGCCTCCATAATTGCTTCAGTAAATTATGCCTACAACACGTTATCAGCACGCTCTTGACGCTGCGCTAAAGAGAGTTTATTCTTCAATCAGGGGAGTATTACGTTTTGATCATTCTTTGTATGATTAATTTATTATTATTTTAAATTGATCTACATGCTATTGATTCAATTTAATTTTTCTATGTTGAACGTGATACAATGCATTGGAGATGCTATTCCGGCTTTCTGCGAAGGAACTTTTACAAATTCAAAGGCTTTTGTTGTTTTCTGCTACTCAGGTACGCTTTAAATAAAGTAAGATATTTGAAACGACCCATGAAGCATGAAAACATTCCCCATGATGTATGAACCCCCTATGTTTACATTTTCCTTCCGATATATATATTCTCTATGTTCATATATATATTTGTTTCATGCATCACGCAATAATTGCTATGTGGAATTTGTGAGTCAAAGTATAAAAATAAATTAGAAGCAAGTTAGGGTTTTCCTAAAACCCTAAGGGAATTGAAAAAAAAAAAAAAATGGGAAACCAAGGGATCGGGATTGGGTGCACTGCACCCTCCCTGCGCAGCAAGAAACATCAGGCCTCGCCTGCTTTGTTTCTGGACTTGGGCCTGCAGCCCTCGGCCACACCTGGCCCGCATCCATTTGCCAGCCTTCAGCTGGGCACTGCTCGCACAAACGCCAGCCTTTTTTTTTGGCTGGGCTCATTCACGCGAGGCCCGCAGCCTCCACACGCCAGCCCACTATCTTGGGCTCCCCCGTGCAATCCCCTCGGTCCATATGGACCCAACCCAGCTTCGGCTGGAAGCCCTTCTTCCCCCGTGACCTGCTGCCATGGTTCCTGGCCCTTTCCCAGGCCCTGCCGTGACCCTTAAGGCACCCCGTGCCTTCCCACACCCCACAGCACAAGCCCAAATTATTTTGGGGCTCCAATTTCGATCCAATAATATTATGCTAATATTATTTTGCTTCTACAATCGACCCTGTATGGTCCCGATTTATTGAATTAATTAAAAGTGACCTGCAGTCCATTAATCTGATAATGAATCCAAAATTATTGACCTGAAGATCACTTTTGGACATTAACGATTCAATAATTTCTCTTTATACTTTGAACCGTCACATACTTTCGTAGTAACGAAGCTCTCACACTTGAGTTCCCGAAGACAACTCAAATCCACTACACTAAGTTAGTATATTGCATTATGTGTTTCTTGCAAGAACCTCTCTTTTATGAACTACATGTTCATAAACTAAATCGAACCTGTAGTTTCAAATTTAGTGCCTTTGAAACCCGAAGTTTTCATAAAAAATACACCCATGAAAACCCGACGATTTTCATGAAAACCATGTCTTAGACATCGAATGTTGATGCCTATGGATGTTTCATTCCCATAGCACCAATCACAATCTTGTTCCCTCCAAATCAGTGGATTGTTGAACTGTCACAAGTTCAATTTTCCTGATTTGGATGTTTCCCATAGAAACCACTTAATGTGGGGTACAAGATGTGAATCTCCCTTTGACTATTAAGAAGCTGAGACACCATTGAAGCCAACAATGGCATGGAAGAGCTGAATAAGCCTCCGCCATGATCTTCACTCAAAGACTTATGCCCGAAGCATTACAAATGGAAAGACCTCCAGATCGAGGATTCCATGGCTCTTTGGCTCGCTCCTACGGACTGTCTAATCATGAAAGACATTGCCTAAAGCACACCATGATTATGTCCACGAATGTGTACAATTCTGAAGTTTATAAATCTGATCGAATTTTGACTGGAGAATATTTTTCTCATCCTTCCATGTTTCTATAGAAAGCGGAAGTTTACCAAATTCTCGGATCTGATTACTACCACAAACGAGAGAAAGGTATGGACCCAGTTCGGCTGGAGTCTACCAAATGGCTCAACCCAGTTCGGTCAAAGCCTACTAAACCCAAGTTTGGGTCTGTTTCTCTCATAAATCCAATTTCGAGTTTGTTTTTACAACATATGGTAGAATCAGGGCCTACCAAGGTGTGGCATCATGCCCGAAGCATGATCCTTGGTACCTAAGACCTAAAACTTCAAGAATAAGGGATAGTATTCCCAACCTTAACCCTGCAGAATCTACTTCCGTCTCGATGGAATAGATCGTTGGTTATGCACCTATTCGTGCCTATACCAATGTCGTTGAGGAGTACCATTCTAGTAGTCAATATGTGAGACTAATTTTGCTCCACCAAACATTGTTGGAAGTACAAAATTTTGACATGGATGGCCTTTTGGCCGAATCCACCTAGTAACTTTGCTTACTTTGTGAACATCTTTCTATGTTCTTGGATTCAAGTTTGGTGTATGTTTTACTTATGGATAATCTTATTGATATTGTCCTCGAATATGAGTTAATTGAATCATGTTTCTTAGTACATGTGACCGATTCAATTAAACACGTGATTAGGTTGGAATGTGGGAAAGTTAGTTGTCTGGATGAATGCGTACTACGCACACTAACTTTACACCTAAATCACATCTCTAACAACGACTTCAGGTCTATCCAACCTGATTAAGAGCAATGGCACGCTCCTCGTTGTATGAATGGTACTGAATCACCATTTAAGGGACCTTAAATTCTCCCTGACGTTGAGTTTTTAAGGATATTCGAGTTGACAATGATCATAAATGAAACCACTGAAGAAAATAGAGTGAAATATCTTTGCACCACCACCAAAAATGAGCCTGAAGCTTTGATTTGGGGCCAATGGGTTGTCCCCCAACTGGGGCACACGCCATATGTGGCCGGCCTAGGGCTAGGTGATTGAGCAGTTTACTTGCTTTGGCACGACCTTTTGGGACACTTAGGTCGACCAACGATGCTACGATGCATCTCCTTACCCGAAGTAAGGATATTGTGCCTACAAGCACACTTTGCCAAGCATGCTCATTAGGGAAATTCGATTTTATAAATCATCCCTTGCAAAGATACGACTCGACTCTCTTTTCACAGTGGATTCAAGGGAATATACGTGGACTAATCCAACCAAAATGCGGACCATATAAAGACTTATGGTTTTGGTTGATGAATCGACAAACTGGTCACATGTTTGTCCACACACATTACTGCTAAACCCTCTGGCCGATTAAGGGCTCACCACCCTACTTATCCCTTAAGGTCCGGGAGACTGGATAATGTCGGAGAGTTTACATCGACAGTTTTCGATAAAGTATTGCATGTCGTTTTGGGTTTATAATTGAACATCGAATTCCCATGTTCACCCCAAATAGCCTCGCCTAAGTGATCATAAAGCGCAATTTAAATGATCGCCCGAATTTTGGTAAACGTACCAAGTTTTCGGTTTCTGCCTAGGGCTATGCAATCCTTGTACGCAGTGATGAATTGGTCCGCCTTGAGGCCCATTGCCACCCAACCTATATGACGTTACAGTTGGTTACTGGGTACGAACCTGACGATTTTCGTATTTACGCATTTGGGTGTGCATTCCATGTGCCAAGTTGCGCCGCCGCAACGTACCACCATGGGTCCTCAAAGAAGGATGTGTATCTTTTGTCGATCATGATTCTCCTTCACACTAACTCTTTTCGAGCCCTTGCACGCAATCTCTTTACCTCTCATTTGCGGGTTGTCACTTTAATGAGACAGTCTTCCCGCCGTTAGGGGGAGATAAGAACGTCAACGTTCCTGTAGAACGACGCGAATTTACGTGGACGTTGCCCACTATGTCTCATCTCGATCCCCATACCGCACAAGTGTGATAAGCAAGTGCGATGAATTCTAGATTTCAGAATGTTGCTCCAGACGCATTCCTCTGATCTAGCTAAAGTGACGAGATCATATACCAGCTGCAAACATGCCTGCAAGGATAGACGTACTTAACGGACGTCGAGTCAACATCCCTGGAGGGTGTGCCGCCCCTGTTGGACGGTTTGGACGCCCCTGTTGGACGGTCCGGTACACCGGCGGATAGCCAATCAATCTGTCTTGGCCTGGAGCACGACAGATCATTCGGTTCGTAGGATTCACTTCCCTGGAAGAGGAAGACAAGGCACAACATTGAATCTGAACTCGATCGCTGTCTCAAATCATTTCCATCTCATGAGATTAATCCGGATTACTCCCAAGACATGAAGTTCTTGGTCCAGTATACTAGTTTGGGTGAGCTAAATGGAATTGAAATGAGATTATCATCGATGATGTTTTCACTTATATGGTAGCTACCAACATAAATGAAAAGCGACGATATCGAACCGTGTTCCGTTGATTAAGTGACAACGTAGAATTGATTGGACAACGGAAACTACAATCTAGGTCAAATTCCTTACCAAAGTGTGTATTGGACCCGTAGTTCCTACACTGCCCAAGGTAACCTTATTGTGTTACAAGTGGGAAAGGAAGCGTTATGAGATGAATGAAATAGTGCGATATGATGCACGCCTTACGGCGCAAGGTTTCTCTCAAACGTCCTGTGATTGATAGCAGCATTATGAAAAGTGGTTAGTATTTCTCCATGGGGATATAAGATACGGAGATTAACATGTAAGTTCCCGAATAATTACATGGACTGACTCAAATAGTTCCAGAACCACGGAACACCCTCTTAACTCATTTTGAGGCGTTCACTTATGGATTGAAAAATCCGACGGATGTGGTATACCCGTCTACGTGATAATTTGATCAGTCAGGGATATGAATGAATGCCTTTGCGTGTTAAACTATGAAGTCTTATTCCAAATTGCTAGAGTTACAGTTTATGTCGTTAACACGAATCTCACTAAGACTCTGGAAGAGCATGAGAAAACTGCCTCGCACCTGAAGATGGAATTAGAGATGAAGGATCTTAGGAAAACTCGTTTATGCCTTGACCTGAAGTTGAAGCATCGTTCTAACGGTATTTTGGTCTACCAGTCGAACTACACCCCGAATGTGTTACCTTTGAGTATACCTTTGATCGTCCATACGTTATATGCAAATGAGACTCTTGAAGAGGCTATGGGATCCGAAATTCCATATCTAAGTTCAACTTTGCGCTTCGTTGTACTTAGCTCATTGCATTTAGACAGGACATCTCCTTCGCTGTTGATCTTGGTAAAGATGCAGCACCGCGCCTACACGCAACCACTGAATTGGTATTAAAGACGTTCCCTGAAGGTACTACGAATTTGGGCAAAGCAAATCCCAACGCATCTCGAGCGGATCCAACCCCCCTGATCCTCGAAATGATGCTTGCCTTGTTTGTTATGCTGACGCAAGTTACTTATCAAACCTGCACAAGGCAAAATCCCCGAATGGTTATGTCTTTACCATTAGGGATATCGCAATATCTTGGAGGTCCACGATATGACCTTAGTTGCGAAATCTTCGAATCGTTCCAAGACTCACCTCACTTCACTACGCCACACGTGAGACATGGTTAGGAGTTCTTGTTGAGCATATTCGAAGTACTTGCTGTGTTTTCATCCATCGTTGAGTCCCAACGACGATCCATGAAGACTATGCCATATGTATCAACCCGACCAAGCCATGATACATCAACGAAGCCAACGCCAAGACATATTGCGTCTACATCTACATCAGCAAAGCATCAGGAGATTTGAAGTCATGCAAGCCGATCCCAGACAACCTTGCCGACCTCTACACGACGTCACTGCCGAAGTCAACCTTCCAGAAGTTTGTCCAAGGAATCGGTATGCGCAAATTATCTGAATTGAATCGCTTGTAGTTCTCTTATTTAGAAGTTATGTCTAACTCAGGGGGAGTATCCAGAAGCATACTCACATGATCTTAATGTACTCTTTTTCCTACGATTAGGATCATTTTTCCCACTGGGTTTTTGCTACCTAACGAGGTTTTAATGAGGCACCCATCCTGGGATGATCATACTCCGTTGAGTTCACTACACTCGTCCAGTTTGACGTTTGTTTAAGACATTATGCATATTTTCTTACTTTTCCCTTAGTCTATGGGTTTTCCCCATTCCTTGGGTTTTACCATAGCAAGGTTTTTGTGAGTTTTTACACATGCATACTTCAAAGTAAATTTGAGACTCGCGATCACCCGTTGTGCCGATGACTTCATCAACTATACCTGCTTCATCACTGAAGACCTGATGCGCCATTTACTTGAGTATTTACACACTCAAGGGGGAGTGTTGCAGTCCTATTAGAATAGGAATGTGATTGTGTAAATCCTAGTAAATATGGGAATGTATCTTATATTCCTATTAGGAGTAGATTATCTATTAAATGTTGTAATCCTAAAGGGTAAGTAATTACCCTTCCCTACTACTATAAATAAAGGCACAATGGGGTGAGATAACACACACCCACAATTACACATCTCTCTCTTCTCTCTCAATCTTACCGCACCCTCTCTCTCTTTTGGCCTCCATAATTGCTTCAGTAAATTATGCCTACAACAATTTAATGGTTATGACAAAACCCAATATCCAACTAGCCCAATAAAATTGAAATAACTGGACAGTTTTCCAATTTTACCCCTAATTGGAGCTTTAACCCGTTGATTTACTCTGTTTCGCTCTAGATGAAGAGAGAGAAGGGCTTTTGGGAATTGTAGAATTTCTACAGCTCTCAGATCATTTCTATGGCTGCCAATGCGTAGCCTCCTCGCGTAAAACCTCTGTCGTTTTCTCGGGCTGCCAAAAAGTAGCCTTCTCGCGTCTCATCCACCATTTACTGCTGTTGGAGGTGAGTTTTTCGAAATCAAACTGTTTTCTGTTCAAATCACGTTGTTGATGACTTTGTTATTGCTTATTTTTGTGGATCTAAGTCTTGACAAGTGTGCAGAATAGCAGACATCATCTCATCCCTTGTTGATTAGGCGCACGCCTAATTGTTTGAAAGCGAAGCAATTTGTGTTTTTGAACTCGTTGATGAAGATATATCTGTGGATTTGCACATAAGATGATGAGTGCTCAAGGGATTAATTAATATATGCAAACTGCCCAAACTCCGTATCGGTACGTCCGTACCGATACTTTGATGGTTCGGTTGTCAATTCGGTGTCTCTAACCAGATTAGACAAAACTTGAACAAAAAACTGAAAAAATGCACCTGGGTCAATTCGGAGAGACTTTCTGAAGAACAGATGTGACTTGCTTACCCCCCTCGAGAAGAGCATCATACTGGGCAGGTCGGGGAAAGAGAAGAAATGGGAGAGAGAGGAGGGAAGGAGATAGAGAATTGGAACAACACAGAGAGAGCCGAGAAGAAATAACGATGGGAAAGGAAAGTAAGAGTCTAGAAATAAATCCTCAAGAAGAGCATCATACTGGGCATGTCAGGGAAAGAGAAGAAAGGGGAGAGAGAGGAGGGAGGGAGACAGAGAACTGGAACAACACAGAGAGAGCCGAAAAGAAATAACGATGGGAAAGGAAAGGAAGAGTCTAGAAATAAATAAATCATTTGTTTAATGAATATTTAACAAAAAATATTAAAGAGATAAATGATGATTTCTTTGGTATCCGGATCATTTTAATTTTAATTCCTATTTATTCATCTTCCAATGAAATGTTCAAATAACAAGGGAAAGGAATGGTGGGGTAGTAAACTAATTATTTGTTCAATGAATATTTAATAAAATGATGATTAAATAGATAAATTACTCACTATTAAAATAAAAATGATTGCTCATAATAAGTAATATTATAAAATATGATTATAAATGTATTATTATCTATTTTTATATACAAACTAAGTTAGATTCTTTATTGAATTTAAAACGAATCGAACTGAAAACCGTACTGTCTATGCCTACTCTCTTGCGAATGATACTTTATGTTACTACCGAATCCCGTATTCGAACCGAACTGCGAACTCGAATCGTACCCGTATCTGGCAACTATGTGTTGCATACAATCATAGATGTCTTAAGTTTTCCTTTTTTTTTTCTAACACTAATTACGAAATTTTAGTTCTCCAACCAAAAGAAAAGATTAATCCTCTCCTCATGCGCTTTCTTTCCGCGCTTCTTCAAAATTGATACTTTCAAATTTGGTTCTACAAATGGTGTTAGTACTTAGTTTTAGAAATAGTGGCAGTGTTCAGTTGTAAAAATAGTGGTAATGCCAATGTTCAGTTACATAAATAGTGTAGTATCAATGATGAGTTCTAGAAATAGTCAGTGTTCAGTTTAAGAAATAGTTATAGTACTAGTATTTAGTTTCAAAAATAGTGATAGTATTAGTATTCAGTTTCAGAAATAGTGATAATACCCGTTTTCAGTTTAAGAAATAGTTAGTGTTAAGTTTAAGAAATAGTGATAATAGCAGTGTTTAGTTTAAGAAATAGTGACAATACACATGTTCAATTCTAGAAATAATGTTTAGTTTAAAAATTAGTGATAACATCAGTACTCAATTTAAGAAATAATGATAGTACCCTTGTTCAATTCGAAAAATAGTTAGTATTTAGCTTAAGAAATAATGATAATACAAGTTTTCAATTTAATAAATAGTCAGTTTTCAGTTCTATAAATAGTTAGTGTTTAGTTTAAGAATAGTGACAGTATATGTGTTCAATTCTAAAAATAATTAGTGTTCAACTTAAGAAATAGTCAGTATTCAGTTTAAGAAATAATAATAATATTAGTGTTAAGTTTAAGAAATAGTGATAATACCCGTGTTCAGTATACAAAATAATGAGTATTAAGTTTAAGAAATAGTGATAATACCCGTGTTCAGTTTACGAAATAGTGAATGTTCAGTTTAAAAAATAGTGATAGTACCAGTGCTCAGTTTAAGAAATAGTGAGTGTTCAGTTTAAAAAATAGTGATAGTGCTAGTGTTCAGTTTAAGAAATAATAATAGTACTAGTGTTCTATTTAAGAAATAGTAATAGTACTCCTATCCAATTCGAGAAATAGTTAGTGTTCAACGTTTTATAATTGATAATTTTGTTTACTTGGGGAAATATTGTAGCTATTTGATCGTTTTTTTTTTACTTGAAGACGTAAAGTATCAAATTGTTAGTATGATATCTGTAAACACGGAAAATTCCTAAAACGAACGAGACAAGAACACGTGTACAAAATAATATTTTGTATTAATTTTGGGGTTACAATCTCTTTTACAATTTGATCCTCTGATTCTATCTTCGTATGGTATAGATTTGTGGATGGGCTGTTGATCCAAAGGGCCGTTGGGGCTTGATCTAGGGATGAACAGTGGTGTGGATTGGTTGATGTTGTTGATCCAAAGAGCCGTCAGGGCTTGATCTTAGGATGAACGAGGATGTGGATTTGTTGATGTTGTTGATCCAAAGGGCCGTCGGGGCTTGATCTTAACGATGAACACTTTCTTCAAGGGCCGTCGGGGCTTGATCTTGAATTGGTGAAAGTTCTTCAAGGGCCGTTGGGGCTTGATCTTGAAGGTGGATTTGACGAAGAACGAAGAGAGTTTTCTTGATCCTTCGGAATTCTTGGGAATTTGGGAGGTTGGTGCTCGAAAGCTTTTAGTGTTTCAAAGCTTTCAAGGATTTGGGGAACTTCTCTTCCAATTTGGGAGTAGAGAAAATGTGTATGTGAATTGGTCTTTTGAAATGGATGAAATGGCCTTGTATTTATAGAATTTTTCAAGGCCTAACTTTGAATATAATATTCAGATGAAATAAATCATTTATGCCAGTTGTTGACACGTGTCTTATTTGGTGACTTTTCTGATTTCTTTCGATTTTTCTTTGAGTCACGCACTACATGTAAAATTTATGTGATACGTGGGCGTTGAAATTTTAATTTATCGGTTAACATTTATTTCACCGAAATTTCGATGTCTACAAATGGCCCCACTTCAAGGCGCGTCGTATACATATGCTTGTCACGTGTAAAAGATGCGTTTTGAAGTCCCTTAATGCAGATGTCGATCCAAGGGCCGTTGAGGCTTGATCTTGAATTGGACTGGAAACTTCCTCAAGGGCCGTAGAGGCTTGAATCTTGAATTTTGTGCTGCAAGTTCCTTCAAGTGCCGTTTGAGGCTTGTTCTTGAATTCGGCTGGAAGATTTTCTGGTTTCCTCCAATTGTTGATTTTCCACAAGCTTAATCTTGAACTGGGCTGGAGGGTTTTCTGGTTTCCTCCAAAGGTCTGAACTTACTCCTTTCATCTGGAGCTGAATTTGTTTCAAGGATGGCTGACGCTTGATCTTTAATTGGACTCGTGATTTCTTCAAGGGCCGTCGGGGCTTGATCTTGATGAATGGAAACGGGACCACGAGCGGTTTCAGGATTTGGATACTTGGCAGGCAGGCACGAGGTGGAGGTGATGGCCTGTTTCTTTGTTCAATCTCTCCAATTCGTATTTAGAGGATGAATCAGCACGTGCAGTTGTTGCGTTTACTGGCGATCCACAAGATTGATGCTTCATTGTCACTCGTCTTGTCTGTTCTCCAGGCATGCGTGGATGAGTACCCGAGAGCAATGCTAGGTAGGCAATCAGGGAAGGGGTTCCAGGCAGTTGGTTCCTGACTGGAAGCTTGATTCCAAGTGCCGCCCGATTGCTCTTCTTCTCATTATCCTGCAGGTAAGAACAAGGACAAAGAAAAGACAGGGAGAAAGCATGATATGAGATATTTTCGCTTTAGACCCTGATGATATGAGATGCTTTTGCTTTTGGTGATTTGACGGCGTTGCACGGCGAGGCTTTGCTCTTCAGCGATGGTGCTAACGAGAGGCTGTCGAGGCTTCTCGAGCTCTTCAATTAGAGCAACGACTCCGAGTTTGGTTTTGACTTAGATTCCTCCGTCCAGATTATGCAGTTCTGCAGGGAAGGGCATCATGCTATAGTGACTTGTTACAACTTGTCACGCTGCATTCTTCTCTGCTTGTTTCTTCTGCATAGCAGAAGTGGTGCGCAACCTTTTGCGTTTGATTGGTCCTTCAGAGCATCACTTCTCAGCGACTCATCCACGCTTGGCAGCTTCAGTGCAAAGAGCCGACAGAATGCCAAATATTCTGCGATGGCGGTGACTTGAGACCCAGCTCCAACAACAGTTGAAGATGACCACTCGAGAGCAATGCAAGGTAAGCAATCAGGCAAAAGGTTCTGAGCAATCAGTCTCAGATTGGACGTTTGATTTCCGGTTCTGACTGATCGCTCTCTTTCTCCCTGTCTTGCAGGTAAGAGCCAGGGTAAAGGAAAGAAAAGGGAAAAGCATGATATGAGATACCTTTGCTTTCGACCCTGATGATATGAGATACGTTTGCTTTTGAAGAAGTAGCGGATGAATCAGCACATATATTGGTTGCGTTTGTCTCCACATGCTTCGATGTATCAATTTCACCTGCCTCAGCTGTTCTTCAGGCAGGTGTGGTATCTTTCCGGAAGTTTGAGTGGAGGTTCCGACATATTGCTTTTCTTTATTCTTGTCTTGCGGGTAAGAGTGAGGACAAAGGAAAGGACAGGGAGATTGCATGATATGAGTGTGGCTGGCTTTCGTCCCTGATGATATGAGATACGTTCGCTTTTGGAGAAGTAGCGGATGAACCAACACATATATTGGTTGTGCTTGTCTCCACACGCTTCGGTGTACCGATTTCACCTGCTTCATCTGTTTTCCTTGCAGAAGTGGTATTTTCCCTAGTTTTTCTCCATGTAGGTTTGACATCTGCTCCTGCAGTATTTGCCCTCCGATGCAGGAGTTGAACGCAAACCTTGCATTTGAATGGTCCATCAGGGCATCACTTCTCAGCGACTCGTCCATGCTTGGCAGCTTCAGTGCAAAGAGCCAACAGAATGCCAAATATTCTGCGATGGTGGTGACTTGAGACCCAGCTCCAACAACAGTTGAAGATGACCACTTGAGAGCAATGCAAGGTAAGCAATCAATCCTAGATCGGACGCTTAATTTCAGGTTCGGACTGATTGCTTTCTTTCCCCTTGTCTTGGAGGTAAGAGCAAGGGCAAAGGAAAGGACAGGGGAAAAGCATGATATGAGATACCTTTGCTTTCGACCCCGATGATATGAGATACGTTTGCTTTGGCGGAAGCAGCGGACGAACCAGCACGTTGCGCTTGTGTCCACATGCTTTGATGTATCAACTTCACCTGCTTCAGCTGTTCTTCAGACAGGTGTGGTATCTTCCCTGGAAGCATATCAGCAGTTGAAGATGAGTACTTGAGAGCGACATTAGGCAAGCAATCAGGGAAGGAGTTTCCAGGCAATCGGTTCCAACTCGGAAGGTCGAGTCCAAGTGCCGACTGATCGCTCCCTTTCTCCTTGTCCTGCGGTGAAGAGGGAGGACAAAGAAAAGGATGGGGAAAAAGCATGCTATGAGATACTCTTGCTCTCATCCCTGATGATATGAAATACTTTTGCTCTGGTGCGACCTGGTTGAAGAGGTGTTTTCCGGGAAGAAGAGAATTGAGTATGTTGAGGGGTTTGGTTGCAGATGCATTCTTGGCAAGGAAGAAGAATCAGGCGTTTTGGATGTATGCTTTGCCTTCGAGGATGAAGGTTATCATATATAGGGATTTCCCACTTACAGGTAGTGGTGTGGACGTGACTTTGTCACCCACGCTTGTCGGCGACAGCGTTGTAATGGGAATAGTAGGATTCACGCGTTTTTAACTTTGTCAGAGACTTTTGACAAAGTTGCACGTGATATCTGAAAAGCTAAGATTGCGTCTGAAATGAGTTGACGGATTTTAAGCAGGAAAACCCGGCTTTTGAAATTTAGGGAGTGGTGTCTCTTTGACCTTTGAACAGGTGGCTGCGTTGCTTCTCCTTTTATAGAGGTATTGATTGCATTCCAAAATGCACACTTTGAAGATTTCCCGCCTGTGAAAATTATCTCCGTTGTATTTCTGAAATTTTACTCTATCCGACCCTTCTCCTTTATCATTTCTGAAAATGGCTTACCCGTCTGACATTCGCTTAGATTTGAGTCTTGGGAATGATACAGGCGCGCCACGTCGGGGTGATATATGGCGCCCATCCTTCTTATCTTCTAATGGCCCTCTTACGGTTGAAGACTCCGTGATGATGGATGCGACAACGGCTACGGTAGTAGCCAGGAACCTCCTTACCCCTAGAGATAATAAACTGCTTTCAAGACGGTCCGATGAGTTGGCTGTCCAAGACTCCCTGGCTTTCAGCATTAAGGGTGCGAGCTCTGTGTCCAACATGGGCCAACGCTTACTTGCTCGATCTCGCCAAGTTGAATCATTGATGGCCGAGGTGGCAACCCTTTGTCAAGAGATTAGACAGCTTAAGCGTGAGAATAGAGAGTTGCATGTGCTTGCAAATAATTATTCGGCGGGCATGAAGAGGAAGCTTGATCAGCTGCTGGACTCCGAAGGTCGAATTCAAAGTGACCGTCAGAAGTTTGCGGATGTATTCTGGAGGCACTTTTTGCCTTCGTCATCTGGGGTTTGACCAAGTATTGAGGCCCCGAATAATCCATCTTTAGTGCCTCCCTCCGCTAGTGTTCCGCCGAGTACTGAGGCTTCCCATTAGTGACATTTTGTGAAGGCTCCATTTTTTTGTTTATTTATTTATTTATTATTATTATTATTTTTTTTTTTATTTTTTTTTTTAATTTTTTTTTTTTGTTGTACGTACTTGTAACTTCTTAAAGATATCAATAAATGAAATCTTATTTCATTCATATGGTACTTTTTTTTTTTTTAATTTTATTTTTTTATCATAATTTCAAAATGATACCGTGTACCATCTCATAACCTAACAGTAACCTGCCTTTCATTCTTGCGTGGGTGTATGTTTTGATGATGAGTATGGTAAACTGACACGGCTGGGCCTCACTGCACTGCACTTTTCTCTGGGTTCTTCCATATATATACATGTATATATATATATATATATATATATATATATATATATATGTGAGATCACATCGTGACTGCACAATCCGTGGACAGCCACTGCACAGCTTGCTGCCTTACACTGTTGCTGCACAATCTGCACCAATAGTTTTCTTTTTTTTTTTCTTTTTTTTTTTTTTTGCATACAAACAGTACATTACTCCCTTTTTTGATCGATTTCATTTATTGTCTGTTAAATTACACAGAAACAAATGACAATTTCCTCGCCGGGATTTCCACAACTTTCTTATGCCTAGTTTCTTGCCTATGAACTCTACCTACATACTTTCTGGCTAGTGCTCGTTACTCAATTACCGCCAACAGGTTTTCTACGAGTACCTGCAGAGCTCTTGCTCCAGAGAACCTGACCATCAATAGCAGTGAGGTGCGGGAGAGCTGTGGAGCTTCAACAATGAAGGGCACGGCGTAGAGCTTGAAGTGGAGGAGTTGCAACGGATGAGGAAGCTACAGAGAGCTCGATGTCCTTGTTAACGTTTGGCCTTGTCGTCCAGCTTGCATAGAAGGACAAAGCCGAGCCGTGCCACGCGGACCACTGTTTAGTACAGTCTTCCTCTCTTCACGCGGACCACTGTCAGCACAGCCTTCGCACTGCCTTCTTCGCACAGCCTTCCTTGCTGCATGCGGGTCGCTGTTAGCACAGTCTTGCACTGCATTCTTTTCTGGGTTCTTCTATATATATATATATATATATATATATATATATATATATATATATATATGAGATCGCATCGTGACTGCACAGCCATTGGACAGCCACTGCACTGCCTGCCGAAGCGGAGGAAGGGACCACCAGCCGCTAAAGCTGATGGGCAGAAGAAGAGCACGGACGGTGCTGAGTTCGAGAGGTGCGGGAGAGCTGTTGAACTGTCGTTGCTGTTTGCCACAAGGGACATCGCTCGCTGTGGAGGGGAGTGGAAGATCTATGTGTTGGTGATGGATCCTTGATAGGATTCTGGAACTCTTCCGGGAGGCCCTCGGGATATGGAACTGCAGGTTATGCCCGTGAACACCGAGAGAGGCACTGCCCTAATGAAGCCTCTACCTATCTCTTTCCCAGCTTGCAGGTCCTTGTTTATCGACTCGAAGCCCCTGATGCCGGCGACAAAGAAGAAAAGGAAGAGCTTTTCGACGGCAACAGCAACTCCTCACCAACCACGGCTGAGGTCCTAGTACGAGACTCTGCTCTCCGACGACGAAGACAGCGAGGACATTGACGAAGACCCTCATTTTGATCCGATGCAGATGGGAAATCATCAATAGCTTTCTCTGGTGAAGACATTGGAGTCGACGACGACGATCGTATACTGACATCAGAAAACGGCGTCGTGTAATGCATGGCTGAGTTTGCTGCTGAGCTGCAGTCGTGTCACGGGGAACAATGAGAACAGACGAGAGAAGCTAGAAGATCTGGTGCGGCTGTCGCAACTGCTTTGATTCATGGCGTCTGATCTTTGGAGCCCTTGGTGGCAGAGACGGGTTTGAGGTGGAGATGGATCTTCTTGGGCGAGGATGTTGATGATGAGGGAGTGGCTCCTTCTGTTTGAAGAGGAACTCACGGTTTTGGGCTTCAAGCCATTGAGTGCTCGCTGGGCTCACGGTTTTGGGCTTCATCCTCAACAATCCAGCCCACCATTTATTATATCTTTTTTTTTTTTTTTTTTCTTTTTTTTTTTTTTTTTTTGGGGCACCGAAAGGATGTCATGTCTATATATATACACACAGTTCATATATATAAACACACACACACACACATACGGTTCACATGGCTTTTGATTTTGACTCCTCTTTTTTTTTTCTTTTTTTTCTTTTTTTTTTCTTTTTTTTTTTTGTGTGTGTAGGTACTCATTACATTGGTGGATTTCCTTGCTGTTTTGACGGAGGTTCTTTTGCCCGTGCTCGGAGCTTGTTGCGGCGCTCACTTTTACCGGTGTGGGGTTGTGCAAAAGACTGCAGTGAGTATATGCTGTGTAATGCCTTTTGGTCACAACTTTCCTCGGAGGTGGCGTCGTCATGCCTCTTGCCGTTGCTTGGAGCTTGTCGTAGTGCGTCACTTTAACCGTGTGGGGTTGTGCAAAAGACTGCAGCAAGTTTATGCTGTGTAGTGCCTTTTGGTCATAACTTTCCTCGGTGGTGACGTCATCGCGCCTCTTGTCGCTGCTTGGAGCTTGTCACTTTAACCGTGTGGGGTTGTGCAAAAGACTGCAGCAGGGTTTCGTTGTGTAATGCCTTTTGATCACAGTTTTCCCTCAGTGGTGAGCTACTGTGTGGTGCTGTGCAAAAGACTGCAGCGGGATTTTTTCTGTGTAGTGCCTTTTAGTCATAGTTTTCCCTCGGTGGTGATGTTGCCGTGTTTTGCCACCGTTTGTTGCTGCATGAGGGTTCTTGCACTGCCGCTGTTGATCGTTATAAGACTCACAGGTCGCTGCGGAGGAGGACATGAGCTGCTGGGCCGTGCTGTGGGCCGAGAAGAAATGGAGACAGGCCATTTTTTTTTTTGTATTTGTAATGGAATTGACTCTTGATAGTCAAACGTTTAATAAAACCTTATTTTTTATTTTGATGTGAATGAACTCAAAGTTGAATGTTTGAGCTGCCTACGTACCCTTCCAAAGAAGAGATCAAGTCATAACGTAGTTCAAATACATATATATTTTTTTGGTAAATTTTTTTTTATGTCGTACACAGTTTATGCTCTTGCGGGCCAGGAGCATGGCTTCTTCTTAGGCATAGTATCACTTCAAGAACTTGCCGTTTATGGGGCCAATCCTCAAGCCGTCTTCTGCCATGATTAAGTAGGCGCCATTGGTGTAGACCTCTTGTATTACGTATGGTCCGTCCCACTTTGACGTGAACTTGCTTTTTGTCTTGTGAGTTGTGATGATAGGCCTACGCAATGCGAGGACGAGATCTCCAGTTTGGAAAGACCTCGGGCAGACCTTCTTGTTGAATGCCTTGGAAAGCCGTGCTTGGTAGCATTCCAAATGTTGTTGGGCTTCGAGCCTTCTTTCGTCGAGTGCTTCCAACTCTTGAAGTCGTAGCTTTGCATTTTCCTCATTAGTCAAGCCTTCTTGTATAGCCATCCTTAGGGAGGGGATTTGACTTTCAAGTGGTAGAACAGCTTCCACTCCATATACGAGAGAATAAGGTGTAGCTTGGGTAGGAGTCCTATGTGTCGTCCTATATGCCCAGAGTGCTTCGCTTATTCTTTCATGCCAGTCTCTCTTTGTTGGCCAATCACCTTTTTCAGGAGGTTGCACAGCGTTTTGTTGAATGCTTCTGCGAGACCGTTTGCCGGAGCATGATACATAGAAGACTTGTGCTGCTTGAACTTGTATTTCTCACAGAGCTCGTCCACGAGTCGGTTGGAGAACTGTTTTTCGTTGTCAGTGATAATGTAGCGGGGTACTCCATATCGGTGGATGATATGCTCCTTGATGAAACGAACGACAGTTTCCTTTTTAACTTCCCTTAGGGGTAAGGCTTCAGCCTACTTGGAGAAGTAATCTGTTGTAGCTAAGATGTAAGCTTCTCCTGCAGATGACTTCGGCGCAATTGGTCCTACGACGTCCAATCCCCATGTATCGAACGGCCATGACGCAACTGTAGGGTGCAACGGCTCGGGCGGTTGATGTATGAAGTTGGCGTGGAATTGACAGGCTTGGCACCTTTTAGCGTGTTCCATGCAATCCTTCACCATGCTTGGCTAGTAGTAACCCATCCTTTTGAGCTGGAAATGTAGCTTTGGTCCATATTGATGCGCCCCACATACACCTGAATGTGCTTCTTCCATGGCTTGATTGGATTCTTCTTCACCTAGGCATCTCATAAGTACTCCTTCAAAAGAGCGTCGGTAGAGTGTTCCTTTGTAGTAGAGGAAGCGATGTGCTCGTCGACGTATTTTAGAGCGGTGTCTGGGATCATCTGGAAGCTTTCCATGCTCCAAGTAGTCGATCAACGGCTGTCTCCACTCTTCAGCATCGACCAAAAGTACTGAGATGACATTTGTATCATCCAGTGGCATTTCAGTAACCAGCGGGATCACCCATCTTTGGCAAACTGGCACATCTGTAGCTTCATCTTCTCCTAGCGTCATACTCGAGGCTAGGTTGGCGAGAGCGTCTGCCATTTGATTTTCTTTTCTTGGCACATGTTCTAGTGTCACGGCCTCAAATTTTTGTAGTAGTTGAGTTGCTAACCGAAAGTATGGGACGAGATCATCTTTCCTCACCTCATATTCAGTTAGTAGTTGATTGATTATGAGCTTGGAGTCACCATATACCTCAAGGGCTGTGATTTCCATGTTGATCGCCATTTGGAGCCCGATGATCAGTGCTTGGTATTCAGCGACGTTGTTGGAACACAATTCGCTTAGTTGGAAGGAATATGGTAGTATTTGCCTTTGTGGTGACATGAACACTACTCCTGCCCCTGCTCCGTCTGGTCGTGCGGATCCATCGAAGAACATCGTCCATGTTGGGAAGATGTCGATATAGAACACCTCCTCGTCAGGCAAATCGTCTGAGATTTTCCAATCGGCTGGGATTGGATGATCGGCAAGGAAGTCTGCTAGCGCTTGTCCTTTGACGGCTTTAGCTGGGATGTAGATGATCTCGTATTGATTGAGAAGCAACGCCCATTTAGCTAGTCGCCCTGTCAAGACTGGTTTGGACATGACGTATTTGACCGGGTCAGCTTTAGCAACCAGGTGGATGGTGTAAGCGTGCATGTAGTGTCTGAGCTTCTGGATGGCAAACACCAAGGTGAGGCACATCTTTTCTATCGGGGAGTAGTTCAACTCAGCGCCAGTGAGAGTTCGACTGAGGTAGTAAAGCGCTCATTCTTTCTGGGATTCGTTCTCTTGTGCCAAGAGCGCTCCAACTGAACTTTCCTGAGCGGCGATGTATAATATGAGCGGCCTCCCGGGCACAGGTGCCCCCAGGACAGGTGGATTTGATAAATACTTTTTTATGCTTTCGAAAGCATTGTGGCATGCTTCGTCCCATACAAACGGAACATCTTTCTTTAGGAGTCGACTGAACGGTTGACAACGCCCTGCAAGGTTAGAGATGAAGCGTCTGATGAAAGCTAACCATCCTTGTAGACTTTTTAGCTCACGCAAGTTTCTTGGCTCGGGCATGTTTTGAATAGCCTTGATCTTCGACTGGTCCACTTCAATGCCACGGTGCTTGACAATGAAGCCGAGGAACTTTCCAGAGGTGACGCCGAATGCGCATTTTAACGGGTTCATCTTGAGGTTGTATTTTCGCAGCCTTTCAAACACTGTTCGTAAATCCTGCAAGTGATCTGATCTCTTCCGTGTCTTGACTACCACATCGTGTACGTAACATTCTACGTTTTTGTGTAGCATGTCATTGAAGATTTTCTGCATTGCGCGTTGATATGTAGCTCCGGCGTTCTTCAGACCAAAGGGCATCACCTTGTAGCAGTAGATACCTTTTGGAGTGCGGAAGGCTGTTAGTTCCTCGTCTTCAAGAGCCATGCGAATTTGATTGTATCCAGAAGAGCCGTCCATGAATAACAGTGCCTCGTGGCCAGTGGTTGCGTCCACCATGATTTCGATGATTGGCAAGGGGAAGTTATCCTTTGGGCAAGCATCGTTGAGGTCCCGGAAGTCTACGCACACACGTATTTGTCCCGATTTCTTAAGGACAATGACAATGTTGGAAATCCACTTGGGGTATTGCACCTCCCGAATGAAGCCTGCTTCGATTAGCTTATCTACCTCGGCCTCTATTTGTGGGATGAGCTCGGATCGGTAGCGTCTTTGAGTTTGCTTTATTGGTCGTGTTCCAGGCTTGACTGCAAGATGATGCACATCGATGACAGGGTCAAGGCCCGGCATTTCTTTGTATGTCTAAGCGAAGACGTCTTTGTACTCTAATAGCAGCTGGTAATATTCCTCTATCTCATCCGCACTTAGTAGTGCACTCACGAAGATAGGCTTTGGTTCCTTGCTCGTGCCTAAGTTGAGTTCCTTGAGGTCATCAACCGTGGCTTGCCCTCCATCTTCGAGCTGTGGTGGCGCAGCAGTGACATCTTCCTCCGGGATTTCGTCTTCTTTACCTTCTTGGATCGTAATGTGGAAGACATCTTGGACCTCCTCTTTAGTGTTGACCTCTCGATTTGTTTGGCATGAAGATTGTCCAGTGTGGATGATGGTGTGCTTTCTTACTTTCAGCGGTCCATCTGTGTCAACCTCCAAGATTACTTGGCGCCTCATCCTTGAAGGAATCGAGCTTCGAACGTCGCCTTTTTCTGCTAGCATGTCGAGCTTTTCTTCCTCTGGCGTTGTCTCCCTCTTTCTAGAAGACTTCTTGTTGCTTTGTCTCTTAGGTTTCGACAACCTTCCGAAAACAGAGCTTTGGGGTGTTGGCTCGTTAAGCCTTTTGAAGACGGAGGTTCGGTCTTGACCACCAATGCGATTAAGTGCCGAAATTCTAGGCCTTGAATGACTCATCCTATTGAAGACTGATATTCGAGGGGCAGGTTTAGGCTCCTCTTGATCTTGTTCAATGCTTACGCTGATGTGTTGGGTGCTAGCATTTTTCGCTTCGGTTGAAATCTTCACAGGTGCATTTGGTGTGAAGCCAAGTCCAGCTTTGTTGTTGTCAACTCCGTAACCATGCTCCTTCAACTTCTTTTGAGTCTTGGTGAGGTCACGTTCTTTATCGTTGATGATGTTTGAAACCTTCTTTCCAGGATTCGAAGAGGAAGCGAAGTCGTACCCAGCCTTCAACATGAGTTTGTAGGCATTTGGATCAAAACCTTCTGCAGTCCTCTTGGTTGGAAGAAAGTTTGGTTCCACCCCATCTGGCAGGGCTTTTATGAAGCCTTGTGGTAGTCTTGCAACCTTAGCGTCGCCTAGCTGTGTCAGAGGCAAAACTGCGTTTGTCTTGAGCAACTTCACATTATCTTTGTGTCGCTGTGTGTCGGCTTTGCTTGCTTCTGTTTCAAACTGGGATTGACCATTCTTTCTTCTTGACATCGGGATATACCGGAAGATAGGTGTGTTCAGTCCTTTTGAAGGTGTCCTGCTCCCTTTGGTTGTTGCAGGTTTAGCAAGCTCATCATTGTTTTTGCTTGAAGATGACATGGCTTCCCCTTCTTGCTTCTTGGGCATGGCTTGCCATTCTTGCTTTTTAGGTGCTGCTTTGCCTGTGGATTTAATCTCTTTTGGAAGAGCTTCAAGCACCGTGTCTTCGTCCATGTAGAACTTGGTGTCTGCGAAGTGTGATTCGGCTTCGGTGAATGGTTTAGTATCGCCTTGGATTACCTTCACTCCGTCTCGGTAGAATTTTAAGCATTGGTGGAGGGTGGATGGTACTACTCCATTCCCGTGGATCCAAGGCCTTCCTAAGAGCAAGCTATAGGAAGTTCTTGCATCAATCACATGGAATATCGTGCTTGATTTAAGTTCACCAATGGTCATCTCCACTCGGATCATGCCCATCGCTCTTTGTCCTCCTTGGTTAAAACCCTGGATCAGCAGACGACTTAGGGACAGTTCATCCACTTTGATGCCGATCGTGGTCATTGTTGACTTTGGCATGATGTTTATGGTTGACCCACCATCCACAAGCATGCGGTTGACTTTGTGCTCCCTTACGTACCCTGAGATGAAGAGAGGACGGTTATGGGGCTTTGACTTCAACAGTAAGTCCTCGTCCGTGAAGTTGATTGCGTCCTGGGCAGCATAGCACGTGGCACATTCATGTGGCCTGAGCTTCGAACCTTCGTCATTGCTTTCTTGCACTTCGTGATCGTCGGGACTTGCTAAGACCGCTGCTAGTGCTATTCGCATCTTCTTTGGCAATTGTAGTGCTTCCTCGATGCTATATTGTGTTGGCAAACCTTCTTTGGACGTGAATGTCTTTTCTTCCTCAGTGGAGATAGCTTTGCCTTTTGAGGGCCCTTCTATCTCTACTTCGACCATGTGGCAGGAGGCGGTAGTGCACTGTCGGAAGAAGTCCTCCGGGAAATACTCGTGCAAGGATACATGAATACGTGGCGCTTGCTCCATAAGTTCCCCACTGTAAGTTGGCTCAGTAGCTCTTACAATTCCTTTGGGCTTTCTATTGTTACGACGGCGGTGTTTTCTCCCTTGCTCCACCTTTGGCTTTTTGGCTTGCTACACCTTTGGCTTTGCGGCTTGCGGTCTTGGCTTCCCTGTCTTTTTGTAGGTCACTAATGTCCACCCTTCTTCACCGTCAGTAGGTGCATCTTGGTTGCTTGCCCCCAGCGGTGGTCGTGCAGAAGGTGCCATGTGACTCGAGCATTGGCGGGAATGGTCACGAATCCTTTGGAGGGGAACGGGATCAAAGGATCCAAACACGATCGTAGTAGTGTGCGTTGCGGCCGTGTCTTCTAGGTCGAGTTCAATCCGCCCTTGTTGTGCCAGCTTCATGATGAGTTCCTTAAGGATGAAGCACTTACTAACGGGATGACTCACGATACGATGGTACTTGCAGTACTTAGGATCGTTGACGCGATTCATTTCTTCGGGGCGCTTACATTCCGGTAACTCGATCACCTTCTTTTCTAGCAAGTCGTCTAACATTGCTGCCATATCTGAGTCAGGAAAAGGGTATGTCTTTTGCTCCAGCTCCCTCAAAGTGTTTTTGAACCTGTCTTGGGTACGGGGAGGCTCATTTCTCTTTATCTCCTTCACTTTGGTTTTGGAGGAAATCTTGACGGGAGCAGAGGGGGTTTTGACGGGGGAAGTGTTAATAGCAAAAGCTTCCTTTGCAGGCTTCTTCCCGTGATTGTCCACTTTTGGAGCGAACACCTTGTCCTTCTTGAAGTCGGAGATTGGCTCCTTCTTTCCATGGTGAGCGATGCTTAGCTCCATGTCGTGGGCGCGGGTAGCTAGCTCTTCGAAAGTCCGTGGTTTGATGCCTTGAAGGATGTAGTGTAAACCCCATTGCATGCCTTGGACGCACATCTCGATCGAAGAGATCTCCGAGAGCCTGTCTTTGCAGTCAAGGCTAAGATTGCGCCATCGGTTGATGTAGTCCATAACCGGCTCGTCTCTCCATTGCTTTGCGCTTGTTAGCTCTAGCATGCTCACGGTGCGACGGGTGCTGTAGATACGGTTGAGGAATTCCTTCTCCAATTGCTCCCAACTATTGATGGACTCGGGCTCCAGGTCTGTGTACCACTCAAATGCATTTCCTTTCAATGAGCGCACAAACTGCTTGGCGAGGTAGTCTCCTTCCGTCCTTGCATTGTTGCAAGTTTCCATGAAATGGGCGACGTGCTGCTTTGGGTTACCCTTTCCATCGAACTGCATGAACTTTGGCGGCTGGTAACCTCTTGGCATCTTCAGGGCGTCAATCTTCTTGGAATAAGGCTTCGAGTACAACATGGAGGTATGAGAGCTTCCTTCGTACTGCACCTTGATGGTATTGGCGATCATCTCCTGCAGCTGCTGGATAGAGAGGGATCCCGTGAGCGCCGTTGATTGGTCTGGCTCCTGCTTCCCTTCGACTTTCTCTACCGGAGGCTCCTCTTCTTCATTGGCCTCTTTCTTTATTGGGTCAACTTTTAGGTCAACTTTCACGCCGTGCTGCACCTCCAGTTGGTTGGCGAGTGCGGCGATTTGTGAGTCTTTCTCCTCCACGGTCCGTGTGAGTTTTACAATCGCTTCATTCATTTGAGCCAGTTGCTCTTCGATTGAAGTCGCTCCAGTAGTCATGACTTGCATGGCTGTGCTGCTGCTTGAGTCAGTATCGGAAAGCAGGGACTCGGAGTACTTCCTCGGGCTTTCCTCCCTTGGCGCTCTTAGCGAGGCTAGGGTGATCACGGGCTCGTGCCTCAGGTGCTCTTGTTCCTCCGGCAGAGTTGATGCGGCGGTGGAAGCTGCGGCAGAGAGAGCTCTTGCCTTGCTTCTGGTTGTGATGCCCGAAACGTCACCACTTGTAGCGAGGATGCTCTTGTTCTTCGCTTTGGTTGCGGGAACAGCTTGATCCTTTCCTGATGCCATTTGTGCTTTTGTGGATTTGAAGATAGAGATGAGAGGTAGAGATAGTCCCACTGGGCGTGCCAAATTTGTAAACACGGAAAATTCCTGAAACGAACGAGACAAGAACACGTGTACAAAATAATATTTTGTATTAATTTTGGGGTTACAACCTCTTTTACAATTTGATCCTCTGATTCTATCTTCGTATGGTATAGATTTGTGGATGGGCTGTTGATCCAAAGGGCTGTTGGGGCTTGATCTAGGGATGAACAATGGTGTGGATTGGTTGATGTTGTTGATCCAAAGGGCCGTCGGGGCTTGATATTAGGATGAACGAGGATGTCGATTTGTTGATGTTGTTGATCCAAAGGGCCGTCGGGGCTTGATCTTGAATTGGTGGAAGTTCTTCAAGGGCCGTTGGGGCTTGATCTTGAAGGTGGATTTGACGAAGAACGAAGAGAGTTTTCTTGATCCTTCGGAATTCTTGGGAATTTGGGAGGTTGGTGCTCGAAAGCTTTTAGTGTTTCAAAGCTTTCAAGGATTTGGGGAACTTCTCTTCCAATTTGGGAGTAGAGAAAATGTGTATGTGAATTGGTCTTTTGAAATGGATGAAATGGCCTTGTATTTATAGAATTTTTCAAGGCCTAACTTTGAATATAATATTCAGATGAAATAAATCATTTCTGCCAGTTGTTGACACGTGTCTTATTTGGTGACTTTTCTGATTTCTTTCGATTTTTCTTTGAGTCACGCACTACATGTGAAATTTATGTGATACGTGGGCGTTGAAATTTTAATTTATCGCTTAACATTTATTTCACCGAAATTTCGATGTCTACAATATCAATGCATTTTTTGTTGATTTGTTTTCAGATTATTGCTGGGACAGAACAAAGCCACGAACAACACTACCAGTAAAGGCAAATAACAAGGAGAAGGTGGTGATGTTGAAAACACCCGAGCCGATGAAAATACCGGAGCTTTACGGGCAAATTTACAAGACCATTGTTTTATCCGTCAAGAGTCGAGACCCCACTGACAAATCTACAACGACTCACAAACAGAAAATGAAAATGAAATAATTTCCAATGGAAGTGGCTCCTGCATTCTAGGAAAATGGGTTCTAAGTGGTAAGCAAAATTAAGAAAAAAGAAAGAGAGAAAGAACTGGTTGACATAATGACATACTTGTAAATAAAGGGAAGTTTATTTCTAACAGAATTGGCTGACAATATCATTGCTGTTAGGGGCAAAGGTGGAAAAAAAATCATTTCGTTTTGGGTTTTTAGTTCAGCCCATGTGTGCTAACTGTTTGTGAGTATGATATAGATTAGGTTTGTTCTTATGATTAAATATGAAGTCTTTTTAGTTAAATAATATTATAGGATGATTTTTGATCAGATTAAACTTACCTTAAGCCATTTTCATTAAAGCCCTAAAATTAAGAGAATTTTAATGAAAAGTTCACGGTACTATAAAAGTTTCGAGGCCCAAACCGTAAAAGCGAAACTTGAGACTTCCCAAAACCCCAAAAATTTCAAAAACTCAAAATTAATTTCGTTTTCCCGCTCAAATGCGAACCAGAGAGAAATCAAATCCAGTCGAAAGATCCCCACTCATTCCATCTTCCCAGTCTCTAAAAAACACTCATCTTCCAACCTTAACACCTTCGATTATCCATTTAATCGATTAATTTATTTACTGACAAAATACCATGTCGGCCACATCGGCTCGCCGCTTCAAAGACCGTGGCGGCGCCGGCGTGGCAGCAGGATTCAAACCCGCCGCCACTCTCAAACCATCCAAGCCTCTAACGCCGATACCCTTTTCCGACAAGAGGTACGCTAGCACCGGAAAGGAGAACCCTCTTCCTGGGACCGCTGCTTTCCGGGCTTCGGCCCAGAAGCCCGCGATCCGGCCCGTTCCTCGCGTCGACAAGGCGGCTGTGTCTGCGGCAACCAGTGGCGCAGGTAGCGAAACGCGTTCCCGGTGGTCCATGTCATCGGCGCCGAGAGGTAGGAGCTCTAGCCCTTCTGAGTTTACGAGGATAATTTCTCATACGGGTAAGGAGCGGAGGGTCTCGGTAGATCGGGTCAGACCGGGTTCGGGTCTGAGTTCGGTGGGGGAGAGGGATCGCGTAGTGTCGAGTGCAGGGAAGGTTAGAGGATCAGCTAGTGGGAAGCAGAGAACAGGGTTTAGGGATTTGGATGTGAAGCGGAGTGATGTGGGAGCGAATGGGATTAGGGTTTTGAGGGATATCAAAGAAAGTGGTAAAATTGGTGTGGAGAAAAAGAATGCAACTTCTGGAGAAGTAGAAGTGAGAGCGGTGGAAATTGAGAAGAATTCGGATGGGGTTAGGGTTAGGGATCCGGGAAGTGGAGATGGAGAAGCTAATTTGAGCTCCGATCTGAAAAACCCTAGTGCGGTTGATAAAAAGGATCAAAATTTGGCGAGGGTGGATGATAAAGCTGTGAAAATTGGGAGTGGTGATGCGTTGGGACTGAAGGAGTCTGGTGAAAAATCTGTAAGTGATGCAAAGGTTTTGGAGGGTTTGAAAGAAAAGAGGTTGAATGAAGAAGGTAGTAGTGGCGGTCGTTCGGGTATCAAATATCCGAGTAAGCTTCACGAGAAGCTTGCTTTCTTGGAAGGGAAGGTTAAGAGGATTGCCTCGGATATTAAGAAGACAAAGGAGATTTTGGATATGAATAATCCAGATACGTCGAAGGTGATACTCTCTGATATTCAGGAAAAGATTTCTGGAATTGAGAAGGCCATGAGACATGTCAATGATTCAGGTGGTAAGATGGGGTTGCCGAAAAGTACTGAGCATAGTGACAGGGATGCAAAAGTAGTTGACAAGGGCCATATTGAGCTGGTGTGTAATGCTAAGAGTTTGGTAAAAGGGTTGAACAGTGAGGACTTGGAAGCTAGGCTCTTTCCTCATCATAAGTTGCTTAAAAACTGTGCGGTGTTGAAAGAATCATTAGAAAGCTCTCAAAGTCATGGGTTCCAAGCTGTTGAAACTAGTTGTGAAGCAAAGGTTGAAGAGAAGTCATTGAGCCTTACAGATGATAACCCAATTGCGGTAGAGTTCTTGGCTTCCTTGGACCAAACTAAAGTTTCAACAAGGGATGATGGACGTGAAGGTTTGGAATGTTTTGAAGTTCAAGAAGTGGATGGTGTCACTGCTGCAGAAGTTGAAAAATCTTCGAAATTTGTCTCTGGAAAACAAAATTTGGAGCTCATTCTCACAACCGATGAAAAACTTGATGAGTTTGATGATCAGGAGAATAGACAGGAAATGTTATTTGACGAGGAAAATGAGGATACTTGCAGTTACCAGCTGAACCAAATAGGCCAAAAAACCTCAACTGGAGGGTGGTTTATATCTGAGGGAGAGTCGGTTCTTCTTGCTCATGATGATAGTTCGTGCACCTTCTATGATATTGTAAACTGTGAGGTATTTAACTTTTCTCTTCTATTGCCTGAGCTTCATTGCGTAGTTATGCTTATGTAATTGAATTATCAAAGCAATTTCAGATCATGTGCACCTTCAGTATAAAATAGGCTTAGTCAAATTAAGTTTGAATTTCTGGTGTGATTTACTTTTATTGCAAAATATTTTGATTTTCTTTCAATTATCCTATGTCAAATATTAACATTGAAAAAACCAAGGTAAAAGACATGCTTGTACTGTAGTATGAACAGATGAACAATTGGGGGACATAAAATCGTAATTGCTGAATGTGAAATTTGCATTATTGATTGATGGTTTATGGTCTCTTCAGGAGAAAGTTGTGTACAAGCCTCCTGCTGTAGTTTCACCTAATATGTGGAGAGACTGTTGGATTATCCGTGCTCCCAGTGCTGATGGTTGCTCAGGAAGGTATGTTGTGGCTGCATCAGCTGGCAATACAATGGATGCAGGATTTTGTTCATGGGATTTCTACGCCAAAGATGTGTGTGCTTTCCGGATTGAGGATGGTTCAGCCCCTTCAAGAACAGTGCTTGGCCGCTTGCCCGACAACATCTCACATGGAAGAAATGCTTTGTCTGATCTTCTGGATCCAGAACCTAGACAATGGTGGTATAGACCTTGTGGACCTCTCATTGTCTCAACTGCTAGCTGTCAGAGAGTTGTGAGAATCTATGACATCCGTGATGGTGAGCAAGTTATGAAATGGGATGTATCAAAGCCTGTTATAGCAATGGATAATTCAAGCCCCTTGCAGTGGAGAAATAGAGGAAAAGTTGTTGTAGCTGAAGCTGAAACAATTTCCCTTTGGGATGTGAACTCTCTTAACCCTCAAGCTTTACTATCTGTTTCTTCTTCTGGTCAGAAAATTTCCACTCTTCATGTGAATAACACTGATGCTGAACTAGGTGGTGGTGTTCGACAAAGGTGGATGTCAACCTTTCATTTGGCTTTTACTTGTTTTCTATTCTATTTGTGGTTCATGCATTTTACCTGTTTTGCTTGCGTTTCTTCATGGATATGTCCTCTATCATGTCCTTGAATATGTCACTACGTTACTAGTTTTTTTATGTGCGATTAATTTAATTTTTCATCTGGTTTTCTTGCTTACTTTTGGATATATCAGGTAGGAAATTAGTTCTAGCATGAGAATATACCAATTGAAGTAGAAATCTGCTTAGTATGCAAGATTCTAATAACACTTAACGTGGTTGTTTGGTTTGCAGAGTAAGTTCTGCGGAAGCAGAAGGAAATGACGGAGTGTTCTGTACTCAAGATTCTATTAACATTATGGACTTTCGGCATCCTACTGGCGTAGGCCTTAAGATACCAAAACTCGGTGTAAATGTGCAATCAGTTTTCTCTCGTGGAGATTCTGTCTTCCTTGGCTGCACTAGTGCAAGATCGGGATGGAAAAAGCAGTCTTCTTCACAGGTGCAACAATTTTCAATCCGAAAACAAAGTCTATACAGCACCTACGCTTTGCCAGAATCAAATGCTCACAGTCATTACACAGCAATTACACAAGTTTGGGGGAATTCAAACCTTGTCATGGGTGTTTGCGGATTGGGGCTGTTTGTATTTGATGCGTTGAAGGATGACAGAGTTCCATTGTTGACCAGTGATGACGGGAGTCAAAAAGCCAGAGAAACTGTTGGTCCAGATGACTTGTATGCACCTTCTTTTGATTACTTGGATTCTCGGGCACTTCTTATCTCAAGAGATCGCCCGGCACTGTGGAGGCACCTATCATAGGTCTGCAGAACGCTTGAAAATTCTTCTTACATTTATGATTATCTAGGAAAGAGGGTAGTCAGCAGCATAGGAATGTGATGCTGCAATGAGTTTTGTTATTTTGCTAAGATACTGCTGTGGTGTGTAATGTTATGTATAATGTAAGGCTTGCTGTTGAAGGCTTATTTATTAGATGGAATTAAACTTTTATTTTCTGTTATACTTGTATGTTTTTTGTCTTTGTTTGTGAGTAAAGCCTTTTTGGTAGTGTCTTAAACCTGCCCTCCATGTTTAGGTCTTCTTTCGGGATCTTTGTTTATCTTGGTTTTTATGCTTGGATTCCAAGTTGGTTATTGAAGAATCTGGGACAGAAGGGCTTTAGAACATACTTTCAGTATCCTGATGAGGCATGTACGCTGACACCCAGATTTGTGGTTTAAAGGAAATCTGTCAGATTGGCTCGTTTTGAACTACTTTTTTTAAAAAAACACTTGCTCATAAGCCTTTTTAGTAAAAGTGCTTTCATCAGAAGCACAACGGAATTTTTAATAAAATGCAAGTGCTTCTTGAAAAGAGCACACATGAAGTGCTTCTTTAATAAAGCATTTCAAGTGTTTTTTTGAACCCAGAACCACTTTATAACTTTTTCTATTAAACATGATTAGAAACAACTAAACTTTCCAAAGTCCCCAGTCTTCTTGTTTTGAAGGTTGATGGCTCCAGCAGGCAAGGGAATGAGGGAAAAGCCTTTGGAGGTTTCAAATGGCTTTAGTTGAAGTGAATTCTTCTCTTCTTGTTACCCTTGTCAAAGGCCAGACAGAGAGTAGGACCGTTTTAGGGTTGGTTTCTTAATTTTTTATTTATTTAGTACATCGATATTTTTTTTACACTAGAGGAGAAGGAGTTTGGCTAAGCCACACAATGGGAGTCTGGTTTGGTATCAAATTCGCAATCCACGAGATTCGAACCTAAGACCTTTCACTACTAAGCGAAGAAGAATATCACCAGACCGTAGTATAAGTGCCAAGTTGGTTTCTTAATGTATAAGCCTCATTTCCCACATGCAATTTCGCTTAGCATCAGTTGCTCACAAGAATCAATGGTTAGAAACTGCACACGCACGCGTGAGCGACTGACCGTATTGTGCTATTTTCCCCCAGTTCAGTAGAAGCGCACTCGGCTGATGGCCAAGCAAAACTTAGCCCCGGCTTTGGTGTTTATAAGAGCACTTCCACCGGAGCATAAATTGCCCGGCACCCAATCCAAAAACCAGCCGGCACCTAGGCTATTCACTCCAGCCGAGCATTTTGACCGGCACCCAGCCCAAGCCAGGCAAGAGACTGGCCTAAAATCGACAGACCCACATGCCGGGCCATCTGACGTCAGCCGGGCCATCAACCTCCCACACGATCAACACGTCGCAGAGCTCCTCGGGGCTGAGGTTGATTCCGGGGCGGAGGGAGAATCCGGGGCTGAGGTTGATTCGGGGGCTGAGGTTGATTCCGGGGAGGAAGGAGAATCCGGTGGGATTATCATTGCACAGGGTGGTGGGTTTTTGTAGAGCTCCACCCAACAGACGTAGTTCCAAATCCGAATGGAGAGAGAGAGAGAGATGCAGAGGTTGACGCGAGTTGGCGCCGATGTCGACCAGAGAAAGCGGAGTGAAGGGGAGGTGGGGATTTGATGGAGGGTGGAGATGGGGGGGGTATGGGGTTGGCGTGCTCTGGTCTGATGAGTGGAGATCAGAGGGAAAGAGAGGGAGAGAGGGGGAGAGGGAGAGAGCTCACGGTGAGGGAGAGAGAGCATTGCTCTTTACTTTTTATTATTTTATAATAAAAGATAATGATATTTTAATAAAATTGACTAGGCTATTTTTGTTTAGGGGTTGAGATGCTTTAGTCCATTACTGTTTACTGGGGTCTATTACTGTTCATTTGAGTGGATAAATGCGTTGGATGCTGGCACCCAGTCTTAGGGGTGGAATTGCTCTAAGCTGTAAGACACCCCTACATTCATTGTGTATTGTAAGATGAGTGGGCTAGGGTAACCTGCCCAAACTTGATTGTGGCTTTTGTTTTATTGGGTCACTGGCCCACTGCCACACATGCAACCCAAAACCTTCATCATGTCGTCGTTTTTTTTTCCCCTTTCTTTCTTTCTTTCTACAAACGATATGTTTACACTAAAGAAATGAAAAAATAAATTGATTACGAACTCGTTATTCACGAGATTCCAACCTAAGACCCTAAAACTACTCACTTACAAGTGAAACACTAAACCGTAGTAGTAAATGACTTTATCATATCATTGTTATTACCTAAATAATTACAACATCACTTAATATGTGTCTTAATCAACATTACGATAGCTATATTAGGTCCCTTGAAAAAAGGATCCCTATTCTTTTATAATGATACAAATTGTCTATTTTTTAAATATCTATCCACGAATTATTTTTACAAAAAATTAATTCAATCCGATATTATTTATTTATTTCATAATCAGAATGAATTTGACTGTTAGTTAGTACAATATTCACCAACTTCATTGCAATTATAATCTATCAAATTAGACTAAAAAAAAAAAACTTCAAATGGATGAAATTTAATATGAAGTGGTAGAAACCACTTACTAAAATTATGAGGATCTCTTTTTTGAAGGAACCTCTGTCTGTGCGCATTTGACATGACATGACAGCTTTTGGGCCACATTGGACCATTCAGTGGTTGACTTGGCTGAGCCATGCAATTATAAGAGGTTGGTTGGTTGATAGATTTCATCATCGAGGGGTCAATCTAAATTAAGGAGATTTCATATTTCTAATTTCTGATATAATAACTTGGATGTCGGCCAATAATATTATATGACTTATGTGACATCTAACATTTTTTCACAAATAAATGTGAGCGGAGGTGAGTGAAAGGTCTGATATAACTTGGGTGTTGGTTAATAATATTATATGATTCATGTGACATCTAACTTTCTTTCACAAATAAATGTGAGTGGATAGGAGGGGAGGAGAAGGGCAATAATGTTCCTCAATGCCAAATGAAGACTGTTTCTTTGATTGATATGTACGATCCTCAATGCCAAATGAAGGTTGTTCCTTTGATTGATATGTACGAAAATAGAAAGAAGAAAAACGTGCAAACTTCTCTCAAGATTGCCCAATATGTTGCCCATTATCATTGGTCCCTCAACTTTAATTCAACTGGAGAAATGGTCCCTTAACTTTAACCCAATTGTAGCAATGGTCCTTCCAACATAACTCGTTTTGACAAAATTTTTGACGTAGTTGACAAAAAGGATCATAATTACACACTTTGATGAGTTGAGGGACCCTAATTATATAAATGGTTATTCCAACATAACTTATTTTGACAAAATTTTGACTAAATTGATTAAAAGGACTATAGCTACACATTTTGACAAGTTGAGGGACCAATGGTAATGAATTTTTAGTTGAGGGACAATTGCTCCAATTTGATTAAAGTTGAGGGACCATTGCTACAATTTACTCTTTTTAAAAAGGGTTTATATCACAAATGGTCCCTGAAATTGACCCCATCAATCATGATGGTCCCTGAAATTGAAAATCGATCAATGTAGTCCCTGAATTTTAACTCGCGAATCAATGTGGTCCTTCTGTTAGTGTTCCGTCCAAATTAACACTAAAACAAGGTTAGAGAACCAATTTTTCATGGTAAAATGACCAAAAAAAGGTTAGAGAACCACTTTTTTTTGTTTTTATTTTAGTTTTAGCACCAAATCCATGAAAAAATGGAGAGAAAAGTGAAGATGGAAAAAAGAAAAGAGAGGTAGTAAGTAAAATTATAAGTAACAGGGTTATTTTTGATCATTTTACCATGAAAAATTGGTTCTCTAACCTTTTTTTAAAGTTAATTTGGACGGAACACTAACAGAAGGACCACATTGATTCGCGAGTTAAAATTCAGGGACTACATTGATCGATTTTCAAATTCAGGGACCATCATGATTGATGGGGTCAATTTCAGGGACCATTTGTGATATAAACCCTTTTAAAAATTTATGGGTAAATCACAAAAAAACTACCTCAACTATTGGGTAATTAACAGTTTCATACCTCGTCTTTAAAAAATTTCAATGTTATACCTTATCTTCGAATTTGTTGCAATGTCATACCTTCCGTCAATTTCTCCGTTAAATGCTGATGTGGCACATTTTATATTAAAAACTTAAAAAAATATTAATTAAATATTAAAAAATAAAAAATAAAAAATAAATAAAAAGAAAAAAAAAAGAAAGAAAAAAACCCGTGCAACCCAGAAGAGGAAGAAGAAGGAGGAAGAAGAAGGAGGAGGAGGAGGAAGAAGAAGGAGGAAGAGGAGGAGGAGGAAGAAGAAGAAGGAGGGAAAAAAAAAGAAGCCCCAAACCCGTGCAACCCAGAAGAAGAAGAAGGAGGAGGAGGAAGAAGAAGGAGGAGGAAGAGAAGAAGAAGAAGAAGAAGAAGAAGAAGAAGAAGAAGAAGAAGAAAAAAAAAAAGAAAGAAGTTTCGGCCCCCACCCCCCAACCTGCCCTGCCCAGAAGAAGAAGAAGAAGAAGAAAAAAAAAAAAAAAGTTTCGGACCTGCCCGGAAGAAGAAGAAGAAGAAATTTTTTTTTTTTTATTAAATTTATTAATAAATTTATTAATAATTTTTTAAGTTTTTAATAATATTTAAGAATTTTTTAATATAAAGTGTGCCACGTGGCATGCCACGTCAGCATTTAACAGAAGAATTGACAGACAACTGACGGAAGATATGACATTGCAACAAATTCGAAGATAAGGTATAACATTGAAATTTTTTAAAGACGAGGTATGAAACTGTTAATGACCCAATAGTCGAGGTATTTTTTGTAATTTACCTAAAATTTATTTACTTATTCAAGAACTAATGTTTATGAAGAGCTAAGCCACACAATAGACAACTTAAAGAATGTGTAATTTGTTAATATTTTAGTTCAAATGACAACTTGAGCGTGTCCTACATCATCTTACTTGAAGAGCTAATTAACATTGCTTAATTTTAATTTTTTTAGTACATCGATATATTTTTACACTAAGGAGAGTTAGAGTTCGGTTAAGCTACACAATGAACAACCTAATTTGGTATCAAATTCGCTATCCACAAGATTTGAACTTAAGATCTCTTACTTTTAAATGAAAAAGAATACTATTGGACCGTAGTACTGGATGATCTTAATTTTCAATTTAAAATCATTACTTTAGGATATGTTTCATGGGGCATGGCATGAGGATTTAATTAAAGCTTTGGTAAATGGAAGTCATATTTCTCTAGAGGATTTGCCATTTCGAAATCATGAAACCACAAGTTCCAACTGTGGCGAGTGGCAACTGACATAAGCACACTCCTCATCGTCATCCCTGAATAATAGTTAATTATGAATTCAATAAAAAAGCTAGCATAATTGCACTGGCCACCACATGCACAGGTTAAGTGATCAGATGACCTGAAAAGGTTGTACGCCTAAAGGGATGCTTTCGATATTTTGAGACTTTCAGTGACCTTTTTGTTCTACTCGATTTGCTTTTTATCTCATCGTCCTAATTCGTAGGACTTTTCAGTCCTTTAGATTTGAGAATGTCCTACATCGTTCTACTCCAAAAAATTAAAATCGTCTAATCTTTTGTTTTTAATGGGAAAAAAAGTATTTGATCAGTTATATAAACGTACAAAAGATCGTCTAATGGTCTTTTTCAATAGTAGAAAAAGCTTCAAATTTAAGTAATTCATTTAGGAGATGTTTCATGGGGGCTTTGGCACAACGAATTGATTAAAGCTTCTTGAGTTAATATTTGAATTTTGGACTTAAAGGAAGGAAAGTCCAAAAGAACTAAGGTTACGGCGGGAATGAATGAGACCCTCTCTGGGCCGGTTACTATAGAGGAGGTTAAGTCTGCGGCCTTGCAGATGGGGGGGTCTAAGGCCCCAGGACCGGATGGATTTTCGGGGATTTTCTACCACAAACACTGGGATATCTTAGCAGCGGATGTTAACGAGATGGTTGGGTTTTTGTTGAAGGGTCAGGAGGATCCAAGAAGATTAAATGCAACTCATTTGGTGTTGATTCCTAAGGTCCAAAACCCGGAAATGGTCTCCCAATTTAGGCCAATTAGCTTGTGCAACTACTCTTACAAAGTTCTGTCAAAGGTTTTGGCAAATCGACTTAAAGCTTTTCTTCCGGATTTGATTTCACCTACTCAAAATGCGTTTGTGGCTGGTAGACAGATTCAAGACAACATTGGAATTGCTCATGAACTTTTCCATTTTCTGAAAAATAGGAAAGCAAGATGCAACTGGGAGTTGGGGATAAAGCTGGATATGCATAAGGCCTATGATCGGGTAGAATGGGACTTCCTGATGGCAGTGATGGAGAAGATGGGTTTTAACAGAAATTGGAGGAATCTGATTCTCGGATGTATTTCGTCTGTCAACTTTGCTATTCTCTTGAATGGTCAACCGGGCAAGAAGTTTGCTCCTTCCAGAGGATTAAGGCAGGGGGACCCGCTCTCCCCATATTTGTTTTTACTGGTTAGTGAAGTCTTCTCCCTCCTGATTCAAAAACATAGTGATCTCGGCCATCTAAGAGGAATTAGAATGAGCTCTCCTGGCCCCACCATTTCACATATCTTTTTTGCGGACGATACTCTTATTTTTCTGAAGGCGGATGTGGAAAACTGTCGACAGCTATCCAAAGTGATTGAAGACTACTGTTCGGCCTCTGGGCAGAAAGTCAATAAATCCAAGTCTAGTATCTTCTTTGGGTCAAATGTTCCGGTGCAGCTGTCCACTCAATTGGCGTCTATCCTTGGTATGGAAATAGTGGGGGATCCTGGATCTTATCTGGGGGTTCCTGCTATTTGGAGTCGCTCTAAGAAAGCTGGTCTGGCCTATATCAAGGGGAGATTATTGGAGAAACTGCAAGGATGGAAGAAAGTCTTTTTGTCTCAAGCGGGGAGGGAGGTTCTTATTAAAGCCGTGGCTCATGCTATTGCGGCTTACCCGATGAATCTTTTCAAGTTCCCGGCTTCGTTCTGCAAGGAGTTAGATGCCGTGATCTCGAATTTTTGGTGGGGACAAAAGGAGGGAGAGCGCCGCATTCATTGGATTGCCATGGAAAAATTGGGGTGGGCTAAGGAGAATGGCGGTTTAGGGCTCAGAAATTTCGAAGTGTATAATGATGCTCTGTTGGCAAAACAATGCTGGAGGTTAATCGACGATCCAAACTCGTTATGGGCAAAGGTGTTAAAGGCTAGGTACTTCCCTCATTGCTCTTTCCTTGAGGCAAAGCGAGGTGGGAGAGCTTCTTGGGTTTGGTCAAGCCTTCTGAAGGGAAGAGATATCCTTTTAAATGGAGCCCATTGGCAGATTATGAATGGTAGGGACATAAAAGTGTGGGGGGGTCGTTGGGTTTCGGCTCTCCCGTCGGGTAGGCCTACCCCTTTGGGCTCGGTCCAAGTCTCCCGAAACTTGAGGGTGGAAGCCCTAATTAATCAAGTGAATGGGGGCTGGGAGGTGGAGTTTCTGCAGCCTTTTCTCGAGCAGCCCGAGTTAGAGGCTATTTTGGATTTGCATATTGGTGACCCCTCGCGACGTGACCGTTTGATTTGGCCTTTTGAGAGGAAAGGGAATTTCTCGGTTAAGTCAGGGTACCACTGGGCAATTGGTAGACACCGCTCCTTCTCAAGCAGTTCTCTTTCCCTCATCCCTGCTCGCTTCTGGAAGTTGGTTTGGAACTTAAAAGCCCCCCCAAAAATAAGATGTTTTTTGTGGAAGACCCTTCATGGGGCGCTTGCAACAATGGAGAATCTAGTACGAAGGAGGTCGGCCCCGTCCCCGCTATGCCCTATCTGTCTGTTGGAAGAGGAAACGCTTGAACACCTATTTCTTCTTTGTCCCTGGGTGAGTGCTATCTGGCGCGGAGGTTGTTTCAGTTTGTGTGTGGATGCCTCAGCTACTGTGCCGTGGGTTCAGTGGCTGCTGCAAGTGTTCACTTCGGTGAAGGGTTCGAAGGAGGTATGTCTCAAGATGTTTTCGTATATTGCCTTTACATGCTGGAATATTTGGAAGTCTAGATGTAATCTCCTTTTCAACAACCAACGGACTAACCCAAGGCAAGTAATATTAGCCTCATCCCTCTCGGCTTCGTCCTATACCGCTGCTCATCTTGCTCTGGTGCCCGAGACCAGCACGGGTCCAATTGTTTCTGAGAATGGAATTAGGTGGAGTCCGCCGAATATGGGAAGTGTAAAGATAAATGTGGATGCTAGCTGGGATCTTAGGACTAAGTCGGGCTTCGTTGGGGTGGTGGCGAGGGATGGGGAGGGACGGTTTCTGGCAGCATAAAGGTATAGTGGGAAGGCGTCCAGTGCAGATATGATGGAGGCTCTGGCTATTCTGAATGGCTGTAGGCTTGGAAAAAGTAGGGGATGGAGCTCTGTTATTATCGAATCTGATTCGTTGGAGTCAATTTCTTGTCTAAAGAATATGGCAAGGAATGGTAGTTGGGATGCTTTTCCTATCTTGGTGAAGTGTTGCAGCCTAGGTAAGGATTTTCCTGACTGCCGCTGGTCTTGGGTCCCAAGATCGGCCAATGCAGCGGCGGACTGTTTAGCGTCGAGTAAGTGCAGGGAAGCTTGTGATCAGATTTGGGTCGATCGACCCCCATCTTCCCTTGTTCATGTTCTTTGTAATGACGGCCTTCCCTGCCCCCCTTAGTTGTTTTGTTTGGGTTATGCGATGTGGGACGCTTTAGCATTAGATGCGGCGTCGTGGTATTGTTTGTGAACCACTCGTATTTCGTTCCTTGCTTTATTGGCGCCTTGCCTCTTGGGTAGGCTTCTTTGTATTGGCTTGGCATTTTTGCCTTAAATGTTATCAGGTTTCCAAAAAAAAAAGTAGGGAGACTTGCCCGAGGCCCAGCACCAAGCCCAGCCATCCATTTCAAGACAGTATGACGGCTCCTCATTAATGCAAATGCTATGTGCTTACAAGAGAAGTGACAACAGATGGAAATCAGCCTACTCTCAGCCCAAAAGCACTTTCTAATGGCAGAGCATGTAAAAAAAGATGATGACTCACTGAAGTGCTTTCGGGCAAAGCCTGCAATAGCCAAGACAAAATGCATATAAAAAGGAAGACAGGGCCCAGAGACAAAGACACTCAACCAATCAAACAAACAAGCATACAAACTCTGCTCTCAAACCAGTTCGTACCTTCCAACCCCTTTTTAGCAATAGTTTCCTTAGAAAGACATCTTTTGTCCAAGTGTAAAAGCTCTGCTACATTCCCTAGATACCGTAGTATCGATTCCCTCGTGTAAACTTGTTTACCATCCGTCCCCTTTTAAGCACACAACCCTCTGTAACCACAAAGAGAAGAGACTGCAAGATGTTCAACCTTGCCCGACAAGGTGAAATCTTGCTCGACTCTCTTTTTCTTGTCTTTCAATTAATAGATCTAGTATTATGATGTATACTCTAGTTTGTATTCAAGTCATTTCCAGTCATTTGATGATCAAAAGTTCAATTGGGTCTCAGATCTGGTCCACTTAGTGGTTTTTACTGTCGTAAAAGGCTAAATGGGAATTAAACCGATGACTTAGTCAGATATGGACCTCTACCCTTTAAGCATACAAGATAATGAACTAAAAGTCCTTGATCTCAAGGCACAAAAAATAACTTAATGTAGACTTAACCTATCTACGACAACCATTTGATAACAAGAAGTTAGAATAACTTAGGGCGCAAGAAATCGACTTAAACACACTTGTTTTACATCTGCCATACTGAGATGGCAGTGGTACGCCTTAGCATTTAGTTAGTTTTGATTGCGAGCCTCAAGGCCTGCACCTAAGGCCTTACAAAGGCACCTTTCAGAACTAACTCTGTCCTTCTCTTGCAGCCTCTCAACAAGCAGGAGCCCAACAACCAACCAAAGTGCAAACTCTTCGGGGAGCTGTGTGCTCGATCCAGGGACCCTCTCCAGCAAAATTCCTGCCCGAACAGCTTCATATTGGTTGGGTTAATGGAAGTCATGTTTCTCTAGAAGGATGTGCCCTTTCGAGATCCTGAAACCATGACTCCAGTTGAGGCGAGTGGAAACCGGCAAGAAGACACTCCTTATCGTCGTCCCTGCATAATAGTTAATCTATATGCGTATAGTTTGATCACCCAACGAGTTTTATGCAAGAGTAATGTTAGATAGACTAAAATTGTAGACTAAATTTATAAATTAAATGATGTGTCACCAATAAAAAATAAGCACGTGAATCAGCACTTAAGTAATAATCCAATCATCAACTTCATGTCATTTAGTTTACAAAATATAGTCTACACATTTAGTCTCCATAGCATTGCCCTTTATGAAAAATGAAAAATGAAAGCGCAATAATTTATTTATTTTTCTTAAAAGGGGGACAACTGGTGGCAAGCCACGGTTATCCACCCCTTCCGGGGGTCGGGAAGACTCACAGAGACATTTCAACCTCCCCCTGGCCACAAGTCTGGCTTCCACACCAGCAGCGGGTTTCGAATCCAAAACCTCCAGTTTTTAATTTAAAGGAAGCCTCACAATCTGCCATTTACCACTGAACCACTAGCTCGTGGTTGAAAGAGCAATAATTATCAAACGGTAACTTAGTTAATTTTTCAAGAGTGACTACAAAATAAAAAATTCTGATCAACATGTAGTTAGAACAAAAAATGAAAGAGAATAAAGAAAAAATTTAAATGAAAAGATTACTAGCATTTCTAACACCTAAATAGGCCTTGCCAAGTTTTATTCTTAAAATAAAAACTCTTAAATTAATCTAAACTTTAAACTTGTCCAAATGCCAAAAACTAAAAACTTTAAACTCGTCCTTGAGATCTTACTGAAATGACATTTGAACTTTGTACATGCAGAATTTGATCATATGTTATTCCCGATGAAGATTTGTGTATAGGTAGATAAAGGTGTTTATTACTTATTAGATTGTATGCTTTACATAACAAAATCTCATAAAAATCTCAACTACTTCTTTATAAAGCACAAAAATTGTTTATTGTTGCAGTCCTATTAGATTAGAAATATGATTGTGTAAATCCTAGTGTATTAAGGAATATATTTGAATATTTCCTTTAGTAGTTAATATCTTATTAGAGTTGTAATCCTAAAAGGGTAAGAGATTAACCTTCCCTATTATTATAAATAAAGGCACAATGGGGTGAAATAGAACACACCTCACAATTACACATCTCTCTCTTCTCTCTCAATGTGCCACACCCTCTCTCTCTATGGCCTCCATAATTGTTCAGTAAATTATGCCTACAACACATTATCAGCACGTTCTTGACGTTGCGCTAAAGAGAGTTTTGATCTTCAGTCAGGGGAATATTACGTTTTAATCATTATTTTTATGATTAAATTATTATTTTATTGATCGAGAAAAAAAAAACTGGGATTTTTTTTTTGCGGCACCACCGCATTATCGTGACACCATGCTGGACCACTGCGCTGACCTGAAGCCCAGCTGCGTGGGGAAACGGTGTCGTATTAACACCTGGACAAGGCACACAACCCTTTGGGCTCGCTGCCCTATTGGAAACTAACTAGGCTTCGACCTGGGTTGCATAACCTACGGGCCTGAAGCACCGGTCTAACCCGAAGACCATAACGCACAAGCCTTTGGCTTGTTGGGCTTGCTACCGCCCCAGCTCGCATGTTTCGCAGCCAGCCCTGCAGGCTGGGCTTGTCCCACGGCCCAAAAACCAATGCCAGCTTGTGGTTGGGCTTCACGTGCACATCCTAGGGCTAGCAGTCATCCGCACCAATTTTTGGCCTAAATGCTAGCAGTCTTGCTGCTGGGCTGCCTAGTTTCTTGGACCGTGGCCTACAACCACATGTGGGTTGCTTAGCAACCAATCACGAGGCCCAAAAGCTTCTAGGGCTTTGCCCTACTCACGACACCCAAGCCCAAATGCTATTGGGCTATGATTTTTCGAATCCAATGCTAATTTTTGGCATTTTAAATAATTTTAACCCAAATGTTATTATTATTTTTGCTTCGACGATCGATCTCGTTTGGTCCCGATCTATTGAATTAATTAAAAATGACCTGCAGTCCATTAATCTGATAATTAATCCAAAATTATTGACCTGAATATCACTTTTGGACATTATCGATTAAATAGTTTATTTTTATACTTTGAACCGTTGACATCCTTTCGTAGTCCTGAAGCGCTCACACTTGAGTTCTCGAAACAACTCAAATCCACTACACTTAAATCAGCATATTGTATTATGTGTTCTTGCAGGAACCTCTCTTTTATGAACTAAATGTTCATAAACTAAATTGAACCTGTAGTTTCAAATTTGGCGCCTTTGGAACCTGAAGTTTTCTTAAAACAAAATACCAATGAAAACCCAACGTTTTTCATGAAAACCATGTCTTAGAACTCGAATGTTCTAACCTTGATGCTTATGGATGATTCATTCCTATAACACCAATCACAATCTTGTTCCCTCCAATTATGTGGATTGTCGAACCGTGACAAGTTCGATTTCCCTTATTTGGACATTTCTAATAGAAACCACTTTATGTGGGGTACAAGACGTGAATCTCCACTTGACTATCAAGAAGCTGAGAAACCATTGAAGCCAACAATGGCATTGAAGAGCTGAATAAGCCTCTGCCATGATCTTTATTCGAAGACTAATGCTCGGAGCATTAGGAAGTACCTCCCGAATGATGATTCCTTGGCTATTTGGCTCTCTCCTACAAATTGTCTAATCATGAAAGACATTGCCTAAAGCACACCATGATTACGTCTATGAATGAGTAATTTTGAAGTTTATAAATCCGATTGAATTTTGACTAGAGAATACTTTTCTCGTTTTTCCATGTTTCTAACCCGTTCCTAAAGCAGCAGTGTAGAAAGCGAAAGTTTACCAAATTCTTAGATCTGATTACTACCATAAACGTGAGAGAAAGGTATAGACCCAGCTTCGGTTGGAGTCTACCGAACGGTATAGACTCAGTTAGGCTAGAGTCTACCGAATGGCTCAACCCAGTTCGGTGAAAGCCTACCGAATGGTGGTGCCTTGCTTCGGCAGTGATGCACTGAAAGGCATGCTCTGCTTCGACAGAGGTGCACCGAACGGTACTGCTCTACTTCGGCAGAGGTTTACCAAACAAACCCCTCCAGCTTCGGTTGGAACTTACCGAATCCAATTTTGGGTTTGTCTCTCTTACAATCCAATTTTGAGTTCGTTTTTACAACATATGGTATAATCAAGGCCTGCCAAGGTGTGACATCATGCCCCAAGCGTGCTCATTGGCACCTAAGACCTAAAACTTCGAGAATAAGGGATAATATTCCCAAACCTTAACCCTATAGAATCTACTTCCGACTTGATGGAATAGATCATTGGTTATGCACCTGTTCGTGCCTCTACCAGTGTCATTAAGGAGTACCATTCTCGTAGTCAGTATGTGAAACTAATTTTGCTCCGCCGAACATTGTTGGAAGAGCAAAATTTTGACATGGATGGCATTGTTGCCCAAATTCCCTCAGTAAACCATTTACTTTGTGAACATTTTCCCATGTTCTTGGATTCAAGTTTGTTGATTGTTTTCGTTATGGATAATCTTATTGATATTGTCCTCGAATACGAGTTAATTGAATCATGTTTCCTAAAACATGTGACTGAATTCAATTAAACATGTGATTAGGTAGGAATGTGGGAAAGTTAGTTGTCTGGATGAGTGCGATACTACGCACACTAACTGTACACCTAAATCACATCTGTTGCAACGACTTTAGGTCTATCCAACTTGATTAAGAGCATTGGCACGCTCCTCGTTGTATAAATGGTACTACATTACCATTTAAGAGACCTTATACTCTATCCATTCTGGAAGAACGTCGTTGAGTTTTTTTAAGGATATTCGAGACAACAATGATTATTAATGAAACCACTGAAGAAAAAAAAAGTGAAATATCTTTGCACCACCTCAAAAAATAAGCCTGAAGCTTTGATTTGGGGCCAATGGGCTATCTCCCAAATGGGAACACGCAACCTATGGCCGGCCTGGAGCCTGGTGATTGAGCAGTTTACTTGTTTTGGCACGACCATTTGGGACACTTAGGTCGAATAATGATGCTACAACGCATCTCCTTACCCAAAGTAAGGATCTTGTGCCTACAAACACACTTTAACAAGCCTTCTCATTAGGGAAATTAATTTTCTAAATCATCCCTCGCAAAGATACAAAACGACTCTCTTTTCACAGTGGATTCAAGGGAATATATGTGGACTAATCCAGCCAAAATGCGGACCATATAAATACTTATGGTTTTGGTTGATGAATCGAAAAACTGGTCACATGTTTGTCCACACATATTGCTGCTAAACCTCCTAGCTGATTTTAAGGGTTCACCACCCTACTTATCCCTTAAAGTCTGGGAGACTGGATAATGCCAGAGAGTTTATATTGACGATTTTCGATAAAGTATTGCATGTCTTTTGGGTTCATAATTGAATATCGAATTTCCATGTTCACTCCAAATAGCCTCCCATAGTGATCATAAAGCGCAATTTAAATGATCGCCAGGACCTTGGTGAATGTACCAAGTTTTCGGTCTCTGCTTAGGCCATCTCCAACCGAATGGTCCAGAGGGCTAGAGGGCCGAAAATAGCCCGAAAATCGTCTCCAACTGAGGGCTAGGCCAGAGGGCTCTGGAATCTGGGAGGGCCCCACTGGCTAGACAAAAATATTTTTATTAATTACTATTAGTGTCGGTTATAACCGACACTAATAATTTAAAAATTTTGAATGCAACGGCTAGCCAGTCAGCTAGCCGTTGTATTCAATTTTTTTTATATGAATTTAAACTTTTTTTTCCTTTTTTTCCTTTTCATATGAATCAAATTTTGTTTCAATTTTTTTTAAATTCAATTTTTTTCCTATAACTTCTATTTTACAAAATTTGATTCATATTTTTTTCATATAACTTCTATTTTACAAAATTTGTTTCATATTTTTTTTAAATTCCATTTTTTTCCTATAACTTCTATTTCACAAAATTTGTTCAATTTTTTTTAAATTCTATTTTTTTCCTATAACTTCTATTTTACAAAATTTGATTTGAATTTAAGTTGTAGTTTTAAAATAATAAATTATGTTTGGCCCTATGGCCCTTTGGCCCTCGGTTGGAGACGGTTTTTTGTGACAGGGCTAAAATGAGCCCTCTGGCCCTCGGTTGGAGGCGGAGGCAAATATGGTCCTGTACTGTTCATTAAAATATTAATATCTCTGAGAATCTTGGAAGGTTAGAGGGCTCAAACTAGCCCTCTGGCCAGCCAGAGGTTGGAGATGGTTTTAGGGCTATGCAATCTTTTACACACCTATGTTGGTCTCCCTTGAGGACCATTGCCAACTGACCTATTTGACGTTATAGTTGGTTACTAGGTACGAACCTGACACTTTGTATTTACGCATTTGAGTGTTCATTCCATGTGCCAAGTTGCGCCGCCACAATGTACCAATATGGGTCCTCAAAAGAAGGATGTGAATCTTTGTCGATTATGATTCTCCTTCACACTAGCTCTCTTAGTGCCCTTGCATGCGATCTCTTTACCGCTCATTTTCGGGTTGTCACTTCAATGAGATAGTTTTCCCGCCGTTAGGGGGAGATAAGAACGTCAACATTCCTGGAGAACGACGAGAATTTGCGTGGATGTTTCCCACTATGTCTCATCTCGATCCCCGTACCGCACAAGTATGATAAGCAAGTGCGATGTATTCTAGATTTCAGAATGTTGCTCCATACGCATTCCTCTGATCTAATTAAAGTGACGAGATCATATACCAACTGCAAACATACCTGCAAGGATAGACGTACTTAACGGATGTCAAGTCAACATCCCCGAAGGGTATGCCGCCCCTGTTGGACGGTCTGGTACACTAGCGGATAGCCAATCAATCTTTCTTTGGCTAGAGCATGACAAATCACTTGGTTCATAGGATTCACTTCCTTAGAAGAGGAAGACATGACACAATAATGAATCCATACTAATCGCCGTCTCAAATCATTTCCATTTCATGAGATTAATCTGGATTACTCCCGAGACTTGAAGTTCTTGGTCCAGTATACTAGTTTGGATGAGTTAATAGAATTGAAATGAGATTACCATCGATGATGTTTTCACTTATATGGTAGTTACCGACATACATGAAAAGCGACGATATCGAATCGTGTTCTGTTGATTAAGTGACAACGTAGAACTGATTGGACAACCGAAATTACAATCTAGGTTAAAATTCCTTACCAAAGTGTGTTTTGGACCTATCATTCCTACGCTGCCCAAGGAAACCCCATTGTGTTACAAGTGGAAAAGGAAGCGTAATGAGATGAGTGAAATAGTGCGATATGATGCACACCTTACGGCGTAAGGTTTCTATCAAACATCCTATGATTGATAGCAACGTTAGGAAATGTGGTTAGTGGTTTCTCCATGGGGATATAGATACGGAGATTTACATGTAAGTTCTTGAAGAACTACATGGACTAGTTCAAATAGTTCCAAACCACAAAATACCCTCTTAACTTGTTTGAGGCGTTCACTTACAGATTGAAATAATCCGACTGATGTGGTATACCTGTCTAAGTGATTATTTGATCAGTCAGGGATATGAATGAATGCCCTTACGTGTTAAACTATGAAGTCTTATTCTGAATTGCTAGAGTTACAGTTTATGTCATTGACACGAATCTTACTAAGACACCAGAAGAGCATGAGAAAACTGCCTCGCACCTGAAGATGGAATTTGAAATGAAGGATCTTGGGAAACTCTTTTATGCCTTGACCTAAAGTTGAAGCATTGTTCTGATGGTACTTTGGTATACCAGTCGAACTACACCCTGAAGGTGTTACTTTTGAGTATACCTGTGTTCGTCTATACGCTATATGCAAATGAGACCCTTGAAGAGGTTATGGAATCCGAAAATCCATATTTAAGTTCAACTTTGCGCTTCATTGTACTTAGCTCATTGCATTAGACAAGCACTACTACAAAATTATATGTAAGTGGCAGTCCAAAAAACGTGTATTACTGTCGGATTTTAAGCAAAATCCGACAGAAAATGGATGCAGTGGCAAATATAATAACCGACAGATTTGCCAGCGTCAGGAAATGAATTTTTCGACAGAAAATATTCAAAAACTGACAGAAATCATGTCGGTTATAACCAACAGGATATATATTTTTAATAAATAACTAAAAGAATTTATGTTGATTTTATCCGACAAAAAATACAAAAATCGCCAGGAATTCTGTCGGTTATAACCGACAGAACATTTATTATAAGAATAAAAAAAACATTATTGTCGGATAAAACCGACAGAACATATATTAATAATAATAAAAAAAAATTTCTGCGATGGCTCAAGAAGCAATTATCGGTGGGCTTGCAATCCTCATATGCACTTCCATGGCACCGGCCTCCCTCAACATCCTAACGATTTTCGAAGACGTGGTTCCTCTAACGACGAGTTATCCACAACCACAACCCTCTTCCCCTCCAACACAGCCCGAATCGGGGATAGCTTGAGCTTCACGCCAAAGTCCTTAATCTTTTGCGATGGCTCAATGAAGGTCCTCCCAACATAGTGAGATCTAATTAGATCTTCTGCATTTTCCATATCCCTTGCATTCACCATCCGAAACCTCGCCGGTGCTCGATCTCAAAAAATATTTCTGCATTTTCCAAAACAACCATCAGAAAACCAAAAGCGACCATTTTCACATTTTTCAGCAACTTGGAAGCTCATTGAGGCAATTCGACAAACACTTAGAGCACTACCTGTTGAGAGAGGTAAACGGCGAAGAAGGAAACCCACCACCAATGCTTGCCGTACTGTGAGCTCATATCGGTGAACCGCCAGTCCTCCCTGGCACCCCATTGCCAATTATCCAGCCTAAAGTAGTTGTGGGTAAGCTTGAGGCTCCAAACCCAAGTCAGCAAAATTGCAATCGTCGACCGCCACCGGTTGTAATCCGCCAGCGGGTGAGATCCATAGTAGTGAACGAGCATTTCAGAGATAGCTAAAGTTAGGGTTTATGAACTTTGGTTGCAAGTGTTCGAACTGGAAGTAAATGAGGCGAGAAGAGAAGGAGAAGAAAATGAGGAGAGGAGAAAAGGGGGAAGGGAGAAGCACCGGCGCAAGGAGGAGATGGAGGGGTTATATTGTGGAAATGTTTCATTACTGTCGGTTTTAACCGACAGAAACATTTTTTAAAATAAAAACCGACAGAAACTTATCATTAATGTCGGTTATGACCGACAGAAACAAAAAGTTGCAACAATCCCCCCAAAATTCCCTCTGAAAATTTTAAATTTTTCCCCCAAAATTTTTAAATTCGCCCCCCAAAATTTTGTTACGATTTTAAAAAATAAAATAATAATTGTTTGGTTTAATAAATTAATAAATAATATGTATTTAAATAGAATATGTTTTTAAAAATTAAATAAATAATTGTTTGGTTTAATAGATAATTTTTACATTTTTGGTTTAATAGATAATGATCCATGTAAAATATGTGATAAAGAAATAAAAAGAGAATTGTACGATGAAAATGTCATCACACAAACTAAATATTGTCTAATCAATACTTGAAAAACATAAATAAAAATTGGGGCAGTTTGATCCACGTCCAAAAACTTCATCTGTTTTCGGATTGGGTCCAATTTTATTTGATTTTTTATTACACCTATTTTGCCCCTTGAAAATAAAAAAATATTTAAATTCTTTATTTTTGAATTTAAAATTTTAAAAATTTGAATCTTCAAATACCTTTATCTACCCGTTTTCTAATTAAAAACATTTTAAAAACACGTTACAACCAATCTTATAAGTTTATCAAAAATTAAAAGAAACGTTGTCGAGGTTGATAAGAAATTTGTGATGTAGGTAGATAATATTAATTAATTATAAATAATCAATTATAATTAATTTAATAATACAAGTAAATCTAGAATAAAAGGATAATGTTAATAGAATGCATTGAACGAATTCGATCTTATAGGAATGCATTGAACGAATTCGATTTTGATGATTTTTTACAGCTACACTCCTCGATCCTATAAGAATGCATTGAACGAATTAGATCTTCAATTTAAAATATTTACACTAGTGGATACCACAAAATCTTATTTTATACTTGATGGGGAAGTATAACATTAACTCTAAGTGTTTGTTTAATCTACCGTTTTGACTAGATTTCCATTCTACGAAACTTTTTTTCAATGATCCAACCGTCAAATTTATTTGTACACACTCCGAGATTGCATACGTAAAAAATAGTAAAAAACAAACATTCAGAGATTACGTAACGAAATAAAAGTTTTCGACGGTTATAAACGAAAAATCATAATTTAAAGGTTATTTTAGCTTCGATCTTGATGATTTTTTACAGCTACACTCCTTGACCCTATAAGAATGCAATGAATAAATTTGATCTTCAATTTAAAACATTTACACTAGTGGATACCACAAAATCTTATTTTATACTTAATGGAAGTATAACATTAACTCCTAAGTGTTTATTTAATCTACCGTTTTGACACGATACACATTCTACAAAACTTTTTTCAATGATCTAACCGTCAAAATTGTTTGTACATACTCCGAGATCACATACATAAAAAATCACAAAAAACAAACATTCAGAGATTAGGTAACAAAACAAAAGTTTTCGACAGTTATAAACGAAAAATCAAAATTTAACGGTTATTTTAGCTTCAATTTTGATGATTTTTTACAACTACACTCATCGACCCTATAAGAATGCATTGAATGAATTCGATCTTCAATTTAAAATATTTACACTAGTGGATACCACAAAATCTTATTTTATACTTGATGGGGAAGTATAACATTAAGTGTTGGTTTAATCTACTGTTTTGATGTGATACACATTCTACGAAACGTTTTTCAACGATCCAACCGTCAAACTTATTTGTACACACTCCAAGATCGCACACGTAAAAAATCGTAAAAAACAAACATTCAAAGATTAGGTAACGGAACAAAAGTTTTCGATGGTTGTAAACGAAAAATTACAATTTAACGGTTATTTTAGCTTCGATTTTGATGATTTTTTGTAGCTACACTCCTCGATCCTATAAGAATGCAATGAATGAATTCGATCTTCAATTTAAAATAATTACACTAATGGATAAATCGTATTTTATACTTAATGGAAGTATAATATGAACTATTAAGTGTTTGTTAAATCTATCAATTTGATGCTTGCCTGTGAGGGAGCATAATCCTTATTACAAAAATGATAGAGCTTCATATTGTAGTCTATTGTTATTATTCTATCAGAAAATTTATGGCTCGTGGGAATTGGGTTCATTAGACTTTAGGGTTATGAGTGAAAAAAAAATTTTAAAATATGTGTTTATTTATTTATTTATTTTTAATCAATATAACATTTTAAAATAATAAAATTTTCATTTCTATCGGTTATAACCGCCACAATTAACTTTAAAACCGACAGAATATGTCAAAAATATTTTAAAATAGGATTAAAAAATGCTTTCGGTTATAACGGACAGTATTTTTTTGATATCCGTCAGTAAATATCCACCAGGAATTTATGTCGGATATAACCGACATGATTTTTCTAATATCCGCCACCATCATCCGCCACCTAAAGCTAATATTGTAGTAGTGAAGGCATCTCCTTCGCTGTTGATCTATTTGTAAAGATACAACACCACGCCTACATGCAATCACTGAATTGGTATTAAAGACATACCCTGAAGGTACTACAATTTTGGGCAAATCCCAATGCATCCCAATGCATCCCGAGCAGATCCGACCCCCTGATCCTCGTAATGATGTTTGCCTTGTTGTTATGTTGACGCTGGTTACTTATCAAACCCACACAAGGCAAAATCCCCGAATGGTTATGTCTTTACCGTTAAGGGATATCACAATATCTTGGAGGTCCACGATATGACCTAAGTTGCAAAATCTTTGAATCGTTCCAAGACTCACCTTACTTCACTACGCCACACATGAGACATGGTTATGAGTTCTTGTTGAGCATATTCAAAGTACTTGCTGTTTTCATCCATTGTTGAGTCCTAACGACGATCCATGAAGACTATGCCACATGTATCAATTCGACCAAGACATGATACATCAACAAAGTCAATGCCAAGACATATTGCGTCTACATCTATATCTACATTAACAAAGCATCAGGAGATTCAAGTCAAGCTAACCGATTCTAGACAACCTTGCCGACCTCTATATGATGTTACTGCCGAAGTCAACCTTCCAGAAGCTTGTTTGAGGAATTGGTATGCCTAACTATTCATATGCAATGCTTGTAGTTCTCATTTGGAAGTTCTGTCAAACTCAGGGGTAGTATCCAGAAGTATACTCACTTAATCGTAATGTACTCTTTTTCCTACGATTAGGAGCATTTTTCTCACTGGGTTTTTGCTACCTAACTAGGTTTTGACGAGGCACCCATCCTGGGCTGATCATACCCTTGTGAGCTCTTCTACTTGCGTCCATAAGACGTATAGTTTTGACTTAATGCAACTTCTGACTTTTCTCCTTAGTCTATGGGTTTTCTCCCACCTTGGGTTTTACAATAGTGAGGTTTTGTGAGTTTTACCTTTTTATGCATTCTTCCGTTGATTTGAGACTCGCATTCGCTCATTGTGCCGACTTCATCAACTTTACTTACTTCATCGCTGAAGACCTGATGCGCCATTTAGTTGAGTACTTACACACTCAAGGGGGGGGGGGGGTGTTGCAGTCCTATTAGATTAGAAATGTGATTGTTTAAATCCTAGTGTATTTAGGAATATCTTAGGATATTTCCTTTAGTAGTTAATATCCTATTAGAGTTGTAATCCTAAAAGGATAAGGAATTAACCTTCCCTATTACTATAAGTAAAGGCACAATGGGGTGGAATAGAACACACCTCATAATTACACATCTCTCTCTTCTCTCTCTATGTGCCGCACCCTCTCTCTATGGCCTCCATAATTGTTCAATAAATTATACCTACAACATTTATCTATTTTTATTTATTTATTTTAAACTTGGGTTTATTAATTTCAATGACACATGCATGCACTATCGTATAATACTCTTTGCAACTGTCGAAAACACCAGTGAACGCACTGGTGTCATTATCATTGCTATTGATCAATTAAGTTCAAAATAGATTGCAACATTAGATCTTTTGTGTTGGAGTAAGACGGACAATGGTGACATGTACAGGTGAGCTGGGGATTTGGGGTTTATGATTCTTACATGCTTTGTCCATGTATTTGTAAACACAAATTTTCTGTAGCACATGAAACAAGAATACATGTACAAAATAATATTTGTATTAATGAATTTACAGATGCCATGAGGTTTTGGCTCTTGGCAACGGAGGACAAGCGTTTGGAAATTTGGGAGTGTGGCGAAGAATACAGAGAGCTTTATGAATCTTCTAAGTGTTTGAGAATTTGGGACTTTGGGAGGTTCAGAGCTTCAACGTCTGGGTATGGGAATAATTTTCTGGACCCCTTCTTTGTTTTGGAGCCTTGTATTTATAGACTCTCCAAGCTTTGCCTGCATAAGAACCAAGACTTGATTTGTGTCTTGGTTCATGATTTATGATTTGACTTCATCAATTAACATTTGATTTAATCAAATAAAAATGAAATAAATCAATCTTCCGAGTTTGGCATTTTCATTTTAATTAATTTGTTTAATTTACATTTAAATTAATTAATTTGTTTAATTTACCAAGGTTCTAAAAGACGCTAGGCGCTAGTCGGGCGGCAAGCTGGGGCCTAGCGCCTAGGCGGCTAGGCGGGGACTAGGCGGGCGCCTAGGCGGATTTAAGTAAATCTATTATATTTCGTGTAAATAAGTGTCTATTTATACTTAAAATATATATAATGTCATTATAAACAACAAAATAGAATGACATATATATTATAAGGTATTGGAACGTAATGAAAACATGGAGAACATGCATATAATGTGTATTCATTTAAGTATTCAACAAGTCTCTTACAATTTATTGAAAAAAATAATGCAAAATGAAAGTTATCTATTTTCTATCTAAGTGAGTCGCAACCAACACTAGTAGAAAAACCTGTTTGCGCGACGGAATCTTGAGCGACAAACCAATTTTCGTCGCTCAAACATGGTTTGCGCGACCCCAAACAGCAAACGTCGCGCAAACATACTTTGCGCAACGCAACTTTGCGCGACGCAAGAACCAATACGTCCCGCAAAGTGGCTTTGCGCGACGCAGGGCTCCGTCGCGCAAAGTTTTGGCGCCAAACGAAGACTGGTTTACCGTTTTTTTTCCAACTTTGCGCGACCCAGGCTTTGCCCGACGCCAACCTTCGTCGCGCAAATTTAGCGATTTTTTTTCCTGCACTTAATCAGATTGGGAGGCATTTTTTTTTTCTGCGCGACCCCATTTGCAGTATACCTCCATCCCCCATCTCTCTTCAAAACCTTCTCCAATCCCTGATCTCAAGCTCCGTGAGGTCCTTCTCGTTCACGCCATCTCCATAAATCCCCTGGATATCATAGTGAGTCAAATTTCACCCTTTTTTAATTTAATTTTACATTGTTTTTAGATTGATCCCTTTAAGATCTGTTTGTTTGCCAAGAAAATAAGGGAAATCAATGATACACACACACACACACATCAACATAGGTAGCACACGTAAGACACCGAGGTGCAGCAAGAGCCAACGAAGCTGACACCGAGGGAAGGAGCTCCTTGCTCTGGCTGTCATCCTGGAAATCTCCATAAAACCATTGATACACATCCACACACACGCACACACACATATGCACACACACACACACACACACACACACCCACACACACATATACATGCACGCACACATATGTACACACACGCACACACACGCACACACACATATGCACACATATGCACACACATCCACATACACATATGCACACGCACATATGCACACACATACACGCACGCACACATACACATATACGCACATACACATATACGCACACACACATACACGCACCTACACACGCACATACACACACACATACACGCACATACACACATACACACACACATACACGCACACACACACATACACGCACACACACAGAATTATTTTGATTATTGTGATTTAGTTTTAGTGATTATTGTGATTTAGTTTATTTGTATGCACATATGTTTGTACATCATCTACAAAATTATTTTGTGTTGTACGAAGTTAATATTACTTAACTTCGTACATTTTTTTTTCTTCAATAAAAGCTTAGTTTCCCGTTTGAGAATTAGTTGGATTTCGTGCATGGATGCGAAAGCATGACTGCGGTCCAATTAATTCTTGAATTGTCCCAATTTTTGGACAGTTTGGGAATGCATAGTTATGTGTTGTAGTTTGCGGTTCACGGATTAGGTTTCGATAGTGGAAATTTTGGTAACATTTCCTGATGTTCTTCGAGTACACGGTGGATATTATGTATCTACGTCGTGCATTTGAAGAACTGTAAGGAGATGCTGCCGAAATTAGCCCACGTCGAAATTTAATCCATTGGAATCGTAAATTACGGCACATAACTGTGCATTCCTGAATGGGATAGGGCCCTTACCGGAGGAATAAGGTGACAAGACAATATTTGAATTTGTTCTAATTCTTGTACTTTTATTGGGATTGCAGACAAAATGGACAGACAGTGGATACATAATCATAATAGATGTGCTGTTGAGTACTTGGATGGAATAGAAGAGTTCATTGAATTCGCAACTAGACACAACGTAGGTTCAACTCATATCCGATGTCCGTGTAGGAGGTGTAACAACTCAATGTGGGAGACATTCGAGAATATTCGATTTCATTTAGTAAGAAATGGGATGATTGAGACCTATACTACTTGGTATCATCATGGAGAACGATTAGACCAAGCTTCATCTTTATACGTGACACGAGTGGAGACCGTTGAATCTAATGTGGAGCCTAATGAACAAGTTTTGAATATTCTAAATGACGTTTATCCATACGCCTCGAGCAACACCAATCAGGAAGGGGGAGATGACAGTCGTCCAACCATGGACAGTGAGGCATTCAAAAACTATGAAAAACTATTGAAAAATGCCAAACAAGAATTATATCCGGGTTGCGAGAACTTTTCGGTGCTCACAGCAATGGTGGAGTTGATGCATGGCAAAATCAAATTTCGTTTGTCAAACAAGTGTTTTGATTACTTTTTGGGAGTTATCAAGAGGATGCTTCCAAAGGAGAATTGTTTACCTGAAGATCATAAAAGTGCCCAAAAAATGTTGAAGGGTCTCAGACTGGGGTATGAAAAAATTCACGCATGTGTAAATAATTGTATATTGTTCTATAATGAGAACAAACAGTTGGATAAATGCCCTGTCTGCAATGAGCCAAGGTTTAAAATGACATCAGAGAATAGAAAGACCAAGATTCCACAAAAAGTAATGCGTTATCTCCCATTGAAGCCTAGGTTGCAGCGATTGTACATGTCGATGCATACCGCAACCGACATGAGATGGCATAAAGAAGGACGGGTAAATGATGATGTTATGAGACATCCTGCAGATGGAGAGGCATGGAAAGAATTCGATCGGATGTACCCTGATTTTGCAGCTGACCCGCGCAACGTCAGATTGGGACTTGCCACCGACGGATTTAATCCGTTTGGGGCTTTAAACCAAATCCACAGCACTTGGCCGGTCGTTGTGTTTCCTTATAATCTGCCCCCTTGGAAGTGCATGAAAAAAGAATACATGATGTTGACTCTATTAATTACCGAAGATCCAGGAAAATCCATTGATGTTTATTTGCGGCCGTTGGTTGATGAGCTAAAAGATTTATGGGAAAACGGTTTTCGTACATACGATAAGTATACTGGGCAAATGTTCACCATGCGAGCGGCAGTGATGTGGACAGTTAACGATTTTCCCGCGTATGCAATGGTTTCTGGGTGGATGACTAAGGGTTATTTGGCATGTCCAATATGCAAGGAAAATGTAACATCGTCTTGGCATGCAAGAAAAGTTTGTTATCTTGGTCATCGTAGATGGCTCCCTTGGGATAATGACTGGCGTCAGAACGATAAAGCCTTCCACGGCACAAAAGAGACTCAGCCAAGACCAAGAGAATGGTCTGGAGATGAGATTTTGGATCAGTTAAACCGTTTGGAATTTGGTCATTTCGGCAAAGGGGTCAGTAAGCCCAGACCAACTACACATCTGAACTGGACGCACAAGAGTATGTTATTTGAGCTCCCGTATTGGTCAAAGTTAAAATTGAGACACAACCTCGATGTTATGCATATTGAGAAAAATGTGTTTGATACTTTGGTCGGGAAAATTCTAGACATTGAAGGAAAAACAAAGGACACGATCGAAGCTCGGCTCGATTTGGAACGAATGGGCATTAGGTCATCCTTGTGGATGATGAGAGCCGGTGGTACATTAAAGAAAGGCCATCCTTTTTTTAAAGTTAAGCCGAATGGGAAGAAAGAGTTTTTCAACTTTATTTCTTCTGTAAAGTTTCCAGATGGGTATGCTTCCAATATCTCGCGTTGCGTGAATGTGAAGGGGTGTAAATTTTCAAACATGAAGAGTCATGACTGTCATGTGATACTCCAACGCCTTCTTCCGGTTGGTATTTGACATTTATTGCCTCTTGATGTGGTGAAACCAATCGTGTTGTTGTTGAGATTTTTTTCGCAGTTCACTGCAAGGTGTTTGCGGAAGTCGGATGTTAAACAATTGCAGGAAGACATTGTGAACGTCTTATGCAAGTTCGAACAAATATTTCCCCCAGCTTTCTTTACAAGTATGATTCACGTGACGATTCACTTGCCAGATGAGGCATTGCTTGCCGGACCAGTGAACTGTCGATGGATGTATCCAATAGAAAGGTATTTAATTAAGCATATATATATATATATATATATATATATATATATATATATAAATACAACAAACGCTTTGAATAATTTGTAGCATACCTTTTATTTGTGCAGATATCTTGGTGAGTTGAAAAAGTGTGTCCGAAACAGGGCAAAGCCCGAAGGATCACTTGTGGAGGCATGGGTCGCATATGAGTCACTTACTTTTTGTGCAATGTATCTTCAAGATGTGGAGACAACTTTCAATCGTCCTCAACGCAATAATGACGGTGGTGTCAGAAAAGAGAAACTGCCTGTTTTTGCCCAAGTTGCGCGACCATTCGGCGATCCTGTAAAAGGCGAATCGTTTACCAAAAAGGACATGGAGGTAGTGCATTGGTTCATACTCAACAATTGTGACGAGGCTTTGCCATACCTTGAAGAGCATGAACAGTTGATGAAGCGGGAACATCCTTCACATTTATATGCCAAGAAGCACCGTGACTTGTTTCCTTCATGGTTTCACGCACGTGTAAGTTGTTTGTGGTTTGAATTGAGCATATTTTCCAACTTGTTCAAGCCCGTCTTTAAAATTGGTTACACTAACAAGTTAACTTTTTGTATATGTCATATTAGATGAACAAATTGAAGGAATTGAATTCACCCTATTACGATGAAGAATTATATAACTTGGCGAGAGGACCGCTTCACGTTGAATTGTTCTCAGGTTGTCACGTCAACGGGATCAAGTTCTTGGGGCAACGCGTGATGACAAGTTGTCTACTCAAAATAGTGGTGTCCATGTGTCGGGTGCGGGCGACAATGAAGACATTGATTTTTATGGAAAACTAACTAGTGTAGTACAATTGCTTTACAAAGACAGGTGTCAAGTGATACTGTTTAAGTGTCTTTGGTTTGATACAAACCCACATAACCGAACGAGTGTTAAGTGAGACCATGGTTTACTATCAGTAAACACTACGAGACATTGGTACGATGAAGACCCATACATTTTGGCAACTATGGCGAAACAAATATTCTATCTAAACGACCCTAAAGCCGGCAATGGTTGGAAAGTTGTTCAGAAGATTGATCGAAGAGGGCTATATGATATTCCAGAACATCATGATGATGATGACGACGACAACGTTGCTGACCAACAGTTATCATCTTCGATAGAAATTGGTGAAGAAACACTTTGGGATGCTAATATTGTCCAAGAACCATTTGATGTACCTGGAGTTCCCGAATTCGAAATATCAATTGACCTTGGTGATCTGCCTCAATACAACGCACCGGAAGAGGCAAACGATGATGAAGACGAATGGGAATCCGGAAATGATAGTAGTGAGGATAGCGATAGTTATTATTGTAGTTCGGATGAGGATTAATATAAACTTGTAAAGGAATATGTTGAAATAAGTTTTTGTATTACCAACTGAAAATCATACCATGTACTTGTTTATTTTTTGTGATTTTTTGCGTATGCAATCTCGAAGTGTATACAAACAAGTTTGATGGTTGGATTGTTGAAATTAGCTTCGTACAATGCCTACACGATCTCTTTATTTTGTACTCACAAGATAAAAAACAAATTTAAAAAAAAAAAAAAAAAAAAAACTACTTTGCGCGACGCAGGTGCTCTCCTACGTCGCACAAAGCTGTTTTGCGCGACGTAGGAGAGCACCTGCGTCGCGCAAAGTAGTTTTTTTTTTTTTTTTTTTTTTTCCCTTCTCTTCTTTTGGTTTTCTTTTAGGGTTCTTGCATTACCTTTTTCTTTTGTGGTATCCACTTATGTAAATGTTTTAAATTTACGATCGAATCAGTTCATTGTATTCATACAGGGTTAAAAAGTGTATCTGTAAAAAATCATCAAAATCGGAGTTAAAATAACCGTTAATTGGGTGATTTTTCGTTTATAGCCGTCGAAAATTTTTGTCCCGTTACTTGATCTCTGAAAGTTTGTTTTTTTCGATTTTTGGCGTATGCGATCTCAAGGCATATACAAACAAATTTGACGGTTCGATCGTTGAAACTAGTTTCGTACAATGCGTATCCCATCAAAACATTAGATTCACCAACACTTGGAAGTTTATTTATACTTTCATCAAGTATAACATAAGATTTTGTGGTATCCACTTATGTAAATGTTTTAAATTTACGATCGAATGGGTTCATTGTTTTCATACAGGGTTAAAGAGTGTATCTGTAAAAAATCATCAAAATCGGAGTTAAAATAACCGTTAATTTGGTGATTTTTTGTTTATAGCCGTCGAAAAGTTTTGTCCCGTTACTTGATCTCTGAATGTTTGTTTTTTTTTATTTTTGGCGTATGCGATCTCAAGGCATATACAAACAAATTTGACGGTTCGATCGTTGAAACTAGTTTCGTACAATGCGTATCCCATCAAAACATTAATTACTAAGTAGAATTTAATTTATTTATTTTGTACTTATAACACTTAAGAAATTGAATAATATATATATATATATATATATATATATATATATCTAAAAGAAATTATTTTGGGTTTTTGTTAGAAAAATATATTATTGTGGGGTTTATGTAAAAAATATTTGAATTTCAAATGAAGAAAGTTACATTTTCAGTAATTTTTAGAATATTTCTTTTTTTTAAAAAAAACCTTGCGCGACGCCTTAATGTGGTCGTCGAGCAAAACCACTTTGCGCGACATCAAATTGTATACCTACGTCACGCTAGTTGTGATAATTTTGGCGGTCCAATAGTAAAAAATAGGCGGTTTTTTTTTGGTTTTTTCAAATTTCCAAGTTTTTTTCGTTTATTTTGGCGGACCCTCGCTCGCTCTCTCTCTCTCTTTCTCTCTCTTTCTCTCTCTCTCGTTAATAAAAAAAAATCGCTGATTTCTCTCAGACCTCACCATACTCGACCTCACCCTCATCGCTCCCATATCAGACCTCACCCTCCTCGCTCCCACATCAGACCTCGTTAAAATAATCGCTGATTTCTCTCCTCCTCCCACATCAGACCTCACCCTCACTCAGTCACTCAGTGACTCTCATCACTCACCCACATCGCCGATTTCTCCTTTGACCTCACTGTGCAATTTAGGCGTGGTACAAATTCCACTTTCTCGGAAGTGAATTTCAGTTCCGTCTAATTCTGTTTGGTTGTCGAGAAAATATTGAGAAAGAAGAGAAAGTTTCGTTCTATTTTGCTCTGTTTTCTTGGTTTGATTCTCTATTTGTGTACTAGACTGAACAATTTAGGTGTGGGCCGAGAACTGCTAGGGTTTTGATTCCACTTTCCTTCAATTTGTCTTGATGATTACAATTATGTGCTGCAAAAATTGTGCTGGATATATTGATTCTGATATCTAGGGTTTCGTTTAGGTTTAATTCGTTTATATATACAATTGGGAGTGAATTTTCACTTGTTTGGATACCTAGAATCAGAAAAAGAGATTCATAGCTTCTGCGGGTGTTATTTGTTATTGTTATGTAAACATCGTATGGTATTTGTCATTTGTTATTTGTGGTGGAAACGAGAAATCAGAAAGAGCAGGGCACTCCTGTGTTCTTCTTTCACCGTAAAGTTGCTTTTCTTGGATGTTTTGATATCGCTGATTACTCGAATGACAATGGAATGTGTGAATTTTCCCATTTTACTGGTTTTGACTTTCTTTGATTGGATGGTTTTGGCTGGGGAATTTGGTTTGCCGAATTTTGCGGATTTTGCGGTTTTGAAGGCCTATTTCTTATTACTGTTCTTGCATTAATCTTGGATTTAACGGAAATTTGTAATTGCATTAAGAATCTTGGATTTGAGTCATTTGACAGAAATTTGCTGTTGCAGGTTCGATGGAACTACATTAGAGCCTCGAAAAGGGATAAGAAGTGGTCATTTACCTGGAAGCAAGTGCATTCCATTTCCTCAGGTAAAAAGATCAAATGCTTGTGTTATTATAGTGGTTTCATGATGATGCATCCCTAGGGTTTGTGATGATTCTATCAGTGTCTGAACTTTATATCATTTGCAATGTTAGCAATTTCAACTCCCCTTTTCCTAATAGTCTATTTCTTATTCCTTTTAAAATTGCAACACAAATGTGTTGGATTGTGTAAAGAACGGTATGCTGCATAAGCTGTTGATTAACAAATTACAAATGTGTTGTTTCCTTACAGTTGTTGGATTCTTCAGGGACACTCTTACCAGTAGATAAGTTGAAAGCCCGATTTGACGAAGAAGGTAATAACCTTTTTGTTTTATAGTTACCTTTTGCTGTCTTAGATGTTGGACACTTTTGTTTGTTGTACCCTATGTTTCCGTACACAAGAATCCAGTTTTCGAGCGTTGTCTCTTTTTTCATGCATTAAGGAGTCTTTATAATATACAATTATTTACGAGAACGTGAATACATGAACTTGCTCCTATATCTCTCAAAGCTAGCGAGTTCACCAGTTCAAACATTTGGTTGATACCTATTTTGAAAGATTATGTTGTTGGAACATCACTTGGTTACTATATGGAGCATATTATGCCTCTTGCAAAATCCTTTTGTCGGGCCAGTGGTCAAGGTATTTTATTCAGATTTCATATTTGAGACAAAATTAACAGGCTACACATGCATATTTGGATTTATGTGCTGCTGCGGTAATGCTACAACAGGGTTTAGTTTTATGATTCAAGTCTCCATCTATTCAGCCTCTTTTTTGGCATACATATATTTTTTCTCTTCGAATAATTGTAATGTACAAAAACATAAAACTTGCAAGCACCTCGCTCCCGGACACAACTTCAAATTTTCCTCTTGTGCTAAAATTTGCAGAGTTTCTGTTGAGTGTTTTTTCCCCTTATTATCATTGTTTTTTTTTTTCCTCGCTCTCATAGAATGTTTCCCAGCAACTCTAGATTCTCATCTTTTCATGATATACAATTCAATTTAAAGCCTAGCCATTCAACTCATTAGAAGAGACATCCAAATGACATGAGTATAAAGAGATATAACATGAAAATACTTTTGGGCCTGCTTACAGGTTTTTTTGTTTTTTGGTTTTATCGTTTTTAGGTTGGAAACTAGACAACTTTATAAAACGAAAAATTAACCATACAAGACAGTGTGAACTAGAAGTCTTGCTAGAGTTAGTCGAACCATAGAAGAACTGGGATCATTTTATTTCGTACTTATCAGTCTAGAAGTCTTTCATGAGATGAGCATTTTCCCTTTTTGGGTATGATTTTATAACTACGGGATACAAGTTCAATGAAGTGAGGATAAATTTTTCTGTCACAAACCCTTTTCTTTCTTCTTTCCTTTTTTACTTTTCATTGGCTTTAATAAAATGTACTGTGTCATTTTTTATGATTAGTCTTTATAATATGTTATTTTTTATGGTGGGCAGGAACCTGCAACACGGCCTGTTTCTGAGAGGGCACCTAAGAAACCTGCAACAATACCTGTTGAAAAAGCTACAGAAAAGAAAGGGAAAACCGTTCAAGTAGAAAAGGAAGAGCCACTGGATCCTGTGGCTGAGAAACTTCGCCAACAAAGGTGAGAGTTAACATTTAGGCCTTGTTTAGTATGTGGTACTGACTAATTTAGGTTGGATATTACTAAGCTTTTTTTAAACAAATTGGTTATTTGTTCAGTTTTCTTTGCTTTTTTCTTCTAGTTTCAAATGCAAGAAATGATTAGTTTGTAATGTTATATTTTTATGGTTCAAACAGTGTATAGATGTCGCATTTGATCACTCGTCGTCGGAGTGTGACCAATGCGCCTCCCACATTATCAGCATCTACTCCTTCAGCCGTGAGTGCTCCATTGATTGGGGAGCCTACACCCTTTGCTGAGGCCACTCTTACGACGTCCCAGGTGCCCATCTCATCGACATCATCAGTGTCGGTTGAGCAACTCAATGCACGGCGGCCTCATCGGCGCCGTCGTGAGCCGGAGCCTTCTGATCACACTTCCTCGGCATCCAGAGTCGAGGGTGAGGCCTCCCATCCAGGTAGTTTTTTCTAATTCTCACTACGTTTGTATTATTTTTTTTCATTTTAAAACTAATTTTTTTTTTATGATGGTGAAAATTTGTTGGATTGTGAAAATGTGTTGTTGGTTGTGAATTAATGTTATTAAGGTTTTGGGAAATACTATTCGGGGAGGTTATGTCGAATTTTTTTTTACAAATTTAAGCTTTGGGTTTTCACCATTTAAGTATTTTTGGCCAGCTAAAAAAAACACTAGGGGGCCTAGTCGAATGGTGAAGCAGGCAGAGAGCGCACGGCAGACCTCCTCCAAGATCAAGATTGTGTATGACCCACGACATCAGAGAGCGGCTACCTCACAACAACATAGCTTCGTTGCTGGTAGTTGTGGTGTTGTTATTCGAGATCATTGTCCTTTTCAGCGGGACTGTTGGGCAGACATTCCAGAGGAGTCGAAGAAACTGGTGCGAGAAGCGTTGTCGGTTAGTATATTAATTTTTAGCCTTTATCATTTTTTTAATTTTGTTTACAAATATTAAAAACCAATATATATTATCCTAATATTATTAAATTTCTTACTAGTATTTTATTGTTTTTCATATTCGTAGGTCATTTATGATCTTGAGGACATATCCTCCGAGGTCAAGGCCTACTTAGAGGAGACCTTAGCAACTCGGTACAAAAATTGGAAGAGCAATTTTCACACGTATTTTAAGAAATGGGATGATCCGGAGATTGCTCGCCTACATGTTCCAAGTGAGTTGAAGAACCGGCCAGAGGATTGGGAGTGGCTTTGTAAACATTTTACGGACCCAAAATTTGTGGTATGTACATAATATTTTAATAATAATTTATTATTGTTTTAGTTATTTTTTAAGCTTTTTTTAATTAATTTATTTCAAATAGTTGCACTAACATCTATATTGTGTGTTTAACAGAAGAAGTCTATTGCTGGCCAAAAAGCTCGTGAGTCAAAGACACTTCTCCACCATTCCGGTTCGAAGCCATTTTCGTATAGGCTTGAGGCACGGCGTGAGGTAAATGTATATTAACTTTGAAATTTTAAACAATTTATTTATTATTATTGATTCATAAAATTTTCTTAATGTTTTTTTTCTTCAGGAGGGTTCTAAGTTCCCAGTGATCGACATGTTCAAGGACGTTTATGTTCGACCTGGTAAAGAGATCCCTGAGCAGTTATATGTAAGTATATGTAATTATTATTATTCTTATATGAATGAATCGTTCAAATATTATTTATATTTTGTTATTAAACATTATATGTTTTTTCTTTACTATTATAGGCTACTATGGTGGAAAAGAGCAGTGTTGTTCTCCAAGAAGCAACATCGCAGCTTCCCCCGGAGACCCCGATTGAGGACTTCACGGTACCCGATGATGTAGATTTTCAGATCATGACTGGTGTCCTGGATCAGAACTTAGGTCGTCGTCATGGCAAGTTTGTTCGGGGTATGGGGAAAGCGCGAATTCGTGAGACGGGTGCCTCTTCTTCTAGGTCGAACAAAGCAGAGGTTGATGCATTGAAGGACGAAGTCGAGAAGATGAGGACGCAGCTGACGACCCAGGGCGAGGAGCTGAAGAGCTATGTTGGAACGATGAGAGACCTTATGCAAGCTATACAGACGTCCGGCCTCCAAATCTCACTACCAGCACCTCATTTTGCTCCACCTTCGACTTCAGAGCCACCTCGCCCTGCCGATACCTAGTAGCTTGATGTATTAAACTTAGTTTACTTGTAGTTTTTTCTTTTTTGTTTGGATTTCTTGCACATACATTTCTATATATTTTATATAATTAAATACTTTTTCTTGGTCAATTAATTATTTTTTGAATTTAATTACAATATTTATCAAAAATTTAAAAAAAAAAAAAATTATTGAACAAAATGACCCCCCCACTTAGAACTCGCGTCGTGCAAAACGTTGCGTGACCCATCCTGGGTTTGCGCGACCCATCCTGCGGCGCAAGCGGTTTTGCGCGACCCATCATGCGTCGCGCAAAACCGCTTGCACGACGCAGGATGGGTCGCGCAAAGAGGGTTTGCGCGACGCATGATGTGTCTGCGTCGCGCAAACCCTACCGTGACACACTTAGCGCGACGGTTAGTGCGCGACGAAGGTTGCGTCGCGCAAACCCTTAGGCAACGAATTTTGACTTTGCGCGACGCAGGTAACTACGTTGCGCAAAGTGTTTTTTTTACTAGTGCAAAGCGGGTCTGGGCGGGCTAGGCGGGTGCCTAGGCGGTCTAGGCGGGCGCCTCAGCAGGTCTAGGTGCCCTTTCTTAATTTTCAAACGCCTAGGCATTAATCGGGGTGGTGGCCAACCGCCTAGCGCCTAGGCGGGGATTTTTAGAATAGTGTAATTTACATTTAAATTAATTAATTTGTTTAATTTAAATTTAAATTAATTAATTTGTTTAATTTAAATTTAAATTAAATAATTTCTTTTCGGCAAGTGTTGACACGTGTTCTCTTGATGACTCGTCTAGTTTTGATGAGTCATATGCTATGTGTACGATTTGTGAGACACATGATACATGCTACATAAGCTCTCACATATCAAAATTTAATGCGTTCGTGAATATTTATTTTCACCAAAATTTGCATGTTTAGAATAATATTTTGGGCGAGCTTTGTCCACGTACTGATCAATGAGCAATTACAATATTATATATACGTGTGTCATCATCATGTCTTGGTCTATCTAGAAATTCATTTATGATTCGTATCGTGCATAATAGTTTTGTGTAGTGCCAGATCATTATTCTAAGTTTCCTACGTATAAGAGACATTTTCTTGATTTTCTCAAAAAAAAATAAAGAAAATGTCTCTTATATGTAGGAAACTTTTCGAAATCAAATTGTTGCAAAGTTTGGAAATTCACATTGGCCCATAAATATTATAAAGTTAACAATCTGAATCCCGATTATTTGCTTGTTTTTTACTTGACTTTTGAGAGTTATGTCAAGTGATTAAAATGAAGATGAAAACAACTTACCAACATATAGAACACCATCCTTTAATCAGAAGATTAAATGCCATTTTTTTTTATCAGAGACTGTTGACCCTAAAAACTACCAAGCCTACGTGGCGCGCAGGCCGAGTAATCTATGAGCTCACTACGTCCTTCGGTTGTGTGCGGGGCGTGCCAACTCGGCGGCCGAGCTCGGCCGGTGAATAAAATATGTTGATGTTGCGTTGTGTGCGCTGCTGACTTCCCGATCTTGCGACTACGGCCGACCTTCGGATTCTAGAGCCTGAAGACAAGGCTGCTAACTTGCGAAGTTCACGAATCGTCGGCGCCGGATTCGGTCACGGTGATTATATTTGTAAGAGTATAAGCACGCCGAATCGACACCAGAGTATAGGGGCACAGATACTCAAAGGAGATGTATGTCTTGATGGTGAATGTAGTTCGGCCGTCAGAATGTCGAACTCTGAAACTAACTCGCGAATATCCATTCATAAAACAACTCGGCGTTCAATGTGCCGAGCCCAGTAATTCGTAACACCTCACTTCGCCGAGAAGGCTAATGAGATGACCTCTTCCGATAAGGACTCGAAAATCCTTCTCGACCGAGACTTGGATAGGTAACCAGTCGGCCTCGACGCAGTGCTGTCTATCCAAACTGAAGATGTTCCGCGGTCGGCTGGTTCTACGGCGATAGTGCTGTTTATCCAAACTGAAGGTATCAACGGTTGCCTTCACAGTGCTGTTTATCCAAACTGAAGATGTGTTGGCGAAAAGGAAAATAAAAATCTCAAGGTTGTTGAGAGGTTTCGCGTAGAGCGAGAGTTTGCACATGGCAGTTTTGTGTGTTGAATTGGGGGGGTCCTCTTCTTGTTGCCACTGCCTCTGTATTTATAGGGCTGATGAGATGACCTCATTGTATAATTGCATTCCGAGAAGTACGAAAGCTGCCAATAATAATCCTAATAATATCTTTTAATAACCCCATGGATTATCATCACGCTATTTGGGTTTAGCTTGTAGCCACGTGCATGCAATCCAATCTTTATCTTCACTTCCTTCATGTGATGCCATTTGACAAGATTCTTGGCAGGATGCCAAGGATATTCGGTCCCACCATCCCTTCATAATCTTTATTCATGCATGCAAGCTAACCTTCTGCCACATCTCGTCACCTATTTCCTTATCCCATATGTAGGCTAAAGCCTATCATGATCTTCACAACCCAGCCACGCCACGTGATAAGAGTCCCAACTCGAACTGTGTCGTTTACTTCCATATCACAGATATAGTTTGTATCTCATTTATCTTGGATAAGAAAAAACCAAGATAATTCACATTAAAAGATAATTATTATGATAAAAAATCACAATATTATCCTTTAATAATAACAAAATTATCTTCACTTTTCTATCCGACGGTTAGAAGCTATGCTCACTTAACGGCCTTGATTGCACGGGCCGATGATGTAAATTTGGGTCCAAACAGAGACAAAACAAATCACGAAGTTTGGTGCAGTCAAGATTTGTCATTCTCCACATACTTTTAATGTTTAAATATTAAGTAACTCTCATGTCATTGAGTATTATAGTTTAGTGATATTCTTATTTACTTGTAAGTGATATCCTAGCTCTTATTATATAATGTATTATTTGTTGTAGCTAATACTGTTTAGGAAAATGATTGTATAAATCTAGAAGTAGATTTTAATAGAAGTTGGGATATCAAATCCTTTTATCACCTATATTATTTGTGAGGCAATAAAAATCCACCTGATTAATATAAATAAAGACATAAGACCACAAATGAGCGTGTACAATTTACAATCACTGAACGCTGTCTCTTTCTTTCTCTTGCCGTCCCTCTCTACCTTACCATACAAGTTTTCCTTCAACATTACCAGATTTTAAACCCCACAATTTTCCATAAACTAAAAACCTTGGAGAAATTTTTGTTTTAGTTAGTGGTTCTAGTATTGGTTAAGAAATTTAAAGCCTTCCCCTTGCTTGGGGGGACAGTCTAATAATGGCTACGAGATATATGGCACGTATGCACTTGCCACATGACTTTATCTGATCTCGTAAGTGGACAATAGAAAAAGCGCCTATATATAGAAGTACAGAGAGAGAAACAGAGACATGATATAGTTTCTACTTTCTAATCATATAAACTTCGGTTGGGCGTCTTTTTTTTTTTCTATTTCTCTTCTGCTCTCACTATACATGCAATTATTAAAACACAAAAAATGGCAAGCCAAGCTGTGTATCGATAAACAACACTTCAATTTACACAGAGAGAGAGAGAGAGAGAGAGAGAGATGAGAAAGGAGTGTCATCCTTTGTTGAATGGGGGAAGAGGATATGCAGGAGATGATGGAAAATATAGTCATGGATTCTCTTCAGCTGAGATGCAGTCTTTGGCAAGTATCTGTGAGGCTTTATTACCTCCTTTGTATGAAACTGATAAGGTGGAACAACCTACAACCAACAAGGCTGTTCAGTCCTTCTACAAGGCTTCTGCGGCTCAAACTCCCATCCCCAATGAGGTAAATCTCTCTCTACGGAGTTTTTATTTTCAATTGAAAATCGTTAAAAAGTAATTCTCGACGGATTCTAAAACTATACAAATCAAGTTTAACGTAGAAAAAAAATATATATTTAGACTACATGAATGATCATAGTTATGAGTGTTATGACCTAAAGAAAGATTCGGAGCTACTATTTTTATAATTAAATTGATAATTTTTTATTTTTTATTTTTAACAAAGTTCAATGAAAATGAATAATATTCAATCACAAGTTAGGTATGCAAGTGGTCATTTACTATAGTGGTGGAAAAATGTTGAACCCTTGCATGAGGGCATAGGTTCAAACACCGTCAGTGGCTAATCTAACATTTAATTTAAAAATATAAAATTTTACAGGGTAGTTCTGGACTGACTGCACTAATATAAACTATTTCGTTTGTCAAACTTATGATTCTGAAGTCCTGTTATGTAATAATTTATGTGTAAAAGGTGGTGCTAAAGTGACAAATACAAACAAGTATTACTGTAAGCTTGTATTCTTCAAATTAGGTCTTCACGTTTCTTGGATTTATTACATCACTTCGATATATTCGTGGGCTGCAGGTTGCACAGCTATTGGTGAGAAGGGCCTGTTAGAGTATGAGTATGATTCTCACAGTTTAGTAATAATCATTGTTATTTCAGAATGGTATAAAGAGGTCTTAATGTGTTTATAAGAGTTAATTCAACTTTGGTTTGGATTGAAACTCTACTGTTGGCTCGAGAATAGAACTCATACTTGTACAAGGACTTGGTCTTGTATTCCTTGTAGGATTATTATAGGGTAATCCAGATTTTGTAGTATAAGAACCACAAGCCCCTGCTCTCACAAAGACACGCTCTTACTGTTCCAATTACCTATAAGTTGGAGAGCATTGAGTTTTGCAGAGAGGAGAAGGTTGTGTGCAGGTTTTCATGGCTTCTTATCCATGAACGTGTCTGCAGGTATGTGTTGGTGTAATTGCTACAGTTCTTGCACTTATATTACATACATAATTTAAGGATTGTGATTTAGTTGATTAATTATTGTGTTCTTGGCTAGTGTATTAACCTTTTAAGTCTAGTTTACTCTTACATGTGGTATCAGAGCCAATGAATTTTTCAATTAAGTTCAATCACTGGTCCTTCAATCTGCAAAACTAATTGCGAATTAAGTTAAAGAACGAGTCTGTTTATTGGTTTTATAGAACAATGATAATACGACGTCGTTTTAGGAATACCCTTTTGTTTTTATTTTTGACCCTGGCAACCTAAAAGGGAAAACTAGGGGATTTATTATTTTAAAATTTTTACCATTATCGATCCAAAAGGGGAGAAACTCGTGTTCTTCAATCTGGGAAAGGGTGAACTTATTTTTGCTAGCTTCTTTGGAGATCAATAAAGTGATTTAGCAAAACACATTTATCTTAAACATCATAGTTCTAATTTTGAGAATTATTGCTTCCGCTGTGTTCATTATGATGTCTGAAGATTGAGGTAATTGTGGTTTCTTAATCCTTTATATGAATAAAGATGTGTTCTGATCAACTAATTATGTTGTTAAAATCCATTGAATGAAGATCGTGTTATCTTTCTGATTCTTCATATTGATATTGACTCATTCCTTGTTCTATTGTTTTCTCTTGTACTATTGAAATTTGAACGGGAATGATCTTTTTCTGGGAATTGGTGCCGACGAGATTCTGGCCGATAACTTTGGCGATGATTTTGGTTCGGCGCATCTGTAACAATGGCGAATTTACTTTGAAAATTTGCAATGGAGCCGAGGAATTGCAATCGGGTTGACAAGTATGGGTCCAATGATGCATTTAGGTAACTTAGTTCACTGTATCATGCATGATTAATTGTTCTCTTATATGCATGATTATAGTGTGATGAGTTTGAGCATGATGAATTAGGGCTTTTGCTATTTCGAGTATGCTTGTTTAATTATATACTGTGAGGGCATGATTAAACTCGAAATCCCTATGGATGCCAACTTGTGATTTATGTGGGATGTCTGAAATCATCTTTTGCTGCATAAATAAGTTAGTGTAACATTTAGTCTATGTATACTCTTTATTTTTCATTAAAGAGTCTATGGTTCTGATTAAATTAGTCTTGGTGGAGGATAAAACTTGTTCATATACAGCGCCTATTGTTCCTTTTTGTCTCTTTGGTTTTGGGACATATATGATGAATATCAATTTGGAATGGAATCAATCTGACTACACGAGTACTCCATGAATTGATATTGTCTGGGCAAGTATGCTTAATGACCAAGCGGTTCTAATATTAAACTAATGGAATTTGGATGCCATTGTTTGTATTTAAAATATATATTCTATTATGAATCGGAAAGCAAATAATTATTTTGTCATCTTATTGGAAATTCATAAGATTAATGATATGTGGCTATCATTATTTTCTCCAAGGACTTGCTTACGAATCTGTATATAATTGATGATGGTGTTGACAATGAACTATAGGCATGAAGATTTTTAATTTGGATCACTGTCGACTAATCTTATCATGTATATATCGATGCATGCTTATTGTATATGTATATTTGTGATTTCATGATGCATGCTTCCGCTATTATATTTTGGTTGAAATCACAAATAGGGAGGAAGATGAACTTCGAGTTCTCCAGAAGAAATAGTGGTCTTGATTATCTCGTTTTAATCAAGACATATTGTTGTGATATATATCCAGACATTATCAAATTTCGGTTGATCTTGCTCGATGGATATTGAACTAGATATTGAACTAGTTAAGATCAAATTGAATGCAAATATATTGTGCTTGCTATTCTGATTTTGATCATTGTTGAAACTAGTGATTTTGGGTTTATGCGAGATAAGTTTTTCCGAATGAATTGTGACTATCTTTTGATACATAGACTGTTTGCATAATGGTTTAGGTGTATATGACTAAACTGAGATTATGCAATTGGTAATCAAGACATATTGTTGTGATATATATCCAGACATTATCAAATTTTGGTTGATCTTGCTCGATGGATATTGAACTAGTTAAGATCAAATTGAAAGCAAAGATATTGTGCTTGCTATTCTGATTTTGATCATTGTTGAAACTAGTGATTTTGGGTTTATGTGAGATAAGTTTTTCCGAATGGATTGTGCCTATCTTTTGATACATAGACTGTTTGCATAATGGTTTAGGTGTATATGACTAAACTGAGATTATGCAATTGGTAAGGAATCGGGAACTAATTGGTTCATATCTCCGGTTTCTTTATCGGCTGTGCAGTATATTCTGCTTATGCTTAAGTGGGAGAATCATATGTTCGAATGTAAGCATAAGGCTAAGAGTATTTAGGCCGGCCATTATAATTCATATGGATGCTTAAAAACCTGTTTATGGTTTTATTGAAGCAATTGGTTGAATTATTTATGTTACTTAATTTGTTTAAGTAATGAGAAGTTTAGTGCTATTTGTTAGAACTAAGCTTGACTTGATATAGTGAGAGCCAACCAATTTATGTGTTTGTTCTGGTCAAGTAAAATCACATTGTTGTAAATACAAATTGGATGCATGTGATCCTGGAATCTGTTTGCATATTGGTTACGGCAATATTTCTTTGATTCTGCATTTTGAAATGTATAGATATAATGTCTGTGATGTGAAACTCTTATGTGATGAGAATAATTGATCACATTGATCACTTCTATTAAAAGTTTGCGAACATGCTTAAGTTGGAGAATATAAGATATAAGGATATGAGCATGATAGTAAGTTGGTTTTTATTTTGACAGCTGGAATGATTCAAATTGGTATAGAAGGTCATATGATAAGAGGATTATATGAATTGTTAAGGAATAGGATTGAAATTGTAGAAGGGTCCTATCATATCGGTTAGCATTCAAAAGGAAACGAATTTGGTTTCCATATGGATTTTGATTAGTCATTCATTGTATTGGAATGATTTTTAGTCAATATAGTTGCTATTAACTTGTACTTAACTTGGTTGTGTTAAGTATGGCCTAGATAAGTGGGAGCAAATTGGTTTGGTTTTGCTATATCGGTTCACATAATTACAAAGTGCAAATTAAGTATGTTGTGATTTTTGAGTTAATTCTGCGATGTAACAGAAAAAGATTCTTAAGTTCAATACTTTAAAATGCATAGATAAGTTGTATGTGAGGTTAAGCTTTTGTTATCCAAAAGATTTGGTAATATGATAAAGCTGTTGATTGATATAAATGTGCTATTCATACAATTATGAATAATTTTAAGTTGACAGCCTACTGTCAAGAATGTTTGATATTTTTATATCAATTTTTGGGCTATATGAGTGGGAGTAGACGTCTTGGTTTACTCTTGAGCTTAGATACATTGCTATGAACATGAACTGGACATTGTGATTTGTAAATTAAATCTGTATTTTGTGTTGCAGAGGCAATTATAAATTCATTGTTTTGGTTTATGTAAGCTGGTTGTGTCTATGTACTAGTGTGTTGATGAATGACTTATGTGATCACCTTTATATTGAATTTGAGATGATTATTTACTGTTGTGAATCATACTCAAGTGGGAGAATGTTAGAGTATGAGTGTGATTCTCACAGTTTAGTAATAATCATTGTTATTTCAGATTTGTATAAAGAGGTCTTAATGTGTTTATAAGAGTTAATTCAACTTTGGTTTGGATTGAAACTCTACTGTTGGCTCGAGAATAGAACTCATACTTGTACAAGGACTTGGTCTTGTATTCCTTGTAGGATTATTATAGGGTAATCCAGATTTTGTAGTATAAGAACCACAAGCCCCTGCTCTCACAAAGACACGCTCTTATTGTTCCAATTACCTATAAGTTGGAGAGCATTGAGTTTTGCAAAGAGGAGAAGGTTGTGTGCAGGTTTTCATGGCTTCTTATCCATGAACGTGTCTGCAGGTATGTGTTGGTATAATTGCTACAATTCTTGCACTTATATTACATACATAATTTAAGGATTGTGATTTAGTTGATTAATCATTGTGTTCTTGGCTAGTGTATTAATCTTTTAAGTCTAGTTTACTCTTACAGGGCCTTGATAGAAGCTGTGGTATTGGTTAGAGTGGTTTTGTGGGTACTGGGAACTAAGTTTGGAACCCTACTGCTTTGTGGCTCTCTTTGTTTTGGTAAGACATGGCCCTTCGTTCACAACTTTTGAAGTTTGTCGTTGAAGAAAAGAGAAAAGGTACTGCAGAAGTGGTTCAGGCACAGGTTTCTCACCAATAAGGCTTGCCTTTACCTACATCAAGTTCCCTTGCCTCTACATTTTCTTCTCTCGGGTAATATTTCATTTTCTCTGTCTCTAAACTGCAGTTTCACAATTAATGATTTTTTCTCTTCAAGTTTTTTTCTTTCTATTTCTTATATACTAGCAATACCACACATGTTTTGCATGTGAGACAGTTTTTTTTTAATAAAAAATGTAAGGCAGTTATTGGGGAAAAAGTTGAGAGAAAATAGGAAAATGATACATATTTAAAATAGTACAATTACATGATTTGCATGACATCACTTAATACGGTAGTCTAATGATATTTTTCTATACTTGTAAGTTGTAATTTTTATTTTCGGTTTCTATAGATGGAGAGTTTGATAGAAAATTATTATAACAAACCCTTTGGCTTCGTTTGGTACACCGTATTTGACTCTGAATAGGATTAATAGTGCGATGCATGTGTTTGGTGCAGTTTTGAATTAAATACCCGGCTGATTAAATATCCCGGGCCCATGTTTTAGTCCGGCTCACATCTGCTAAATAATACACTCACATCTGCTAAATAATACACTCTAAAAGCTAAGGATAATTTACAAAACTCACAAGCCCAGGAAAATTTAATCGCGTTTTCTCTTCACCCTCAAACGGATTTGTGCCTTCTCCGTTCTCTCCTCTATCCAGAACGAACTCCATCTGCTGTTCTTTGTTCTTCTTCCTCCTCTCGAATTCATCTGCTATCCTTCGTTCTTCTTCGTCCTTTTTCTCAGCTCCCTCTCTCTATTTGCTCTCTGTTCCCTCTCTTATGAAATTGGTTGATGAATTCAAATGGGTTTTGGGAGATTAATTGAAGAAATGAGGAAGTGGGTTCGGCAGAGAGAGTGAGATTTTATGCGCGGAGACGAGAATGAAGAAAGGATAACACAACTGTGAGAGAAACCTGGGTTTCTTTCTTTCCATTTTTATGGTTTGCTTTTTAATTTTGTCCGTGCAACGAGGATGAATTCTTTTTTTTTTCTTTGGTTTTCTTCCTTTTTTTTTCATTTTAACATCAATCATTCGGTGAATTTTTTTAGAAATTTATTATAGTCCGATGCACAGATTTATCCGGTAAAGCACCAAACGCCTAACTAATTTAGTTAATACTATCCGATGACTATTTATCTTATCCGACTGAAATAATCAGTACAGTCTGAGCTGCCAAACGAGGTTATTATATAAAAAAAAAAAGATAAAGATAATAATTTTTGGGTTGACATATAGAGTACTCATGTTATGTATTATATATGACATTATCAAATAAATTAAGAAATTGAACTGGTAAGCGGTTCGTGCATACAGATAGCGAAAGGCTGTGTATTAGATCACTGCCTGATAGTCATGAGACATCAAATCTTAAGAAGTGAAATTAGGTTCTCATCCTTCTTTTTGCTACTCCATTAATTAAAATCCTATTTCTTTTTAATTTTTTATCAAGGTCCTTGGGTATTAATAACATTATTAATTATTTCAATAATAAAATATTTTTTTATTTGTAAATAAATTCATTTAATGTTAAACATGTATTTTTAGTTTTAGTTTGTACCCATTTTTAATTTGTACCAATTTTCTTTTCAGTTTTAATTTGTACCCATATATTAATTTCTTTTTGTGCCCATATTTTTTAAAGTTTATTTGTATTTGTACTCATATTTTTTTTATTTGTACTTTTTATTTTGCTAAATGTACCCATACTAATTATATGTACCCATTCATGTAAAACTTTTTAATCTTAAAATGTACTCATTCTTAAATATACCAATTTGTTATATGTAAAATGTACCATTTTTTTTATATATAATCTATTCAATTTTTTTCTAATCCATTTTTAAACTTATATGGGTACATTATTTTTTCTTTGATTTTAAAATGTATCCATGTCAAGTTTAATCGAAGAAATTTACTAATGTTATTAAGCCTAATATCTTTTTTTTTTGTGATTTTGAAGAATGTACCCATGTTTTGATACAATATTTTTGGTTAATTTTGATGAATGTCCCCATATATATATATATAGACACACGCAATAGTATATTTATATTTTAATATTTTTAATCCCACAAATTATGGTTTTTTATTTAAAATCTCATTTATATAAAAAACTAAATTTCTAATTTTTAATTTAAAAAAATATAGTAACGTACATAGAAATTAATTATCACATTAATTTCAGGGACCTCGATCAAAAATTAAAAACCAACAAGGTTTCAATCAAAGAATGTTCATAACTAAGGACCGCATCCAAAATCTCCCTTAAAAATAACCAGTGGTTGAAATAACATCACCATCACACGCCGGTGCAGTTGAATTGCTAATAATCAATGTTTCCATATCTTTCTCTGATTTTTTGAATATTTTGATGGAGATATCGAACGTATCGAAGAAATATTATACACTAATAATAATAAGATGATTATGCCTTAACATACTGTATCTTAGGCGTAAATCCAGTTAGTACTTAGCCAATTATTCAATTAGGCATCAACAAAAGCCTAATCTTTCTTATCGGCCACACCATGAGGTGACAAACCACTCCGATCATAATTAGAGAGTTACAAATAAACCCGACAGTTTCTAACACGACACGGTGACACGACACGAAAACGACACGAAAATAATGGGTTTCGGGTCAACACGATAACTTATCGGGTGACCCGTTTAGAATTTAACAGGTATACACGCGGGTTTCGACCCGTTAAGAAAAAAAATATTTTGATAATTTTAAAGTTTAATTACTAAAAAATTTATTATAAAATACAATAGTCATATTAATATATACAATATATTCTATATTAACTATAGAGTTTTGTATTATTATTATATATAAGTTAAAAAAAAAGTCATTATTTATTTTTATTATGAGAGTTCCTTATTATCATTACTAGGATAAATTTTACTTAATATGTTGTTGTCCATGATGAGGCGATATTATATTATATATTTTACCCTAATCTTAGTATTAATTTATTGGTTATTTTGGTAGAATTGTGATACTTTGTTATATATTTCTAATGTAGGACATTCGACTTCCTCTGGAGCATAAAGTGATCAAACGGATGAATTTTGGAGTGATTCCAGTTGGAGGATGTTCGTGTGCCTTTCAAGATGATTGTGTCAAAATTCTAGATTTTTCAACCAAGCCGTTTGACCGTGGCGATGAAATTAAGGCTCAGCGCGCAGCTTTCCCAGATTGACGTTTTTGGACGTTTTAGGTATTTTGGAGGTCAAGAAGGCATATTTTGAAGAAGATTCCTTCTGAGGATTTGTAGGGGACGTCTCAAGCTTTCAAAAGAGACCTTTTGGGACCAAATCAGAGTTGATTTGGTCGGTCAAAAGTATGATTTTCTGAGAAGTCCGAATTCCAGTTCAAATAGGAAACCTTTTTGTTTTATGTTTTATTATTTTATTAGGTTTCCTAGTTTTATTCTAAGACCTTTTCTAGGCAGGGTTTTATTTTCTAGTATTATAAATAAGGCTTGTTAGCCATTAGGAAGGTGGAGAACGTACGCAACATAGGGGGGAACGCACTTTGGCTTTAGAGAGCTTTTGACGATTCAAGTTTACTTTCAAGGTGTTTTCTATTCATGATTATAATAATATTTTGGTTTATGGTTGTTAGTAACTAGTTTCGTTTGCTAGGGCGAGGCCACGAGCCTTAGCAAGAATATGTAGTTTCTTTTCAATTTGCTTATGATATTATGCATGCAAGTTTTGAGTTATTAATCACTGTACTCTAAACTATCTAATTGTCTTGATGATTGGCCACCATTAGGATATTTAGAAAAGTAATTTGATGCAATTTTGGCGGAGGGCTGTCCTTGAAATTGGCGCTGGCTTCTTGTGGTTAATATGTGTAACTACTTAGGATGGACGACACGTCTTAAGAGTTATATGGTTTTTCAAAAGGTTTTCACAAAACTTAATGAGTCTTGCATGTTCACATTCGATCTGGACGCCACTGACGGGTTGCATGTTAGATATACGTTCTATGTTGGGGGTTCCAAGTAGGGCATACTTTAGGAAACCTAACCTTCAAAATATGCATGTGTAATTCATAAGTAATTGGAAGAACTACGTAGGATTGTTAAGGTGACGGCTGAACCCTAGTGCTCAAATTTATTTTCAAAACTATTTTCTTTTATTTTCTTTACTTTGCCAATTTATTTAATTGTTTTTAATTAAATTCGTTTTTAATATTTTAGGTTATATAATCAACCTCTTCCCAATTTCCTTTTTAAATAATTAACTAAGATTTGGTTTTAACATAGATTATTCATTCAATCCCTGTGGAAAAAGACCTTGCTTGAGCTGCTATACTACGACAACCTTGTACTCTTGCAAGTATTTTTATGTGTTTTTTTATCCCTACTTTTGTAGGTGGTAAAATCCCTATCAAGAAATTGGCGCCACTGCCGGGGATTGTTTCAAATAATTTGTGTTTATCATATTCTTAGTTGATTATTTGTGTCTATAAATTTTAATTTTAATATTTTATTAATTTTCGTTGTTCTTGCATTTGCTCAAATTTGGGTTTTGACTTTGTGAACAATAATAGGATGGCTCTCTTCATACATGAAGCTGGCGGACCCATGAGAGAGTCATTAGCTGCAAGGGATTGGTTTGGATTCTCACAACAACCTCCAACAGATTGGTTTGAACTCCAACAAGAACACACTTCGTTACAATCTGCTGATTTTGGGAACAATTCAATGATGGAACCACCACCAGCAGGAGGACCACCTTTATGGGTTTCTTTCGCAAAACAGGGTTTCTATGGATTTAAACCTATTGTTTTTGCCCTTTGTTGTTCAAATACCCATGAAATTTTACAATGCCCTGATAGGAAATATTTTCCAGACTATGTGAAGGAGCATATTAACCAGAGGAACGAGTCACTTTGGCGTTGGAATGATCCCACTTTTGATTACTACTTTCCAGATTTGAAAAAGCATCATAGTTTCAGATGGGCAGGTACTCAACAGCCTTTTAAGCAACTTAATGTGCCACAAAGTTCAGAAGACAATTCGGCTACTAGTACATTAGAATGTGTGAAAAGTCATGATAACAAGCAGGAAGATGTCAGATTTGAAGAGTCCCCAGGCGAGGACTACAACCCAATGGAGGAAACTGTATCTGGGAAAACCAACGATACTACACGGGAATAAGCTGAAATTGAAGAGCCACCAGCCAGTTATGCATGCCCAACGGAGGAAACACCACCTGCTGATCGTGAAACAATTTCCCTACAATCTGTTCCTCCCCAAGTTTATGTGCAACCCGAATCCTTTCCTAAAGGGCTGCATGAATGCACAAGAATTGATATGTTAGAAGCTGTCCATTCAAAATCAGTATATCAGACATCATATGATCAGCTTTTGACCACTCTGACCATTTTGGATCCGGAGCAACCGGCTACTGATCAGAAAATTTTGGCTGCTGAATTGGACACGCAAACATTACAGTTCATCAAATTTAAAGAAAATCAGGATCAATTCCTTGACAGCCAAATTCCTCATAGAGAAATTCAGCCATTGCAGAAATTATGGGTATTAAATACACGGTTTAAATCAGTTGGGTGGAGACATCAGCCTTTTTGTAAAAGGCCCTATCTGCTTACAAAAATTCATTCACATGGAAAGGTGGACATCAAAGCTTCATCCAATGAATTCAGATGCACAGTTGCTAAACATCACATTCTGTACCTCTTATTAGCCTCTGATGTTGCCAAGGAATGGTTGACTCTAAAAGAACAAATCACATAATCACCCCATTCATTCCAATCCGTCTAGCTATAGACGTTAACTAAAGCGCTAATTGGGAGGCAACCCAATTTTTCTAACTCTTTTCTTTTTATTTCGTTTATTTTATTTTCATGTTTTTATTCCTAATCACAAAAAAAAATTCAGAAAACTGAAAAACACAAAAACAACAATTTTTTTTTTTAGTTAATACTTTTTTTTGGGTTTTATTCTAATTAGATTTTTAATGTGTGATCTTTGCAGGCTGCATTCGGCACTGTTTTGGCCAAATCGCAACTACTCGTGGATTTATAGCATTCATCTATTCACCTCTCAACCATCCATTCATCACAGCTTTGCATTCAACATTAACATTACGGTGCAGAAATTTAAAAGGAAAGCCAACTGGAGTTTGGGAAAAGTTACGTGGGTTTGCAAAGAAGACTCTGTACTACTTAGACCCACTTCACCCATTCGCTCTCACATTTCAATTTAAATTAAACAAAAACATACTTCAATACAAGTTTGGGGTTGGACCAAGTTGCACCGAGGAGACCAGTACTCAAGCTAAGATCCGGATTTTTGCACGAATTTTTCTCGGCATTCATCATCAGAAGACATGCACAACAAAGGGACAATTATGAGCATGCACAGATATATTCATACATGGCTGCACGAATACACAAAGACACTGAGACAAAATCATTCACACAAATTCATACAACCTATCCATCTAAATCGTGGTTGGGAATTTTTACCTTCCATTCTACCTTAAGATCTGCGATTTGGGTTGTTTCTTGCTGTGGATCCGAGAGTCCTGCACACGATATACACATGCATGAGGTACATCTCATCTTTCTTCCATGTCATCTAAGCAGAAGTACAAAAATCGCACAAGGAGAGAGCATTTTTCTTTACATTGAGGACACAGATTACAGTGATGGCTGTACTAAGATGAGATGGATCTGGTGGTTGAGCGAGGTGAGCTTGTTTCAAGTTTGGGGGTTGCGGGTTGTACTTCAAATATGAGCTATTGTTATGGAGGCACGGCTCGAGAGCAACGATTTTGTGTTAAGGTTTGAGAGAAATGAAGAGAGAGGAAGAGATCTCTTATGGCTCTGGGCTCGAGATCGGCACATGCAGGGAATCCAATGTTGGATTCAAGAAAGCTAGGGTTTTATGGTGCACGTGTGTGGGCACGCATGTGAGCTGCAATTGGGCTACTTTCTTAGGCTTGTCTGTTTCTCACGGCCCAATTCAAATTTTTCAAGGCTTCTTTATTGGCTGCCATCACTCATGGCACATTATTCAGCGCCTCCGGGTCCTCTACAACGTCACGAGTTCGAAGCACAGCCTCAGACATTTTTGGTTTTGCATTTCAGAGCTTTTTGTTCCTCATCTTCCTGAGTTCGAAACCCCAGGTCGTTTCTTTCTTTATTCTGCTCTCTGGCTATTTTGTTTTTCTGTTACTTTTGTTTCTGTTCGTTATTTTCTTTTTTAGTTTTCTTTTCATGATTTTGAGTAGTTTCATTTCTTTACATTAGTTCCAGATGTTTTGTTGTCTAGTTTATTCTTTATTTTCCACACCTTGAGGACAATGTGTGATTTAAGTTTGGGGGTGGAAAATAAAATTTTAGGTTTTCAATTTTTGAGTCAAATAAAAAAATTTCATTATTTTCAAGTTAATATCCATAGTTTATTTTAAACGTTAGAACAAATGGACATGGTAAAGGTTAGTCCCACAATAGAGTCTTTTCCATTTATCGTTGCTTAGACACTAATTCATGAGTTATACTTTGCAAATTTGCACATTCACATCAACATGGTTTGTGGGGAGTGAGATTGAAATACTTACTTTTAGTCTAAGTTTAAATTTAATTTTTGTTTCAAGTAAAGTTAGTTATTGTTATAAATAAAGTAATAATTGTCCCACCCAAGGCTTTGTCTAGTAACCGGGCCAGTCCTGTCTAATCAACAGTGATTCTCACGTCAAACAGTAGAGTCCTTGGCATGGGGCAGGGTGGTTAGTTGGTTTCGAGTGAACTAGCATTACACGACAACTACTGTTACTTAAAAAAAAAAAAAAAAAAAAAAATCGAAAAGAAGAAAAAATATATGATAGTTATGTGAAGTGTTGAAATAAAAGGACGAGAGGTAAGGATTTTAGTCGAGTCTCCTTAACCATGTTGGTTCACTTTACACCAAAGGAAGTTCATGAATTCTTTTCTACTTGATTCTAAATGGCTTAGACTATGTGGTGAGATTAGTTTGAACTTTTGAAAAGATGTTCTAATTTTTAACATTTTCTATGGATTGCAACTTGAAGGTGAAATTTTGTTTTAGTTTATTTTTTGTTTAAAGTTCTTAGGTTTGTTAGCTTTTATTTTTGTTTTTGAGTTTTGTTTTGCCTGAGGACAAGCAAAAAGCTAAGTTTGGGGGTATTTGATGAGGTGATATTATACTATATATTTTACCCTAATCTTAGTATTAATTTATTGGTTATTTTGGTAGAATTTTGATACTTTGTTATATATTTCCAATGTAGGACATTCGACTTCCTCTGGAGCATAAAGTGATCAAACAGATGAATTTTGAAGTGATTCCAATTGGAGGATGTTCGTGTGCCTTTCAAGATGATTGTGTCAAAATTCTAGATTTTTCTACCAAGCCGTTTGACCGTGGCGATGAAATTAAGGCTCAGCGCGCAGCTTTTTCAGATTGACGTTTCTGGACGTTTTGGGTATTTTGGAGGTCAAGAAGGCATATTTTGAAGAAGATTCCTTCTGAGGATTTGTAGGGGACGTCTCAAGCTTTCAAAAGAAACCTTTTGGGACCAAATCAGAGTTGATTTGGTCGGTCAAAAGTATGATTTTCTGAGAAGTCCGAATTCCAATTCAAATAGGAAACCTTTTTGTTTTATGTTTTATTATTTTATTAGGTTTCCTAGTTTTATTCTAAGACCTTTTCTAGGCAGGGTTTTATTTTCTAGTATTATAAATAAGGCTTGTTAGCCATTAGGAAGGTGGAGAACGTACGCAACATAGGGGGAACGCACTTTGGCTTTAGAGAGCTTTTGACAATTCAAGTTTACTTTCAAGGTGTTTTCTATCCATGGTTATAATAATATTTTGGTTTATGGTTGTTAGTAACTAGTTTCGTTTGCTAGGGCGAGGCCACGAGCCTTAGCAAGAATATGTAGTTTCTTTTCAATTTGCTTATGATATTATGCATGCAAGTTTTGAGTTATTAATCACTGTGCTCTAAACTATCTAATTGTCTTGATGATTGACCACCATTAGGATATTTAGAAAAGTAATTTGATGCAATTTTGGCAGAGGGCTGTCCCTGAAATTGGCGCTGGCTTCTTGTGGTTAATATGTGTAACTACTTAGGATGGACGACACGTCTTAAGAGTTATATGGTTTTTCAAAAGGTTTTCACAAAACTTAATGAGTCTTGCATGTTCACATTCGATCTGGACGCCACTGACGGGTTGCATGTTAGATATACGTTCTATGTTGGGGGTTCCAAGTAGGGTATACTTTAGGAAAACCTAACCTTCAAAATATGCATGTGTAATTCATAAGTAATTGGAAGAACTACGTAGGATTGTTAAGGTGACGGCTGAACCCTAGTGCTCAAATTTATTTTCAAAACTATTTTCTTTTATTTTCTTTACTTTGCCAATTTATTTAATTGTTTTTAATTAAATTCGTTTTTAATATTTTAGGTTATAGAATCAACCTCTTCCCAATTTCGTTTTTAAATAATTAACTAAGATTTGGTTTTAAAATAGATTATTCATTCAATCCCTGTGGAAAATGACCTTGCTTGAGCTGCTATACTACGACAACCTTGTACTCTTGCAAGTATTTTTATGTGTTTTTTATCCCTACTTTTGTAGGTGGTAAAATCCCTATCAGTCCACAATTAAAATAAACTCGTATAATATTTGTATAGGCAAGAACTAAGAAGACTTACATACAAGTACGAAAAATGTGAAAGAATATATAAACACTCGTGATTCATCATTATTCCTCCACGAGTAGATAATGGTTACACTTACATTATCGTTTAGATTTTTAAAATCCTCCAAACCCTTATGAATAATGTTTTTTATTTGAGGGAAAAATTAATAAAATTAATAATAATTATTGTAGAAGTGTAAAAAATGTAAAATAAATATACAATCACTCATAGTGACAAGCTTTACAACTTTCATGAAGAGGTCAGCTTCGAAATCCAACACTATAATCCATAAACCTTAAATTTATATTTAACCGTCGATTGTCATTTACGCTTTATTCTTCTTACTGAATTTCATTTTTAAAATTTTCTTTTTTGAAAACATGATCAACTGGCGGATGTAAGAAGATGAACGGTTCAGATCTTTGATATCACGTTTTGATATTTACGGTTAACTGAAATATGAGTCGATGTCATATAGTTTGTAGAAACTTTATAAACATCAAGCAATATTTTCACTAACTGTAAAACTCTGAATATAATATCAACGATCCAAACCGTTCATCTTCCTGCATCCTCTAATAGATCATGTTTTCAAAAAAGAAAATTTGATGAGAACAATGAAGCATAAATGTAAACAACAATCAACGGTTAAATTTTGATATGTGATTTATATGATTATAGTAGCGAATTTCGAAGTTAAGCTCTTCATGAAAGTTGTAAAACTTGTCATTACAAGCGTTTATATATTTTTTCTATATTTTTTTGCACTTCTACATTAATTAAAAAACTATTAAAGACTTTAGGTAAGCGAAAATATACTTAAAAAAGAAAATTGCGTTTTTATGTTTTGGATGTGACAATATGGTATGTATATACTTATTTAGTATTTTGTTTTTCATTTAATTATTTATTGGTTTAAAATATATTTTCCTTAACGGGTAACGGGTCGGGTCATATTACCTATTAATATTATCGGGTCGGATCATTTTACCCGTTTATTTTAACGGGTGTTACATGACACGACCCGTTAAGATATCGGGTATGACACGAAAACGACACGAACACGAGAAATACGACACGAATGCCAGGTCTAGCTACAAAGGAAGTTGTAGCTCTCCCCCAATATGAAAACCTATGGTATAGATAGATAAACAGTTAAATATATATTATACCTATAAGCCAGTATTCTAAAAATTGGCCTAGGTGACGCCTAGGCGTTCGACAGTGGCTGGCTGCCGCGATTAACCCTTAATCGATCACAAAATCGGTCAACATAGGCGGTCGTTGGGCGGGATTAGACGGGACTAGGCGGAGTTATGGAGGTTTAGGCAGGGCTGGGCGGAGGCTAGGTGGGCGTCTGTGAAGTCGCTGAAATATGGAAGCTTATGAATCTGAAAAAAATTCGTGTTGCAGTCAATTCAAATAGACGTGTCATCGAATTACACGGTTCTTGATCCCCACTAACTTTTTTACTAATTTTTATTTTTCTTTATTTATTTTCTCAATTAAATCCATCATTACTTTTATTTTTTTATCTTTTCTTTTAATGTTTTATTATTCTGTTTCTTTTTAAGATCATATTATATTATTATGCACTTAAAATCCTAACTTCCATATATATAGTTTTAAAAATAAAAACATAATATTTATATATTCTATATAGTAATTTTAATTAATCTTTATGATATATAATATATTTATCCAAATTCGTTTTGTCCACCTAGGCATTAAGCCCTAACTCGCCGTCCGACTAGCGCCTAACGTCTTTTAGAACCTTACTAAGCGAGATATGAAACCTACCTATAAACAAGACACATTAATCAGTGACACATGTTGATTACAAAAATGAATCTTTCATATAGATGGGTAAATACAATTAACCTGTGATATATGTTGATTATAAAAATTAAAGAAATAATTAGGAAGAAATTAATTTTTATAGGAAATCTTATCAATAAATAAATAATTATTGATAATAAAATAATCCTAAACTTGGATTGGACTTATTTTAACAAATTGAACTATTTCAAATATTTGCTAAAAAAATTGGACTTATATTAAGTTTTTCCAAAATAATACTTTATAATTTTTTGTCACTATTTTCCCCGCAATAGTCAAAACCAAGTAGCCATTAGGGGGAGAGATTTTCAATGTGATCGAATATGGGGCGGAACATCCTATATATATATATATATATATATATATATATATATATATATATATATATATATATATATATATATATATATATATATATATATATATATATATATATATAAAAAGAAAGCATCCTAAAATGATGAAACATTTAAAATACCATAAATTGTCCTTTAAGAATTTCAAAAAATTACAAGTGGAGGGATCTTATAGTTCAAGTGTCCCTCCACCTATTTATCGACATATGCATATGTGCTCCATGTTCTAGACACATAAAAATCTCTCTATAAAAAGAGTGGCTCAACTCGTTATATGTCACATCCCAGCCCGGGCCCCCACTACATCTCGGGCTCGACTCTGTCGTAGCACGATATTGTCCGCTTTGGGCCCCGGCTATGCCCTTACAGTTTTGTTTCTGGGAACTCACACGAGAACTTCCCAGTGGGTCACCCATCCTAAGAATGCTCTCGCCCAAACTCGCTTAACTTCGAAGTTTCGATGGAATCTGAAGCCAGTGAGTTCCCAAAAGGCCTCATGCTAGGTAGAGATGAGAATATACATATAAGGCTTAACGAATCCACACCCCTGGGCGATGTGGGATCTTACAATCCACCCCCCTTAGGGGCTCGACGTCCTCGTCGGCACACTTCCGGCCAGGGATTGGCTCTGATACCAAATTGTCACATCCCGGCCCTGGCCTTGGCCCCTACCACATCCCGGGATCGACTCTGCCATAGCAAGATATTGTCCGCTTTGGGCCCCGGCCACGCCTTCACGGTTTTGTTTCTGGGAACTCACACGAGAACTTCCTAGTGGGTCACCCATCCTAGGAATGCTCTCACCCAAACTCGCTTAACTTCGAAGTTTCGATGGAATCTGAAGCCAGTGAGTTCCCAAAAGGCCTTGTGCTAGGTAGAGATGAAAATATACATATAAGGCTTACATGATCCACACCCCTGGGCGATGTGGGATCTTACATTATATGCCCTTACAATACATATATAATTTTTTAAGTAAGACATGTATTTATATCCTTACAAGCTAGTATTAAGCCCTTAAACTTAGTTTGATATTAATTGTCTCTCTAAAACATATTATCTCGTGAGAAAGGGAATTTCATGCAGGAAGGATACCTAATCCCGAAATCAAGTATACCAATTAGTCTTCGGTCTATTGGTAATTTTCTCTAATCGGTAGGAGGATGACTAACATGAATATATAGAGTATTTCAATGATCCAAACTGTCTATTTTTTTAGGGTTTTCCTCAAATCATGTCTACAAAAGTCATTCAAATCCGAAACAATACGATCGGTGAATTAGATGATAGTCATTTTAGTATTTCTTTGCATAACCATATTCATCCATTTTCTTTACTGCAATTGGACGTCTAAATGTTTTCATTTGTCTAATTTTTGTAGGAATGATATATGAATGAAGAATTGAAATACAGACAATTTAGATCGTTGAAAAAAGTTACATAATAGACCCTACAAAGTGTGCATAAAAATGGGTCTCCCAATCCAAACCCTATATATATAGGGTGGATCCGTGACACCAATTTTTTTCTACACAACTTTTGACACAAGTTTTTAGGTGGCCCACTCTGTAATTTATTTCAACGATCCTAACTGTTTATCTTTTAGGTCCTCCCTCAAAGATCGTCTATACCAAAAATTACCAAATCTGAAATCATATGACTTTTGGATTAAGGGTTTAGGATTTCTTTGTAGAACCGTATTCGTCCATTTTCTTCACTACAAATGAATATCTTAATGGTTTTTTATTTGTCTAATTTTTAATGATCGATGAATGATTTTATAAAAGATAGATGCTTTAAATCGCTAAAAACCACATAAACTTGTGTCAAAAGTTTGTGAAAAAAGTGGTGCCATGGATCCGCCTATATACATATATAATATCTTCGTATTTTCATGTGTCATACATAAGACCTCCTCCAACTAAATGAAGACTTGTATTATAAAAAGAACTAGACCAACTGATCATGTGTGAGCTTGTAGAATTCTTGGATGGTTATTTATTTTTCTTTTTATTTCATGGAGGTCATGTGTAAGTTTGTATTTGAATCCTTATCCTCCTATCCCTACTCATGCCATGCCACTTGAGAAAAAAGCATATGACCATTAATTGTTCTTGTGTATATTGTTTTTTCCTATAGGTGAGTTATATTAATGTTGATGACCTACTGATGTCAAAACACATGACAGAAAATAACAAGACTTTCCAGTAATTATGGATTCAAATCCCATGAGTTGTGCTAGGCAAAATCCCCATATTTAATTTTAGAGTAGTTTCAAAGCATTTGAGATAGCTTAAAACCCTGCTTGGTATTCTTTTGGAATGAATATTATGTAGTTTAGTAACACTCATAATTCTTGAAAACTATAATTTAGTTTCAAACTGAATACCAAACAATCCCTAAACTTTTCAATCTTTAATCTCTTCTCACAGGTCTATGAGAATGCAGAAAACGCAATATGGCAAGCCATTGGATACCATGTAGAATCTGATGATCAGGAGGATTGTAAGAACCGTTCAAAAGTGCAAGAACAAGAGAGGCCTCTTCAGAAAGGAATCATAGAAACAATGCTTGAAACTGATATCACTCTTCTGAATTCCCTTGAACATAAAGGCCTCTAAGTCACACACGAGTCCACAAAAAACATTTACAACATCAAACGTGATGCTGTAGTTGTTGGCTATGGTTGTGGATGAGGTGTTGCAGCTGCTGTTCTTGCAAGCTCAGGCCACAAAGTCATTGTTCTCGAAAAAGGAAACTAGACTCATTTAGATTACTCTTCTTTGGAAACTCCTTCCTATGATCGGCTGTATGAAGCAGGAGGCATTCTTGTAACTGCTGATGGAAAAATTATACTTCAAGCTGGATCAACGGTTGGTGGTGGCTCTGCTATTAATTGGTCAGCTTGTATTAAAACACCTGATTATGTGCTTCAGAAATGGAATAATTTTTCCGGGGATGAGAGTATCTTTCTGCAATGGATACCGTGTGTGAGAGAATTGGTGTTACTGTGAATTGTATAGAAGAAGGGTTTCAAATCAAGTACTAAGAAAAGGGTGTGAGAATTTGGGCCTCGAAGTTGATATTGTGCCTCAAAATTCTTCAGAGAAGCATTACTGTGGATCTTGTAATTATGGCTGCAGGAAATGAGAGAAAAAGGGGACTGATTCTACATGGTTGGTGGATGCAGTGGATCATGGTACAGTGATCTTAATTGGATGTAAAGCCGAGAAATTTGTATTGGAAATCGGCAAAAGTGAAAGTAAAAGGAAAAAGAAATGCTTAGGAGTAATGGCAAAAGCTTTGAGCAATAACATTACAAAGAGGCTGCAAATTAAGGCTAAAGTTACAGTCTCAACTTGTGGAGCTCTTTTGACACCCCTTTTGATGCTCTCTAATGGCCTGAAAGACAAGAATATTGGTCGAAATCTTCATCTCCACCCTATTTTAATGGCCTGGGGGTACTTTCCCGACTCAAATTTAGAGTTCAAAGGTAAAAACTATGAGGGTGGAATAATTACATCAGTGCATATGGTGGTATCAGCAGACTCTAAGGCAAAAGCAATCATAGAAACACCAGCATTAGGGCCGAGAACATTTTCCTCTTTGTGCCCTTGGGAGTCTGGGAAGACATAAAGAATAAAATGTTGAATTTTTCAAGAACTGCCTATTTGATTTCAATTATTAGAGATAGGGGTTCTGGGGTAGTTACAAAGGGGGGAAGAGTAAGTTATGAGTTTTCTACCTTAGATAGAGAGAACATGAAAGAAGGCCTGAGGCAATCACTTAGGATTCTGATAGCAGTAGGAGCAGTTGAAGTTGGCACACATCACAGTGATGGGACGAGACTCAAATATAGAAAGGATTGATAATGAGGAACTGGAGGATTTTTTTCGACATGGTTACTACAGATGAAGGGTCGTAGTCATTGGTCGAGAATTAGACAACCTATTCCTCAGCTCATCAGATGGGGAGCTGTAGAATGGGAATCAATACAAAAGAAGGTGTTGTTGATGAGAACGGGGAGAGCTGGGAAGCAGAGGCCTATTCGTTTGCGATGGTAGTGTTCTTCAGTGCTGTTGGTGTAAATCCCATGATTACCATCCAATCAATTGCTTACTGTCTCTCCAAGAAAATAGTCAATTCTCTAACAATTGAGGAGTTTTCCAAAGTTTGACTGAATCATTAGATTTATTTTTCTCCGCGCCCACACACACAAGCGCATACACATGCCACATAGGACATGACACCACCAACCAATTTCTTTTCAAATTGGCAGAAAATTTCTAAATTTTTATCCTTGTTATAATAATGTTTTAGCAGGTGCTAATGAGTATTGGTAAAATGTGGACATTGTTGTATCATCATGAGAAAGATCATATACATGCACCTATGTTCAAATGGTTTCTTCAAATTTATATTATTTGAGTGCAAGTATCTATAAGCAGTGTCACACAATGTATTGATTATATTATATAAAAAATACAATTGGTTTAAACCAGCAATGTATGTTATGCACATCCTTTAACATGTTAAAACATAAGGAAACCATATAAAGTGAATGTCCATGATTTTAACATCAGTTAACTTCTCAATGACTCATGATTTGTGCAGGGAAAGAGCTGAATGTCTGTTAACTCGATTCAATTCACCCGTTAAAATGAGCATTTGGGTGGTATACTTAACATGTCATTTTGGGTTACCCGCAAACCCATTAGTAGCCGTTAGTTGAGGTGTTTGTGTAAACCTAATCACACTGCGTCAGTCATTAATTGCCTTGACTGACGCCGCCATTAGCTACAATCCACCTTCACTACTTAATTGCTGTAGAGAGGGTGACAGATCGCTCAACGGAGGACATCGCTTCAGCTTGGTGTTAGTGTTTTATGACATGCGTGTGTGGTAATGGAGGTATTAGAGCTATTTTTTTTTCAAGCAGAAAATCAATGAGATAAAGATCTCTGCTCGAAGAGCATGAAAGAATGGAGATGCAAGAAACTCAAAGTCGTAGCTCCTTGGATTCGATTGAGATGTAACTGAATTAATGCTTAAAAGAAATGGAAATTAAGGGTGAGTTATAGCCATTAGAGGTGCACACACTCATCCAACTCACACCTCAACCACTTAGCTGGTGAAGTTGCTTCTGCTGCACTCACATATTCAACCTCTGCAGTGGATAGTGCAACTGTCCTTTACTTAATTAAAGCCCAGCCAACCCAATCACTACCAGAATATCCAATAAGAAGAGTTGATTTTCCCTTCACATATTCAATGCCAAATCCAAAGTACCTTGAATGTATCTTAGTACCCTTTTTGTTGTTCTCATGTGTTTCCTGGTTGGATCATGCATGTATCTTGCCAAAAGACTAGCACCAAACATAATGTCTAGTCAATGACAATAAGGTATAACAAACGTCCTACCAATTTTCTATACTCAGTCTCATCTGCAGCCTCACTTCCATCATTCTTTCATAGCCTGTCATTTGCTGCAAGTGGTTCCCATAGATTTGCAGTCTTTTAGGCCAAATGTCTCTAATAGCTTCATTGCATACTTTTTCCGATGAATAAAGATGCTCTTCTTTGTTTGTATAACTCTCATATCATCTCATGATGTTGCATCATGTCATTTTTAAACTCCTCAAGCATTCTAACACTACTTTCAGTGTACATAATGTCATCAACATATAGAAAGACAATGAGAATTCCTGAGTTTTCAGCCTTGGTGTATAAGGTTGGCTTCAATTGGACTCTTTTGAAAACTAGCCTTAGTAAAATAGGAATCAATTTCATCATACCAAGCCCTTGGAGTTTGCTTAAGGCCATATAATGCCTTATTCAACTTGTACACTTTATCCTCCTTGCCTTGAATGAAAAATCCCTGAGGTTGATCAACATAAACCTCTTCCTTGAGTACACCATTAAGAAAAGCAGACTTTACATCTAACTGAAATAGCTGTCATTCCTTTTGAGTTGCAAGAGCTATCAATGTTCTTATGGTGTCTAGCCTGGTAACTCGTGCAAAGGTTTCATTAAAGTCAATACCTAGCTTCTGTGAATAACCTTTTGCAACCAATCTAGCTTTGTTCTTTTGTATTGTCTCATCTAGGTTTAACTTAGTCTTGTACACCCATTTCACACCTATGACAGGTTTGCTAGAGGGCCTATAAACCAACATCCATGTATGATTCTTTTCAATCATATCTAGCTCAGCTTGCATAGCATTCTTCCAAGAATCATCCTAAGCCGCCACTTCATAATTCTTAGGTTCTATAATGCATACATTGCACTGAGCCTGAACTTCATCTAGTGCTCTACACTTCTTTGGAGTGAAGTCATAGCTCTATGATAGACTCAAGTCCCCCTGTGAACTTAGACAATCAATGTTTGAACTCAATTCTTCATGTGGAGTGTCAGAAGCAATCTCAGAAGATACCAACTCTTCTTGTTCTTCTAGAGTTTGAATTGGTTCATTTTCTAAATATTAGTAGTGGTTAATACACTGAAATACTTATCAGAGTTTGCTTCCTAATTCCAGCTACCATTTTCATCAAATACTGCATCTTTGGGCAAGATAATCTTCTTAGTGATAAAACCAAATATCCTGTATTCTTTTCACTGGTGCTATATCCCACAAAAATGCACTTGTGATTGTTACACTCAAGCTTGTGTCTCAGATTCAATGGAACATGAACATAGGATGTTGAACCAAAGACCTTCAAGTGTGCAATTCCTGGTTTTCTTCCATTGTAGACTTAAAAAAGGTTATTCTTATCTAGAGACTTAATAGGACATCTGTTGAGTAATTACACTACAATGTGCACAGCTTCTGCTCAAAACTGATATGGCGTACCTTTCTCATGCAACATAGTCTTTGCCATTTCCACCACACTTCTATTTTTCCTTTTAGACAGCATTTTGCTATGGGGTGTATGACATGGTCAGTTGTCTTTGGATTCCAATGACATTGTAGAAATCATTAAATTCAGTAGACGTAAACTCACCACCTATGTTCACTTCTTAGACACTTTATTTTGTGCCCACACTACAATTCTGTCACTGCTTTGAACCTTTTAAAGTACTCAAATGCCTTAGACTTGTATCTCAGAAAGTAGACCCATGTCATCCTAGTGCAATCATCTGTGAATAAAATGAAGTATCTGTTTCCAGCATTTGAAGCGATTTGCATGAGACCACAAATGTCTGGGTGAACAATTCTAGTGGGAATTTAGCTCTCCAGGTTGGTTCTCTTGAATATTCATCTTTATGTTGCTTGCCAAGTATACACTCTTCACAAATATTCTAGGAATCTTCCAAGAGTGGTAGTCCATGAACCATTTCCTGCATTTCTTGCTTTCTAAGTAACTTCAGGCTCCTTGTGTGTAGGTGACCTAGCCTTTTGCGCCAAGTCTGAGTGCAGTGGGATAGGCCAGCTTTCAGTGCCAGTGATGTAGCTGACATCATAATTAGAGTGAAACATCTGTTTCTTGTCATTTGAACCTTAGCAACCAAGCCATTCAAGTTCTAACTGTCATAATTACAAACAACATCACCACCAAACAACAGGTAGTAACCATGTTTCAACATTTGCTCTACATTTAGGAGATTTTCCTCCAAACCAGGTACCAGCATCACCTTTTGTATGTGTTTTCTACCCAACTTGGATTCAATGACAAGTGTGCCCTTTCCTGCTACACTTACAATTTCTCTAATTCCCATTTTCACTCTTGCATTCAGATTTCTGTTCACATTCACAAGAAAATTCTCATTCCCTGTTTATTGCAACCACTATCAATATACCAAATGTTATTGACCTTCACCTAAGTTACAGAGTTGCAAGCATAAAATAAAGTTCCCATTTCATCAACTTGATTTGCAATTTCTGGCTTCATGACCAACGCTATTGCAATTTGTGCATTTGGGTTTTCCTTCAAACCAACACTTCCCATAGTGTAGCTTATCACAATGTTTGCAAGCTGTTTTGTTTGAATCATGAGTATTATTCTGCTTCAGAGAAAAGTTGGGTTTGTTATCCCACTTTTTCCTTTTGTTCTTCCAATTCTTCCCTCATTTTTTATTACCAGAGAACCTACTAGACTTTGGAAATTTAGAACCAACATTTAGACTAGCAAATTCCTTCTTAGTGGAGCTTTCAACATGCATATCTAGTCTTTGTTCATAACCTTTCAGATAAGCTACAACTTCTCGGATTTCAAGACTTTCAATATCTTTTGAATGCTCAATCATAGCACAAATTGAATCATAACTTCTAGGCAAACTTTGAAGCAATTTCTGGACAACTGTCTCCCAATTCTTCACTGAAGCCTCTAATTTGATTCATAATGTCAAATAGTTTAGTATGGTATGCATATAAAGATTCATCATCTCTCATCCTAGTATACTCAAATTCTTTGCGCAACCTTTGTAATTTCACATTTCTAACTTGTTTGTCACCTATGAATTCTTGTTGCAAGATGTCTCAACTCCCTCTGAGGTTTCTTCATTGGAAATCTTGGGAAAAATTTGATCGGTCACAGCTCATCAACCAAAGCCTTAGCATCCCTCATTATAATTTTCCCAAAGTTTGTTGGAGTTTCAATAGCCACACCCTTCTCCTTCTTTTCATCGGCTACTACCAAAACACTATCTTTAGATGGTTCTGGGATAGTTAACCCAGTTTCTACAACTCCCAGAGTCCATAAGACCTGAGAATGATTCGCATTTTGATTCTCTAGGATTCATAGGTTTCACCATTGAAAACAGGATTGTGAAACTCATAACTCGTTAATCCAGTCAAATTAGACTCGGATCTTCAATTTTCATAGGTTTTTAAAACACAATTTTACAACAATGAAGCTTAATGAAAGCTATTCGCTGAAGAAAACAGAAATCATAGATTCACGCCCAGATTAAAGCGATGAACCTAGCTCTGAGGCAATGTTAGTGTTTTATGATCTGTGTGTGTGGTAATGGAGGTATCAGAGCTATTTTTGTTCAAGTAGAAAATCAATGAGATGATGATCTCTGCTCGAAGAGCATGAAAGAATGGAGATGTGAGAAACTCAGAGTCGTAGCTCCTTGGATTCGATTCAAGTGTAACTGAATTGATGCTTACAAGAAATGGAAATGGAGGGTGAGTTATAGCCGTTGGAGGTGCACTTACTCATCCAACTCACACACTCACGTGCAAAGCACATGCTCAGCTATAAGTGAGTTGTTATGACATGTGGCACAAAACTAGCCTATTAGCTTTGTTTTAATCTCAACCTTACATTACAAACTAAGAACAAACACTTCAAAATTGAAAAAAAAAAACCGAGAAACTTGGATCAAATGCAGCTGCAGAAGCTTAAGCACCAACACTTGGGACGATGTAAGTCTCAGTCCACTTACTCGATTACTCCTCCATTGGTTTTCTTGCTCCATTTTATGGGTTTCTGTATTTAGAGACTGAATAGGATTTTTCCGTCACTCCGTAAGAATACAGTGGGAAAACTGCTATTTTTGTTGCAATGTTGGATGCTTGGTGTTGAACTGGGAAATTGGAACTGCTTGTAGTCACCTAATTTTACCGGCTGGGTCGGTGTGTGGTCCATATCAGCTTCATTCTGTATCAGCAAACTAACAATGGTGATCATTTATTACCACCAACGAGTCTTTTGCATAAGTGTTAGCTAAGCTCCAACTCTCTTGCATATGGAAAATGATATTTACAGCTCGGCTTTATATTTGCTTAAAACTTGAAAAGAAAAAAAATGCTAATGGGTGTTAACGGGTGACCTGTAGGCTTAACAGTTGAGTTTAGGTATTCCGTTAGCTTAACGTGTTAAGTTATCCGTTTACTTAACGGGTCAAACCCCCATAAAACCTTACAGGTCTGACTCTACAGAGGTGCCGTTTTCTGCATTGCATACACTACTTAATTCTCACAGTAAAATTTCTCATGCAGAACTTCAAAACCAAAACTTTGATTTTAAGGTTCATATCGGGCCAACTTTCCCAAGAAATGGTAAGCCCTAATTGTGTTATTTGTTCTTATTGTGTTATTTATTCTGTGAAATTAAGACAAACTGTTGGAATCAGATCACTTACTCCAGTTTTCTTTTCTTGTATATGAGATTAGATCATTATCTTCAGATTCGAACATTTTTGTAGTAAATCCGAAAAGGAAGTGTCTTGAGAAATATTTAATACACGTACATAAACAAATCCAAATTAATATGCCAAAATGTACAGTAGAAAAATGTTATTTCATTTGAAAAGTGCTTTTCTTCATTACACTTGGCGCCTCACAATTCATATTCCAAATTGTAATATGAGATGAATAAATGGCAGGATCTCACACATTGATATAAGAAAATGTGGATTCCTTATGCCTTGGCTTTACTTTACCCATATCAGCATTTCGGGGTTTCTATACATATTAGACCGGATCATCTCAGCCATCAGAATCTGTCTCGCGGAATGGTAAAGGAACTGTCTTCACTGCCCTGTACTTGCCAACATTGTTTAGATGCTCATTCTCTAACCTGTTTGATACAAAAATACATCAAGTTGAGAAGCTTGTGGTTTTATTTCTGGTGCTTGTAGAGAAGGATACGACTCGGGAGTTATCATATTCATTGGATCATATATTTTGTTCAAAAACAATTATGCACCTGTAAAAGTTCCAATGCCCTCGCCGGATAACCTCTAACGAAGCTAACAGAAAGTCCAACAAACGTGACTCAACATCCGGAATTCTGTGAAATCCCATTACTGTTTCTACCCAAGCAACTCTCAAAACTGCATTTAAGGCCTACATAAAATTTACACTAATTGTTTGAGAAATTGAATATGGTTTATGCATATAAACCTCAGAAAGATTTAAAGAAAAACTTACAATAGAAGCATAGTAGATGTTTTTGTTCTTGAGAACGAGCTCATCTCTTAGCCATAGGTTCTTGGATTTTGGGTTGAAAAGCCCCCAGTCCTTGACAAAATCCCAGTACAACTGGTAAACTGTAGCCACCACAGAGGTGATCACTACTATATAAAACCATAGGTGGCTGTGCGGGTTGTTAGCGTATGTAATCCTTGCTCCGGCTGCCACCATGGCGGAAACATACTTCCCCATGTTAGCCAAATGGTTAACGTCGGATTCATCAAACCATCGTCTTGCACACTAGAAGTTCATTGCATTGATAGGTCACATGTTAGTGGGACTAAAGAATTATGATTTTTCACTGAACAGAAAAATAATTGTAGAATCTGCATTACTTGCATGGCACGCCAGTAGTACGGCAAGAACGAGATAACATAAAGCAGCTCCCTAAATAGCCTTCCACTTTGGCAGGTTTCATATTGGTGTGATCTGAAACTTCCAGCAAGAAAGTAACATGCTGTGGATTCCATGTGTCTCAGCAATGGGATCTACAAGCAGGGAGATATATATTAGGCCATTGATTAAATTGAAGATGAATTTTAGAGCAATTTGGCATTATAAATTTCTTTTTATCACTGCATATTACTATGATTACCTGGCTAGTAAGTTGATCAGCCATAAAAAAATCTACCATCAAAACCTGCATATGTTTCAATTTAAAGAGAAAAAAAGACGATTCAAGCTTCTTTGTGCTAATTGATTTCAAAATATTGTTAACAAATTACATAATTGATGGGATAATGAGAAAAGAAGTAAATGTACCTTATAAAGTGGGGAACAGACTATGTTACGAATTACTTTGATGAAGCTATAACGAGTTGGTCGATAGAAGACGTCAAATGGGCACACGAGCAGTGCAACGGAAAACTGGAACATTGAGTTGAGGATTAGCAACAATGCTTCATGATATGTGGCTCAATGTTCTTAGTTACTTTCTTTTAAGCTTGAATAATGAATATTATGTTTTATATAAGTTGTCCAAGTCCAAGCTGTCTGCCTAACAAGACCTTGACGAAAGCAATGGAACTAACCAGAAGGAAAAGTCCAGGAATGCCATCAACTTGGCTAGGTAAGAAGTTGTTTGCCCTTAATATAAGGTGCACAACCATGGCCGCAACCACTGCTGTCATGAAGGTTGTGCATATGAGGAAGGCGTCACGATACTTTAGGGCAGTGCTTGGTTGGAATTCAAATATGAAGTTGTAATTGATTCTTGTACTCTTCCACAAGAATAGGTTGCATCCATACATAAACAAGTGCAGGCTGAGTAATGCAAAAACGCTGCACAAATTGACACCTTTCAGAGTTAGCACACTGATAAATGTTTCATTCATCATAAGTTTTTGGGGTGGATTGAAATGCAGACAAAGAAAATACATAGCTGTAGCCCCATCGTCACTTTGCAAACCAACAAAGGATTGGGAACTGATTAGAGGTTTCGAACCCAAGACCTCTTACACCTAAAGCTCTAATGCCTTATTAGAATACCATAGAACCCCGAAAGTTTAAACTGTTAGAGAATGAGCTAGTAAGCTAACAAAGTCTCTGTAGTTTTCTTTTAGCCAAGTTTGTTTCCACTAAAATGTATAAATCAACAAAAACTTCATTATCTAGCCTAACGAGATGTGAAGGACATATTTCGCTTAAATTAATGTATTCAAGTGACTGACAATGCATATTTCATCGCCACAATACTAATAAAGATATGGCTAGATTTATACGAGAAAGGCTTGGCTATTCAATTTACTTAGCATCTGATTCATAGAACTTCATGCTTATGATCATAACCGCTCGTATTATAAACAAGGTTCTAAAAGACGGTAGGCGCTAGTCGGGGCCTAGGCGCCCTCTAGGCGGACTAGAGGGATTTAAGTAAATCTATTATATTTTGTGTAAATAAGTGTCTGTTTATACTTAAAATATATATAATTTCATCATAAATTACAAAATAGATTGACATATATATTATGAAGTCCTAAACATAATGAAAATATGGGAAACAAGCATATAATGTGTGCTCATTTAAGTATTCAACAAGTCTTACAATTTATTGATAAAAATAAAATGCCAAATGAAAATTATATGTTTTCTGTCTAAGTAAGTCGCAACCTAGGCAGGTGCCTAGGCGGGTCTGAGTGGGCTAGGCGGGTGCCTCAGCAAGTCTAGCCGCTCTTTCTTAATTTTCAAACGTCTAAGCATTAATCGGGGCGGTTGCTAGCTGTCTAGCGCCTAGGTGGGGCCTAGGCGGCGCTAGGCGGAGATTTTTAGAACAATGATTATAAATCACTCAGTAAAGATTGTATTGACAAAAAGTCAATTAAAACTAAGGTTGTATAGTCAATCAATTATAGAAAATAGATAGATGTTTCATAATTCATTTACTGAATCCTTTTTGTGTTTTAATAGAGTTCTATGACTAAATGATCTCATATTTAATTGATTGTTTTGCAGAGATGATCTTTACATAGTGAATTTATAATATGAACGATTTTGATCATAAACATGAAGTTTCTTGGATCGGCTACGTAGTGAATTGAGGAGAAATCCCTCCTCTCATTGACGAGCCAAGTTAATTTCGATATTACAAGTGAGTCTAGCTGATCTGTTAGTGATATTGTCCACAATATGGTTCGCAATAGTCCAAATGGTTTACTTTGAGATAGGTTGTAATAGAAACTATAGATTGCTATTCTATGATATAATTATTATTGCGATCAAAGCTACATAGTACTAAGGTTAGTAATATTTTTCTTTTTCAATTTTAAATGAGAGGCTGTATGTTCGAATCTTATAGATGGCAAAATTGATATCAATTTATATCTCAACTTATAAATATAAATATATCGTTGTATAAAAAAAAAATTTGGGGATAAAGAATGCACCTGAAAACAGGGTAGACAGTTTCCATGTAATCCCTTTCTGTATTAGGAGAGAATATACCAGATAAGTGCGCTAAGATTGCATACACACAAAACAATGATACAAAACAACCTGTAAACAAACCTGCAACAACATAACCAAAAAAGATTAAACTTTATTAAAAGAGGGAGATCACAATCAGACCAAACAACTAAACTCATACAACTTTGTGGGGCCCCAAGAAAATTTGTGATCACCATTCATTCAATTATATATTGAGCAATCCCACTATCAGGATTAGTGGCAAGCAAAGCTTTATACGATACAATGGAATGCGGTTCATGTTGGCCCCAAGACTAATCATGCATTATATTGCATTACTTAAATAGTCATTGGACTAGCAGCTCTTATTATTTATTTGTCACTAGATATAGTGGATTATGAAAGACAGTTTAACAAAAAATGAAATGATGATTTATATACACACGTACATAAATATTAGAGAGAGAGAGAGAGAGATTACCAACAAAAAATGTGACCATATGAGAATCTTTGTTTTGTTGTGGCCTCAAAAACTTCATTGCCTTTTTCTTGTCATTACTAGCGAAGTGCTTTGTAAATAGGGACTCCACTTCGTCCATTAGTCTCACCACCTTTTCAAACCATATATAATAATGCACACAATCCCCATCAGAAAACCATTAAAACCCATTCTCCTAAACTAGTTAAAAGAACAAAAACAATAGGATTTAGAAATCTACGTATCATATTGCGGAGAAAATTTTCTTAGCTAGATTAGGGTTGCAGCTAGGGTATTTGACTGGTTACCTTATCAGAACTAATGAAATGTGATCTCTTCACTGCTTTCAAATAACTTGCTGATGCTTGCTGGTTTGATACCTATACATGAAAAAATTTAGTTGCTTCAAGTTATTACTTACAAGTGTGTGAAGGAAGTTGTAATATCCAAAAATTTCATGTTTCATAAAGCTGAGATTTTTTATTTGCTAATTAGATGAGGCTGAAAAATGGTAGAATATCAATAATATCGTACCTTGTCGAATTTCTTTAGGATCTTTGTAAAAGCTAACATATTCAGTGAGCTGCAAAAATTGCAAATTTGATTAGATATAGTTAATCGACTACTTAGAGAAAACATATTTCAAAGGTACAATCATTAATTAAGCTAAATGATGCGTAGATGCAGTGTTGCACTTGCACTGCATAAGTAGCTTTCACTATTAAGACAGTTTTTGATTCCTTCCACTTCTCTATCTTAGAAAGAGCATTATTCATTACTTAATAGTATCACCACCTTGATAATTTTCATATCCATGTGTTATCACCCTATGCCCACATCAACAGCATCATAAAAACAGTCATTTGTTATATAACTTTCAGAAAACTGTTGCTAATGCTTTGCTACTTGAAGATATTTACTCATATGCTTATAAGTAAAGTGATGGATTCTGCAAAGGTGCCATCTGCGTGCTTAAACATGTATATAAACCACATATTATACGTACTTTCAAAATACAAATGACAGAATATGTGGTCCAAATTAATGAGGACGTCATTCCCTTCCAACAAACTAGATTTAAGCCACTATTCCTTTAATCGACACGACACCCATCTTATTACACGGTTTATTTCTCTTGTTGTTAACAGAATCAGAAAATATACTCCAAACGTCTTAGCTATTGGTTTGATTGCTTTTAACTGAGTCTGAAAAAGTAAATTTAGCTCAATCACACCAACTTCACTATGTAGCTTTTTTATCCCTAGCTGGTAAATCAAAGTAATTATATTAAAAGAAAGAGAGAGAACCTGTAAGTTTTAAGCAAACCAAGCCCTCTATAGAGCTCCACAAATGCCCCTCTAATCATCTTTTCAGCACACTGTATCTTCTTTCGATTGATGAACTCTCCAGGGCCTTCCTTTTTAGGATTGTTCACTAAATCTTCCCAAAGCATTGAAGTAACAGCTGTGATAGTCCTTGTTGGTGTTGTGTTTGGAATATCAATCCTCATGGCCATTTTAGGTTTGCCTTTCATGGTCTTACCCCTAGTTGCCGTGTTAATGAAGTTAACTCCATTTCTTTCTAATGCTGCAATTGCTTCACTAGTTTGTGTTTCTGTAGGAATAGTTTTCGATTCCGCCAAGCTCTCTGCATAAAGGTCTATTGCTAGTAATTAATGCATGCCAGCACAATTTTGATTTTGATTTTGATTTTTCGAAAAATTCTTTACAATCCAATTCTTTTCTCAAACTCTCTCACGTCAAATAGGAAGCAAGGATTGTGTTAACTTTTGGTTACCTTTCGCATGTTTGCCCTATGCACATTCTTGTTCGTTCTTTATAAATTTTGGTTTGATTAAAAAAGGGAGTGTTACCTAAATCTTATGTTAATTCGTACCAAAATAGTTTATAGTGGAACATGGAAAATATTTGAGACACAACAGAAAGGGTAAATTTTGAAAGATTTTCTCTATGCCTTTCTCAAATAGGAGAAAAGTTGCTGATAATAGCGTTAAGGATTTGGATTTGTCCAGAATTTATCTTTTTCCAGCTGTGATAGATGGATATTAGATAGGTGCACTAACGATTAGACTTGCGACTTGAAAGCCAAAGTGCCATAAAGACCATGAACATTCCCATACGTTTAGTATACCATATAAAGTGGTTTATTTGCACATGTATATGCGTTAAACCTACAAAGTTGACAAATTAGCACTTACAAACGTGAAAGAGGATTGAGAATGCAAGCAATACTTGCAATTAGAGAAATGTGACCTCATATAGCAATACTAGAAATTTGGGTATAGGACATGATTTTGTGGCGGCAGTTTTTCACGTTAACAGTGACTTCATATAAAGAAAAAAATGATTTTGGGATTAAAGAAAACCCTAATTTTCTTTTACTAAGCCACCAACTGAAGACTGAAATTAATTACTAGGGCACTGGCTTAAAGAAGCCATAACACCATGAAGAGTGGTGACGGAATTTATTTTGGTTTGATTGAAATTGTAAAATGACCCAAGTTTTTTCCCTTTCTGGGCATATTATTAGGTGGTCCACGGCCTTGTCATAATCTAAAAAGCAACATTAAATGGTTTATTTTCTGTATTAGTCTTATTTTGCAAATCTTAGCTGCCTTGACAGCTACTAAACAGTCTCGAAATTTCCATATGTTTCCACTAACCTATCATGTGGAAGTACATGTAAGCAAAACTCTTAATTTGGCCGGAAGTATAATATCAGCACAGAAAACGTAAGCAGATGCCCTATTTCGAAACAAGAGGCTTACCGGTACTGAAGTTGGAGTTCCGAGGAGAAGAAGACCATGAGCTGGGAACACTCGACATGTTCGATTTTGTTCCAGAATTCTTCCACCGCCGGTCATTGAGAATTTGCTTGAGGTCCAGCAGAATCTGTAGCTGTTTGTTCAAAATCTCTCCTCTCTCAAGAAACTCAGTCTCTTTGGTCTTGTAAAATTGGTTCACTTTATTAAGTTCTTCATCTAGTGCCTCAAAAAACACCCTGACCTACATGAACACCAACCCAGTACATTAAATATTTCCCTAATTATTAAAAGGTTTCTATAATTAAAATATTAACTAAGGTTAGTCACCCTAATTACTTTGGATTGGTTAATTATTTAGTTGTAGAATTTGTACCAATATTTTTTATTACCTCATCCTCCGAAGAAAACAACTGAGCGAGCTCGGTCTCGAAAATTTCTTCCTCACCATCCTCCATGATTTTACTCTTCACCTGTGCAACAGAAAAAGATCCATATTAATTTATGGGACTGCTGTCTTTGTTTTTAGTGTCCTTTTCATGTTGGTTTTGGATTTACTATCTCATGGTCACGATGGTTTCGTGATATGAGTATGTTTACTACTACAACCGTTCCATTTGCTTTCGTGAGAAAGATCGAAAAAAGTGTGTAACCAGACCAAAAGGTAACGTTCGTTTTTAACAAATTTTAATGTACGTTCATGGAAAAGCAAAAGAGCATGTATTTGATGTGAAAAAGATTACAGAAGCCGCTATAAGTCATCCCCGATCCCGGCAGCCCAATAGCAAATGTTCATTGGAAAAAACCTCTTTTTATGAAGAGAAATTATTGTTTGGTACTATATATCAATTTGCAGAATATTGTCTTATTATTTAAAAATATCGATGACAATTATGTACCAAATCTTGTATAGTGTTACTAATATTGTTGTTTTTTATTTTTTCTGCTTTAAGAAAAAGCTTTGGTGTTGGTTTCGTGAGAAAAATGATAAACACACGCTCTTTTTAGCCTCTGTCATTTTACACACTTAATCGTTGATTTATTCAATTCAATGGTTAATAAAAAGGTAAGTGTGAGAAGTTGAAAATGGGGTTTAAAAATTGCTTTCCTTTTGTAAAGGGTCTTTGAAAAAAGGCTAGGTAGCTAGATATATCCGCCACACTAGTTGAAGTGCAATGTTTGCGCCATGCACCCATTCACGGCACCAGCGATAAAGCAAAGCTTTGGTGCTTCTGTCAATCAAGTGGATGTTATGGCTGATAGAGTACTAAATGAACGTAACTTTTACACACACGTAGAGAGAGAGAGAGAGAGAGAGAGAGAGAGAGAGAGAGAGAGAGAGAGAGAGATTGAAGAATATTTTAAGCAGAGGTATCGGAGTATCAGTTTAGGAATCAACATCTAGGAAACACAGCCCAAAACCTTTTGCCTGAAAATGACGTGATCACTTGAGTATTTTGCAGGTCTGAACACAACCCACCAAAAAAAAGACAAAATCCAAAATACACCACTTTATTTTTATTGGGGAAAAACTAATGAAAAGAAGGGAGGAAAGAAAGAAAGTTAAGTTAACCGAGTGTTGGGAAAATATTCTCGGTTCCTTTTAGATTTGTAAACTTGTTAACAATTTCCTGAAACTCGCCTTAAAATCCAAAGTAAGCAAAACCCTTCCTAGCAACCACCTATAAACCTAAAAAAAAATAGCTCATTGAAAATTAATAATAAGCTAATACATATATAACTATTGACATGTTCTCTATGTGTGCATTAATTGATTACCTGAATTAACTCCGTTTTGTTATCGAAATTGAACAACTTGTCACTAATTTTTTTAGTGACAAAGCGAACCGGATCGAAAATGGAGACACCGAAATCTCCAGCTGCGTCTGGGGGTTGTTTGGGGACTCTTGAAAGCTTGATCTTCTTTACTTGTTTCTTGAGCAGCCAGTAGTTGACGAAAGCATCCTTCCATTCTGGTATAAGCTGTGCTTCAAGCTCCTTTGAGAACTTCACCATTTTTGTTGTGTGTGATGAAGAGGAGGAGAAGAGAGGAGCTTATTAAGAAGTATTGGAGAGAAATGAAAGAGGTTTATATAGAGAGTCAGGAGAGAGAGAGAGAGAGAGGTATAGTAAGAATTGAATGATTTGATTTTGGGACAAAAATTTTATCCAATAAAAGACAAATTTAAATGCATCAAGTATAGGTATATTGCTATTGGCCGAAAATAAAAAACAAAGATATATTGGTTAAATTCTCACATTAGTACCTAACACACAATTCACTGGCAGTTTGTATATAAAGTTATAAACACAGTTACTGCTCTCGTTTTATTAGTTATATATTAAAAGAATTCATTTTCTTTCAAATTTAAAATTGTAGAGAGTCACTTAGTACTACTGTCTAGTGATATCTCTTCATTTGTAAATGAGAGGTCTTAGGTTCAATTCTCGTCAAAGGCGAATTTGAACCACATTATTACTAGCCCATTATGAGGCTAAACTCACCCTCTCCCCTTAGTGTAGATAATATCGTTTATTTAAAAAAAATGTATGGGCTTGTAGCTCCCGTAACAAAATGAGAGTCCATCTTGTGCTTTAGGTTGTGTGTTCAAGTCTACCTTCTATAAGAGAGTTTCCTAGCACTTAAGGTTTTGTGTTCAAGACGCTTTCAGTAAGAGTTCCCTTCTGCACTCAAATTTTTGTGTTCAACATTTATAATATTGCTTGTTTAAAAAAAAAAAAAAATTAAAAATTGCTTAAACCCTAAACCCTTAATATTAATGTCTTCGACTATGACTTTTACTACCCGGCCGTTAAGAATGTGGTCTTTCCAACTAGTTTGAAGATATAGGTCGTGCTTAATTTAACCTTAACATGTGTTAACGCAGGGTCCTTTAGATCCTTGAAAATAATACAAGTCTGAAAAAGGCCCAAAGAAGGCCAAAGGAAGGAACAAAAGACCGGGACAAGGGGCCTATAAACAAGCCCAATAAAACTAGAGGAAGAAGCTTTGAGCACTCTACACGACCACTCGATAGTTTGTTTGACTATTAGCAAGTAAGACGTACATCTTCTCATAAAGTACTTTTCGACCGTTTGAAGCAAATAGCATGAAGACCCAAGGACAGCCTACCCAGACACAAACTCTAAGCCACATGTTGGCCATCAGCAAGGGCAGCAGCCTATGAAGAGACATAAAGCTTGTCAGACCAAGAGCTTGGGTGTGGGTTTCCTTAAACCCATGGTCGAGCAAGGCGCTCGGTATGTGTTAGCCCAGGAAAACATGCAGTCAACCTTGAACGAATTTCACTTCATCTCCATATGTCGACCAAAGAACGAAGGAGTAACGAGCAAGTCTTGTCAACACATTTGGTTTATTTAATGCTCAGCGGTGAGGTACTTGAGAGCCCAGGACTTTTGGGGCTTCTTGAAGGCCTATAAAAGAGGGATGAGTATCTCTTGTAATTAAATGGTCGGAGACACAAGAGAAGAGAGATTAGACTAATACCGAGTACCGCTTGTAACTCATATACAATATATACGAGCACTACAGTTACATAACCTAGCTAGAGGTGAACCACTTATATCTTGTTGTCTTTTACTTGAAGTGTTGATCTAGAGCGCATCAAGCATCAAGGGCCGGCCGCACTGGTCTTTGTTAACCCGCCAATTTTAAGCATTATCAGCATGAAGTTATAACAAATCTATCATTTACTTTACTTAACCTTCATACAATCAATCATTTATATGTCATATTTAGTTACAAACACACGCTACAAAACGTCGTTCCAACAATAGTGTCTAACTTTTTTTTATCACATACCGTTGAATTAAATGATTGCGGCCCCATAGGGTAAAGTTTTTTTGTTTTGGTATAGATGGAAAATCTTTGTCATATGGGGCCTGTTCAACTCATTAGAATCTTGGGTTTTAACTGAGATAATTGCTCAATAAAACTACAAATAATATGTGCTTAGGTAGTTATTTATACACCTATTTTTTCTTTTTACACATTGTTCTTAGTTTTTAGCTGGATCGAATGAATTGAAGAAGATCAATGAAAAAAAATTAACAAGGGTATGTGGGAGGTAAAAATGGGTGTATGAATAATACTATCCTATGTGCCTTTTGTTGCAGTCATATTTAGAATAGGAATGTGATTGCGTAAATCCTAGTAGATATAGGAATTTATCTTATATTCCTATTAGGAGTTGATTACCTATTAAGAGTTGTAATCCTAAAGGTAAAGGTTTTTGCCTATCCTACTACTATAAATAAAGGCACAATGGGGTGACTCAAACACACCTCACAATTAAATCACTCTCTCTTCTCTCTAATTGCCGCCGGCCCCCTATCTCTTTAATCCCCTAGATTAGTTCGATCAAATAGGCCTACAATACGTTATCATCACGCTCTTGCCAGAAGCTGAGGAATTGACGGATCGTAGAAGGAGGCTATATTCCACAAAATTCAAAGGTTTCTCTTTGTTTTCTGCCAATCAGGTACGCTTAAAATAAAGGAAGATATTTGAAGTCCACGAAGCATGAAAACATTCCCCATGATGCATGAACCCCTATATGTTTATATTTTCCTTACGATATAAATATTGTATATGTTCATATATTTGTCAATATATATATAGCATCATCGCCACGGCACCACCGTTGGCCACCCATGCACAGTCGCTGGCCTAAACCCCAGCTGCATGGACCACCGCAACAGCTCTTTGGGCTTCCTGCTCCTGCAAGCAACAACCAAGCTTTGGCCTGGGGTTAGTTTCGACGGGCCTGAAGCCCCGAGCCCATCTGCAGTTCAGCCCGACTTGCCAGCAAGGCTCTATGCTTGTTAGGCTTTGGTTTTGCCCCGACCCGCAACTTATTAAGCAGCCCAGTTGGCTGGGTTTCTTCCCCCGACCCAAAGACAAGGCTCCAGCTATGGTTGAGCCTTTTGTGTGCTAGTCCACAAGTCAGGTTTAGCTGGGCATGTCCCCGCGCACTCCTTTGGCCCAATATCAGCAGCCTTGGCTGCTGGGCTTACTCTTAACACTCGGCTCGTGGCTTGAAGCCATCCCGTGGGCTGCTATTGTAGCCACACCCGAGTTTTTTGCTCACGACACCCAACCCAATTTTTGGGCTATGGTATTTTCGACCCAACGCTATTATTTTAGCATTATTTTGCTTCCACGATCGACCCTGTTTGGCCTCGATCTATTGAATTAATTAAAAGTGACCTGTAGTCCATTAATCTAATAATGAATGCAAAATTATTGACCTGAAGATCACTTTTGGACATTAACGATTCAATAATTTATTTTTATACTTTGAACCGTTGACACACTTTCGTAGTAACAAAGCTCTCACACTTGAGTACCCGAAGAAACTCAAACCCTCTACACTTAAATTAGTATATTGCATTCTATGTTTCTTGCAAGAACCTCTCCTTATGAACTAATTGTTCATAAAAACTAAATTGAACCTATAGTTTCATATTTAGCGCCTTTGAAACCTGAAGTTTTCATTCAAAACATACCACATGAAACCTGTAGTTTTAATGCATAAATTAAATCAATACATGTCTATAGAACCTGTATGTTCTACGATATATGTCTATGGCTTACCATATGACTAATCACGTATTTCATTCCGTTTTAGGGACATGTCAAACTTGAAAAAGCTTGAGTTCACCGCTCTAGAAGTCTTTGGAAGAAACTATCTGAAGTGGGTTCAAGACGTGAAGCTCTATCTCACTGCAAAGGGTATTAGAGCCACCATCGAGGCACCTACCAACGATAAACATGTCGACAAAGCTCAGAAAGCTAATGCAATGATCTTCATTCGAAGACACATCCATGATGCTCTGCAGACTGAGTACCTCACTGAGGAGGACCCTCGCACCCTCTGGCCGACCGTTTCGATCACCAGAAAGACATATACTTGCCTAAAGTAAGACACGACTGGCAGCATCTTCGCTTCCAAGACTTTAAGTCCGTGAATGAATACAACTCTGAAGTTTGTAGAATTCAATCACTGCTGAAATTCTGTAAAGTGGAACTAACCGAATCAGATCTCCTGGAGAAGACTTATTCGACCTTCCATGGCACCAATATTATCCTGCAGCAACAATATAGGGCACACAAATTTACCAAGTTTTCGGATTTGATCTCTGTACTATTTCTTGCTGAAAAGAAAAACTAGCTTTTAATGAAGAATCATCAAGCTCGACTCACTTGCTCGAACGCCTCACCTGAAGCGCATTTGACCAATTCTAGCAGCCATACATGACGAAAGAACCGTCGTGGCCGTGACAATGGGCGGAAAGCCCAACCACGGGCCTAAGGTTAACAGAGTGCCATATCTTAGGGAGGAAATGTGACCTAGTAGCGTCTACCACTTGCCCCTAAGGACCCAAACTTTAAGAACAAGGGCAAAGCTTCCATTTAGCCTACTTCTACTAAACTGGACATGTGCTACAGCTGTGGATCAAGGGATCATTGGTCACACGTATGCCGAACTTCTCCCAAGGCTATTGCCAAGTATCATTCTCGTCGTGAGTCTAACTTTGCACATGTGGATCATCCGGAAGATGCTACTACATCAATAGAGATATCAGATTTTCAGGAGGCGTTAGCTCCTATGGACGAATAAATTAGACATGTTTTTAGGGTGTTTACCCCTAGTGGCCTAACCCACTAGGAGTGGCCTTCCCCTCTCCCCTATTTTTCTACGTTTATGGTTTAATTTTGAGCAATTTTTCTAAGTATTTGGAATAATTTGTTTGGTTTTGGTTTGTTTTGAATAATGGATTATTATGTTATGGATATTATTTCTTGAATTGCTTAATTGAATGAATGGACTTATATTTATATGTGACCAATTCAATCAATTTATTTCTAGGTATGTCTAGTGAGGAAGTTAGTTGTCTGGCAGATAGTGCAACCACACACACCATCTTGCGTGAACGACACTATTTTACTAACTTAATACCCAAGAAAGCTCATTTGACAACTCTCTCAAGCCCATCCAACTTGATTGAAGGATACGGAAAGGCCCGTATCATGTTGTCCAATGGTACTATCTTAACCATTAAGGAGGCACTCTATTCTCCATGTTTCGGAAGAATGTTGATGAGCTTTAGAGATATTCGAGATAATCAATATCATATTGAAACCACTGAAGATAATGGTTCTAAATTTCTTTGTATCACTTCGTACAAATATGGCCAGAAGCGTATTCACGAGAAGTTGGAATGTCTCCCAAGTGGGTTGTACATTACAACCATTCGTAGCATAGAAGCCCACAGTGTGACCGGCTCTATGCCTAAGTTCCAGGACACTTTCTTGCTTTGGCATAACCGTTTGGGACATCCTGGACGTGACATGATGTGTCGTGTCCTTAAATCTTCACATGGGCATCGGTTACCTCCCTATGTTGGACCTCTGCCATGCAAAACGTCTTCTTTAGGGAAGTTGAATACTCAACCCTCACATACAAAGATCATTCACGACCCCCCCTAAGTTTCTTAAGAGGATTCAAGGGGATATTTGTGGACCTATCCAACCAACATGCAGACCATTTAGAGACATTATGGTGTTGGTTGATGTATCGACACGATGTCACAAGTTTGCCTGTTGTCCACACGCAACGCTGCATTTGCTAAACTCCTAGCACAAATCATTAAGCTAAGGGTTGACCACCCTGATTATCTGATTAAGTCGATTCGACTGGATAACGCTGGAGAGTTTATGTCACAGACTTTTGATGATTATTGCATGTCAGTAGGGATTGATGTGGAACATCCTGTACCCCATGTTCACACCCAAAATGGCCTAGCAGAAGCTTTCATAAAGCGCCTTCAATTGATAGCTCGGACTTTGGTTATGAGAACCAAACTGCTGGTATCTGCTTGGGGCTATGCAATATTGCAGGCAACTATGTTGGTTCGCCTAAGGCCCACCGTTACCCAACCACATTCACCGTTATAGTTGGTCACTGGATACAAGCTTGACATCTCGCATTTACGGTTGTTTGGGTGGGCCATTTATGTGCCAATAGTACCGCAAGTAAGTACCAAAATGGGTCCTCAGAGAAAAATGGAAATCTATGTCAGTTATGATTTGCCATCAATTGTTCGTTATTTAGAACCCTTGACTGGAGATCTCTTTACCGCACGTTTTGTGAATTTTCACTTTGATGAGACAGTCTTCCTGTCTTTAGGGGGAGATAAACATGCTAACGTTCCTAGAGAACGTCGCGAATTGTCGTGGTATGCTCCCGCTATGTCTCATTTAGATCCCTACATTGCCCAGTTTGAAACTGAGGAGTGATGAATTATAGATCTTCAAAGCATTGCTCAAAGCATGACTGATGCTTTTAATGATCTAGCAAAGGTGACAAGATCACATATACTTGTTGCAAACGCACCTGCAAGGATTGATGTACCCCACGTAGGTCAACAACCCGCTTGGGAAGGCCAGACCGTCCCTGAAGGTAGGGAGGCCGTACTTTCCACGCGGCAAGGTACATTGGCGGCTAGCTAATCTTCTGCTATGACCTTGAAGCGTGGCAGACCTCTTGGTTCAAAGGATTCACAACCCCGGAAGAGGAAAATGGCACAAGCTAGTGACCCTAGTTTGAATCCGACCATCACTCACTCATCCGTTCCAACACATGAGGTTATTCTAGATTACGGTGATGCTTCAGAAGAAACATGCTGACCTCCCGAGAATCGTGAGATTCGGCCGAGGAAACTTCAAAGAAGCTCTTTGGCGATCGACCTCAAAAGACTCTCACCCCAAAATCCAAAGAAACGGCTCAAGGTACATATCTCTTCATTTCCATGTCACCCCTTAGCTTTGTCTATTTCAACTTTATTCTGACTTAAACTTAGCTTTTCCAAGTGGTCGGTTAATAAAACGGGCCGATGTGGTCGCAATGGCTAATGCTAAGAAAAAATAGCACCCTCATCTCAAGAAAGCCACGGCCGTCGCACCTCCCTTGACCGAACCAACTCTAGCAGCAGTCTTTGCCGCTCTGACCAGACCGAGCAAACGGCCTCACCCAGAGATCGAAACGACTGACATCATTGCCCAGCCCCAGCAGCATATCAAAAAGAAGGCAAAGAAAGGAGAGCGGGATATACATGTTATTTCAAGTCAAACCATATGAGCAACTACTTCTAGTGTCCCTCTCCCTTTTCCTGTCGTCCAGGCCTCGACAGGAATGCAGCAAAACCCTTCACCAGATCAGGCAATTGAAGTTCATCCTACCACTCAAGCCGTGGTTGAACCAGTCGTCACTTAGTTAGTCGAGGGTCCTGCAACCCCAGGACCGACCGTTGCCCTTGGAGTCGGCCTGGAAGCTGCTACTTTAGAGAAGGCGCCACCACAGTAGAGAGAAACCCTCCCCCAAATCCAAAAAGGACTCCAGTGTTCGATCTAGAAGAAGAGGTACGACCATCTTTGTTTACAATTTTTCATTCATTTTAACTGGACTTCCCAACTGACAGCCTATTTTTTGTGACTAAAAGAACGAGAGTAAAGTACACCAGCTGGTGAGCGCCTTCAACCGACCGAGTTGTTAACTACCAACCTCTACCAGTAATCAAGGTGGCTGGCCAGATCAAGCCTCCTATGGCCGAAACAGGTCCGAGACATGAAGCGGTGCCTGCAATTGAGCCAAAAGTGACAGCAGGTCTGGTTCATCCCCAAGACCAAAATCTCAGTATCCCTCCTCAAGAGTTTACCTCGGCCTATGTAAGCCATGTCTTTGTTTTCTTTTATTAATTTCCAAACCTTAAAAGAACTCTAAACTAAGAAGAACATTAAACGCCAGGTGCCCAACCGCTCATTCCACATAAAATTCTATACGTCGAAGGGCGTTATTTACATTTCCTGGCCACCTTGGTGGCCATTAAGTATAGATAACCTTCATCGACCATATGAATTACAAGGCTGTCTTAAACACTGGGCTTGGCCATTAAGCTCTATGGGTTCGAGCAACGAACCAAAGGACATGGTCGAAGTCCCATCTCGGCAGGTCCAAACAACTTTTTTCCTGCCCTTTTTTTGGATTCTTCTTTCCTGATAACTCTACTTTATGCAGCCTTCATGGGAGGTCGAGCTCGAGGCCCTTCTCTCCATCACTTATGGGGCGGCTGGACCTTCAACTACCTCATCTGAGCCTGCTACAGCTACAACCGAATCCAACGCCTTCGCCAGGCTGCAAGAACTTCTGTCTTTCAGGGCTTAAAAAATACTGGAATGCAAAGGTCTCGACTCTGTGCGAGAATGCCTAAACGAACTAGCATCTAGTGGCCTACTAAGCAACGAATCCTTCGTTCATTTATCATCTATCTTGACACATACTCGATGATATTTTACTACTTTCGAGAGGGCTCTTCAGGTGGAAGATGACCTGAAGGCTGAAACGGTTGCTCAAGAGGCAATTCGACCAGAACTTGAGGCAATAAAAGCAAAGAAGAAAAGACTGGACCTCCAAATTACTGATCTTTGGTGTTAGAGGTTGGCTGTTGCTTCTGATCTTGAGAAGGACTTCGAGTTGGACAATACCCGATTGGCGGAGTTTGCAGCTGGCGTGAAGCAGATTGAAGAACTGAAGCTTGACAAGAGGACGCGGCAAGCTAAGGTTACAATGGGCGAAGTGAGGTGGTTAGAACTAAAAGCCGCTCTTGAAGCCTTCCTTTCTTCAAGCCTTTATGACTTAGTCTTTTAGCTGTAGGTTGGTTTAATTCTTGTAATCTTGCTTGTACCCTCTTTTAAAATCAATAAAACTTCTCTATTCCTGCATTTCCCAAGTGATCGGCTAATATTTCTTTAAGAAATTCCCATTGATTGGTAATTTGTGAACCAAGCCAGTTCGGTCTTTGAGGTGGTATGCCCCCTTGTCGAGAATTTTATGGACAACGAAAGGTCATTCCCAATTCAGCGACCATTTTTCAAATCTAGGATCTTTAATTCCTACAAGTAGCATGGTTTGCCATACTAATTCACCTTCGCCGAACATCTTCTGCCTAACTTGTCTATTATAAACCCACTCGACAATCTTCTTCTGTGCCACTAGTAAGTTATACGCATCAAGCTGAGCCTCCTCCAAGTCTTCTAACTCTTGCCTCATGGCCTAACTGTATTCGGCACTGAACAAATTGCTTTGCTCGATAATTCGTAACAAATTTATGCTTAGCTCAACTGGTAACATCGCATTGTGCCCATAAGTCAACGCGTACGGGGTCATCCCTATTGCTATTTGGAGTGAAGTTCGATATGCCCATAATGCCTTGTTTAACTTCAAATGCCACATACCAGGTTTTTCTTTTATCATTTTTTCAAGAATGCCGATCAAAAATTTATTACTTGTTTCGGCTTATCCATTTGCCTGTGGGTAATACGGCGTGGATTGTTCGAGCCAGATTTTCAAGTTTGCCATATATTCTTTGAACCTATCGGCTGTAAAAATTGTATCTTTGTCAGTTATGATTATTTCTGGTAAGCTGAATTTGGTCACAATGTTTTCTTCTACAAAATTGCAAACTTCCTTAGATGTTAATTTGATGTATGATTTTGCTTCGACCCATTTAGTGAAGTAGTCGGTTGCCACAAGTATCCATGCATGTTTTGCTGCTTTAGAAGACGGCGTGATCTTGTCGATTACATCCATGGCCCATCCTCTGAACGACCATAGTTTGGTGACCGAGTGAAGTAATTTGGCAGGGACTTTTCGCACAGGCCCATATGTTTGACACTGTACACAACCTTGCGCGTACTCGATACAATCTTTCAACATACCTGGCCAAAAATATCCGTGTCGACGAAGTAACCAGTGCGTTTTTCGTCCGGATTGATGTGCTCCGCATATTCCTTCGTGTACCTCTGTAATTGCTTGGGTTGCTTCTTTCGGGCTGAGACATAATAACAACAGACCGTCTTCACCCTTTCGGTACAACTCATTCTGATACATTACATAATTTATGGCGTGAACTCTTGTCTAGCGGTCATGTTTGCCACTGGGATTATTGAGGTATTGCATGATTGACCTTCTCCAGTTGTCTGGTAATGTCTCAACTGCGCAAACGTCTAATGGATCTTCTCGTTCCAATAACGAAGGTAAGGACATGACTCGTGTACGGATCACACGATCGTGTTGGAGAACTTGTTGATTAACCAGGGCCAAGTGTGATCGTCGTACTACAAGTATTGCCTAGCCTAGCTCGCCCCCCAAGAGTTGTGCTTTGGAGGCTATTTGGGCCAGTTCATCTGCATCAGTGTTTTAAATTCATGAGATTTGCTCGAGCATGATTCCATCAAACTATTCTGCCAAATAGCTGGTAACCATGTGATAGAGCGCCAGAGTACAACTCATGCAACAGAAAGTTCCATTAAGTTAGATAATCACAAGTTCTGAATCGCGAATGATGAGTATGCGGGTTGCCCTTAGGTCGTGAAGAAGGTTAAGGCCCATGATAAGGGCTTCGTACTCGGCCTGATTATTCATACAATCGAAATCCAGCTTGAGAGAAAAATACCAGCGGTGGTGATCTGGGGATTGGTTGACAATTCCAATGCCAGCCGAGGCCGAGGTACTAGGACCATCAAAATACATCTTCCAATAATTGTCACGTGTTTCCACCATGCCAATTTCAATGTCATTGCCCCTGAAATTGTATGGGGAGGGATGTTGGGCTAAAAAATCAGGTAGCGCTTGTCATTTTTCTTTAAAACTGGTACAATATTCACCAACCATTCAACGCATTGGGCTGTCTGAATAAACCCAGCTTTTAGAAGTCGAACGAGTTCATCTTTTATACCGAGTTGTACTTCGATCGAGAATCATCGAGGAGGTTGGCGGAAAGGTTTGCAACCAGCTTTGATGCGTAACTCGTGCTCGACAAGTGTTCGATCTAAACCAGGCATCTCATGGTAACTCCAAGCAAAACAATCTTTAAATTCTTTAAGCAATTTACAAAGCTCGTCTTTCATGGGGTTGGGATAACAAAGCACTAATAAATAAAGGCCGAGGGTTTTCAGTCGTTCCTACATTTATTTCCTCTAATGGGTCCTTAACCTGAGGTCGACTATCTTGTAGCTCGGCTGGGGCAGCTTGGACTTTGTCAAGTGATAAGACTGGACCATTGTCTCATTCGGTGAGAAACTCTACTAAGGTTATGCCCGAATTTGGTTGCTTGGAAATAGTATACCAATGGGCCAACAGTCGTTCCATGGTAGATGAAATCGCGGCCTGACATATGTCTTGTGTGGTATTAGACATCAGGATCGGTGATTAAGTCGGCCAACCCGAGTCTCGTCGAATCCTGATGAAAAGTCTCAGTGCCAACCTCGATGGCTTTCTGAACTGAAATCTGAGTCGACCGACCTACATCATTGAAACCTTGTAATGTGATGTAGCCGACATGGTCATCGTAGTAACGAGCCTGGATTATGTTAGCTTCGAACGGCTGATTATCAGCCGAATGAACACGACCGATTTGCCTTCCCAGAAGATGAGGACTTGATATAAAGACGAAGGGATACAACTTGTTTGATGGATCCAGTCCCGACCGAGCAATGCGTTATATTCATTTTTGAGTCGACTATGAAGAATACAGTCATGTGATTGCGACCCGCGATATTTACTTCTAAAGGAAACACCTCATTGGTCTGGGATTTTTCACCGACGAAGCTACTCATGGTGACCCCTGATGGAATAAGCTCATCGTCAGAGTGACATAGTGCTTTCATGATAAAGATGGGCATGATGTTAACCATTGCTCCATAGTCGATGAGGATTTTGGAAACTGGATGTCCTTCGATATGGGCAGTAATATAGAATGGCTTCAAATGTTGGAGATTGATTGAGGAAGAGCGAGGAAACAATTCGGCAAGAGCTACTTTGAGTCTACCCTCTTTGGTGGCCAACTCAATCTCTCCAGTGGCCACAAAATCAACTTATGTGGCTTCCTCGGCAATCATATCTCCATCTAGGAAATTTGGTTGGGATGCGATTGGTTGGAATTCGGCGGGTAAGATATGGACCTATAGATTTCCATATTGTCGAGGACCTAAGGACATACCGGGTTATGATCTCTTTATGGGCTTTCGAGCAGGGTATCTTGCTCATAGGCGTCCTCCGTGTGACTATCTTCGATTGGCATGGGGATATGTTCCTGTGACATGCTAACTGGAGCCTTCTCGTTCGATGCATCAACTCCGGATTTGGTTGGTGTTAGGATTTGTTCCTGCTCGTGGGACGCCTTGTGAGTCGGTTCTTGATATGCGATGCGGGTGTCTCTTGTGTCCAGGTAAGCATCTAACCATGCTACGCGTTTCATTTCATCGGCTGTAAGGCTGAAGAGGGAAACAGTTGAAAAAACTTCGAAGTGGTACCGCAAATATTGGAGGTCCTTAAGAGAGAAGGGAAGCTCGGCATTATCAATGTCAGTATATGGGTCCACCATAGAGCCGAGGACCCGAGCTTCATGTATATGCTGGTACCTGGCCTTCATCCCTAGATCCTAGGTCTTTTGGATAGTACCCTTGGCGTTAGGACAAGCTAAAACTAAATCAAGAATGTCCTGGCATGCTTTTGGGAGGCCGTATAAGTCGGTTGCTAAATACTTCTTGTGGAACTCCTGCATGTATTTCAAAGCTTCACTGAGAAACGGGGGATGGAGGTTTCGTCGTACCTTAATGAGTTGCTCTTGGGGCGGTAATGGAAGAAATTTGCTTTCGGCTTCCTTTCGAAAATGCTCAAGGCGAGCTTTTATTTCCCCTGGCCGAATCAAGAGTTTGATTCGTTCTTCAGATCCTTCGATCGTAGTTTCAAAGTCACGATCGATTACCTGCTTCCCTTGGAGTAGCTTGATCTTGATCGTTAGAGGTTGTCGATCATCCTTCTTGTCATCCGTTTTCTTCGGCTGCCATTTTGTAGCCGAGGCATCTTGAGCTGCTCATCGGTGAACCATACAGTTCATTCTATTGCGCCAGCGCTTCCATGATTTGGACAACGTGGTATATACGCCTGTTAGGGAGTTATAGGTATACCAACGCTGATCGCATGGCTTAGGTGATTTGAAGGTGGGTCGGTTAGCTGAAGAACATGAGTTGTCTGAGTTCCGCATATAATAATCTTCATTGTAAAATGGTGTGTCGAAATCCAGACGTTGTCGGGCCGAATACGGCTTGCCATCCTGTACTTGAGGTCTGAGGCTATCAAGCACCTTTTGAGACGCCGTCGCAGTTGTGGGAATCTATTGTAGTTTCTCGACTCGAGGTGGTTTTTCTTTTGGTTCAGTTAAGATAACGTTTACTTTGCACCGACTACATAGAAGTATTGGCCCATTAGTTTCTTCTTCGCTGGAGTCCGACATTGATTCGACAGTAGCTAGCCCTGTCGAATCTAGGGATGGCACGTTGGAGAATAAATTGATTTTTAATCGTGGCCAAGAACTCTGTTTTTGGACGAATTGCATTGGCACGAACTCGGTCTTCTCTTTCCCTTTATCCCTGGGTAACCGAGCATCTACCATGCTTACCGTTGCCGTAGGGAAATGATCGGTGTCAACGGTCATTTGTTTCTCAATGAACTTAAGTTTTCCATTGTCGATCCAGCTTTGAATGGCATCGCGGAACATGACACAATTATTTGTCGTATGCTTGTTTGAATTATGATACTTGCAATATGTTTTCCCTTTTAATTTTTCGGCCTTGGGGATGTTATGTCCCGACCGAAGTTTGATGATTTTGGCAAGTAGCAGTTGATCGAAGATGGCGTCGGCCTTAGTAATGTCGAAAGTATAAACTTTTGATGTTTTGACGGTAGACTCTTTAGAGGCCGAGCGAGTTTTGGCATCTTTGGGATTGGCACGAGCCAACGCCTTGCATATATACGGCTTGTCGATTTCTATCTCGGCCGCGTCTATACTGGCATATTCTTTGCTTCGGCCGACGTGTAACTGATCGTGAGATTTTTGTAGATTGTTCCTCGGGACGGAGACTTCGAGACCTTCTCTTCTCAGAAGTAAATAATCATATTGCTCGACGTGTTGAGCCAATTCGTACATGTCACGGAAGTTCGCCCCTAGAAATTTCTTTTTGTATTCAACATCTAGGCTGTTTAGAGCGATCATAATAAACTCGACTTCAGGAAGAGGTACTCGACACCAATTTCAGGCCGATTTGAACCTCGTAAGGTGTTCCATTGGTGAATCGTCAGAAGCTTGAGCCATCCTAGCCAAGGAAGACATTGATACATCCATCCATGGCAATAGAATTGCTCGTGAAACTTCTCGACTAATTCCTCCTAACCCTGGAGGGAATTGGGCAGGAGATTGATATACCACGCAAAGGCGGAGCTGGTTAGCGAGAAGTTGAACAGTCGTAGCTAATGGAAATCGCTGTTAATGTCCCCACATTGAACAGTGAATCGAGCTACATGTTCTAACAACGATATGGATGATTCTCCAGCAAAAAGGCTGAAGTTCGGAATTTTGAAGCCCTTGGGATACTTGAATTTTTCCACGAAGGCTGGAAATGGGTAAATGAACTTTGGAAACTTCAGGCCTTTCTTTAAGGCCGAATCGATCATTCTTTAGACCTCGACCACATCGACGGATGCTGTTTCTGCTCTTTGGCCGGATCCGTCTGATTTACTGCTTGATCCTCCTCTTTTTTCCAAGTCAATCATTTTGAGCTGAGCAGATCATGTCTCGGTCTGTATCGTTGCTAACAGATTGTGTTGTAGGTGGAAGTTGTCGAGAACGATCGTCCAGTCCACCTTCGTAGGCCTTATTAACCAGTAGTTCGAGCCATCTATTTTGTGTAGAATTGTTGTCACGTATTACCTCAAGTACGCTTTTTACTTCTTGGCTGAATATCTGTTCAACTTGCCGAGATTGCTTTTCAAGTTATCTCTGAAGAAACGACCTAGTTGGTGGATCAGAGCCTTCACCACCATCCTCATCGCAATCCTCTATTATCCCTTCAATGAAAATGCATTTGGTTTTGTTAGGGATCTCTGCACCGTGAGCTGTCCACAGAGACAAACTTCATTTTCCTGGCATGTTGCGCTTATGGCCTCAGGTGTCACGGCAGCAGGAGGATTCTATGCCTGTGACAAGTCATCTTGTCCTGGGTTCTGGACTGGAAGGTTGGTCGTTGACTTTCCCATAACTGTTTTCTTTTTCACTGACTGTGTCTCAATGGTCATGAACTTCGTAGTTTTAGCACTAGGTCTCATTGGGCGTGCCAAAAGTGTTGACTCTAAAAACTAACAAGTCTATGTGGTGCGCAGACCGAGTAACTAATGAGTTAACTACGTCATTCGCTTATGTGCGGGGCGTGCCAACTCGATGGCCGAGCTCAGCCCGGGAGCAAAATGTGTTGACGTGGCGTTGAGCGCACTGCTGACTTCTTGATCTTACGACTGCGGTTAAGGAAGGAACATGTCTCGGCCTTCAGGCTCTAGAGCCTGAAGACAAGACTGCTAGTTCTGCTAGGTTCAATATCAATTTCAGCTTTCAATGTGCCGAATGTAGTAACCTAGTAACACTTCACTTCATCGAGAAGGCTGATGAGATGACTTCTCCCAACAAGGACTCGAAAATCCTTGTCGACTGAGACTTAGAGAAATAACCAGTCGGCCTCAAATTAATGCTGTTTATCCAAACTGAAGGTGCTCCTTGGTTGGTTGATTCTATGGCTCCAGTGCTGTTTGTCCAAACTGAAGATGTCGCCGGTTGCCTTGACAGTGCTGTTTATCCAAACTGAAGATGTGTTGGTGGGAATAAAGAAAATAAAAATCTCAAATTTGTTGAGAGGTTTCGCGTAGAACGAGGGTTTGCACAAGGCAGTTTGTGTGTTGAATTGGAGGGGCTTGAATGTATGCTCCCTCCTCTATTTATAGTAGCAAAACCATTCATAGCCAGGCTACAATCATACTAGGATTAGAACTTCTCAGCCTAATCTGATTAGGTCTCGGCCAATCCTATTTCCCCTAGGACTTTGAACCGAACCAATTTAAAAACCAAATTCATCTCCTAGGTCTCAGCATCTTAAGACTCCTCATTGCACTAGGTCTCGACTACTCCATCCTTATCTAAATCAATCCATCCTTCAATAGGATTCGGCCGATCCTGACTGGTCGGCCCGCGATGACTAGGCGGCCTATGATAATTTTAGAAGAAAACTACTAGGCCGAGAACAACTCCTAGCTCGGAATATAATTTGGCCGATCCTAACTGGACGGCCCATGACGACTAACAGTCCCAAATTTCAGATGAAGGTCACTAGGCCGAGAGCGACTCTAAGCTCGGCCCAAATTATAATTTTGGGCCCAAACAATAACACAACAAAAATAAACTATTGCCTCGCCCTGTTTCAGAAGTTTGGGCTGTAATAGCTTTAAAGCTTGCTCTTTTTCGTTACAATGGATTCATGGAACGTAGAGGGACTCTCGTGGAGCTTTCGTTTCTTTTGTTAATAGAACTAAAGAGCTTTCACCGGGTGCTTAATATTCACGTGCACCACTATTGTGAGATCTATGTGCAATTGGCAGTTTCTTCTTCTTTGTATGGACAACGCATAACAAAGTGTAAAGTGATGATATCCTCTCCTTTTCTTTTGCTCCAATCATCCCCCAAATAGTTGATGCTCCTTTTTCATCTCTTAATTGATTAGCATTAAGTACATATTTTAAGTTGTTAGTGAATTCGATCCATCATTTCCATGTGTTTGATAAGGTAAAATCGGATAAAGGGTCTCTGTAAGCACAAAGTATTTGGAAAATAGATCCTGTGATAAAAAATTTGGATTCAAAACCTTGTGGTATAGTCCATTAGAAAATTTAGTCCAAAAGTATTTGTTCCGTTAAATGTCCGTTAAATACATGGATAAAATTGTATTTTCACAACCTTCTTCTTCCTCTTGCTTTCTCTGTACTGTGTATTTTCACAAAGCCATGTCTGAGAAGTATGGATAAGAAGAAGGTCTGTAATTTCTTTTCAACTTCATCACTGATCTCGATGCCATCCCACTCAGAGCCCTGAATACACTTTCCGCAAATCCATCTGCCACAGCTCTGGCAGGGATATCTAGGACCAATACCGGTGGTGTTTGTATTGGCAATCGAAACACATCTTGCAAACGTTACTGGGCATATCAAACTTTCACAGACAAGGCATATCAAACTTTCACAGACAAAACCCGCGAATCCCTTGATCCTCCAGAAATCCAGGGCGTAATTTGTCCATTTGATCTGGTAGTGAACGATCAGGTATTCCCATAGAATGGCAACAACCCAACAAAGAATAAGGAAGCAGCAGCTATTCCTCCTCCTCAAAGCTAGATTCTTTTTCTTATTTTAAATTTCAGTATGAACAACAAATAAAACTAAAACCCCCACAATAAAAATGATGGATGAATTGGAATAAAACTGTATAATTGCTACTAAAATATTGCTTTTCACAACACAACGTCAAAGTAGAATTTTACCCATGCATTTAGTGGGCATTTAACGGAAAAATCACTTTTAGACTAAATTTGCTAACGGACTACACCAAAGGAGTTTAAATCCGATTTTTTTTTACCACGGAGACTACCTTCCGAATAGTTTATAAAGACATGGACCATTTATCCGATTTGACCGTTTGATTACGATGCATAATTATTGAACAAAAAATATAATGATGCCTAACTAATATTCACTCCACACATGTCATATGTTACCTTATTAAGAGTATCTTCAATAAGCTCCCTAAATGAGCTTCTAACTTAAATTTCGGAAGGATTTAATAAAAGTCAACTCTAATCATACTTCATATCCACCTCGTAAGATAAGGAGTCATCTAGGAGCTCTTAGTTGTAGGAAGGGAGAAAGAAGCTCTTAGTGGCTCTTTATAATTAATGCTAATAGTTTTAAGAGTAAATTGTAGCAATGGTCCCTCAACTTTAATCAAATTGGAGCAATGGTTCCTCAACTAAAAATTCATTACCATTGGTCCCTCAACTTATCAAAATGTGCAGCTATAGTCTTTTTCATCAATTTAGTCAAAATTTTGTCAAAGTAAGTTATGTTGGAATAACCATTTATATAATTAAAGTCCCTCAACTCATCAAAGTGTGTAATTATGATCATTTTCGTCAACTACGTCAAAATTTTTGTCAAAACAAGTTATGTTGGAAGGACCATTGCTACAATTTGGTTAAAGTTATGAGACCATTTCTCCAGTTGAATTAAAGTTGAGGGACCAATGGTAATGAATTTTTAGTTGAAGGACCATAGCTGCATGTTTTGATGAGTTGAGGGACCAATGGTAATGAATTTTTAGTTGAGGGACCATTACTCCAATTGAGTTAAAGTTCAGGGACCATAGCTACAATTTACTATAGTTTTAATGTTATTTTAAATTAGGAAGGGAGAAAGGAGCTCTCAGTGGCTCTTTATACTTAATGGCTAATTGTTTTAATATTATTTTAAATAAATCATTCATACTTATTAGATAATTATTGACTCAGTATGATCCTTGAAAGTAGGGAATATGGTTAGAGTACAACTTTTTTAGAGAGCTCTTAAAATAATGTTTTTGATAATTTTAGTTAAAACTTTGCTATAAAATAAAGAGCATGATTGGAGATGCTCTAACACATTGTCATTCGATACTACGTATATTTTGTTACTCGGAAAATATTATATTCACTCTATAGGGTGAACTACCTGGCCGCAGTTTTGATGTCCCCAACTCGGTATCTTATTCATGTCTCCTTTTAGTTCGATCGACAAGTGTTCTCCTACATAACGGTGTTTTTAACTGTATTAAGTCTCATCTTCTCATCTTTTTGGTGTTGTAAAAGAATCAAAGAAACGACATAGCCAAAACTCCTCTGTAACATAGCCGCAGCCGCCACTCATCATCACCACCTACGAACCTCATTCTCCCTCTCTATTCTGTCTCTTCAACCTTGTCAACGGAAATAGAACAATTTTGGTTAAATAGGATTCCAACTCTCGACTATATATGAATCATAGACTCGTGTCCGATTCGATTCATCTGCTCCAATTTGATTTGATTGATTGACCGATAATTACTAAAACGCTAGGAACCAGGGTGTATACTCGCTGACGACAACCATGTGTATATTCGCCGACGACGACCATGATTCCTGGATTTGTTGTGCGAGTTTGAAGAGGGAAGGAGGGAGAGAGGGGGAAGAGAGAGAGAGAGAGGGATGGAGGGAGAGAGAAGGAGAATAGACGTTAGCAAGGAGGAAAGCAACTGATTTTGACGGCAAGGTGGGGGTTCTTGTTGCGGCAATCGGGTAGTTTTGTGGGTAGCTTATTCATTGGCGTGTCGTCACAGTCTTGTTCTCCCAGACTAACATCTAGTGGTTTATTCTTTTATCAATTCATATCCTATTATTAATTTATTCTGTAAAACAAAATAATAAGACTTAACACAGTCGAAACCTCTATTAAGTAGAAGGACACATGTCAATCAAACGAAGAGGAGACATGAATGAGACATGTAATTGGGCACAACAGACATGAGACCGAACTACCTTGTCCACCCTTTGCAACTTACGTATTTTCAATCTACAAATTTCCTAATTGGAACAACTTAATTTTTCAATTATCATTTGATGATCATCTATGTTGGAAGTTGAAACCAAATTGGTGCACTGCCACGGACGAAGGAGCTACGCCAGTTCAGCAACCTACAAGAAAGTAAACAACCGTACTCGGAGCTTAGGTACCGGTGTGGTACCAGCCAAAGGCTCTCTAATGGTCAAGTTAGTAAGTAATATTAAGACTCAAGCAGTGGACGAGAGAATAAGCAAATAGTATATGTTTTACCAGTGATTTGTGTTACGTGAAAGAATTTTGTTACCAGAGATATACCCTAGATGAGGGTATTTATATTAGTCGAAAGAGAGACCTTTTAGGATATAGATTCTGTATTGAACCGGGAGAATCTAAGATCAAGAATATCTTGGATTAGATATTGTTTCATCTTAAGTGTAATTACTTGTGGTCCACCTAGATTGTAGGAATCTCCTAGAATATAGGAAACCGGTGTGATCCCCAGTCGGATTAGAAAATACTAACAAGTGTAAAAAAATCCTAAAATTTTGTCAGGTAAACTTCAAGGGTTCGTTGAGCAAAGGTTATCTATATAATTTTGACGAAAAAATTGGTGAGAAATAAAGTTTGCCCAATGAAATTTGGAATATTTTGTGGAGCAACCTTTTATTTTGGTGGCATATTATTTTTTGGTAAAAATTAGGGGGAAATTTTTAGGTTTGCCTGACGAATTTAGAAGTGTTGACCAACGAATCTTTGTATGCTTGCCCAATGATTTGCACCTTATTCGTTGGGCAGAGGTTAAAAGTTCATTTTCCCTTACTTTTTTAATTTAATTTCAAATGGTTAAAAGATCATCGAGTGATGATCAGGTCAATTCAATTGTGCTTTTACCCTTAGTTACTGTCCTTAAAAAAATTATCAAAATCAAAGGTCATCTAAAAAATTATCAAAATCAAAGGTCATCTAACACTAAATCATGATTTTTCGTTTGTAACCGTCGATGGATTTTGTCATGTTACCTAATCTCTGAATGTTTGTTTTATGTGATTTTTGGCATATGCAATCTCGGAATATATACAAACAAGTTTGGTGTTTGGATCGTTGAAACTAGTTTCGTAGAATGCGTATCCCCATAAAACTATATATTTAATAAACACTTAGAGTTTATTCTATACTTCCATTAAGTAGAATGTAAGCTTTTGTGGTATATATGATTTATTGTAAATATTTTTAATTAATGATCGTGTGTTCACTGTATTTGACACACCCCAACCCGGAAAGTCCACTTGGGCTCCGAATCGAGTTGTGTTGGCCGACACCTGGAGGGTGATGAAGCCATAAACTGTAGTGTAGTGGAAGAAGAATGTGAATAAATTAAAACCTAAAAGTGCCTAAACAAAAGAGTGCGCGGGTGAGCGGGATTGAACCCATTTCACACGTGATGGTAAAGCATAAGAACAGTACTGTAATTAGGGTGAGGGTTATACCACTAAAGATAACCATCTCCTGAGATTTGCCAGAACCCTCGTTTACACAAAAGCACACCTACTAAACCTGGAGGGGCGAAAAACAAAGTTGAGTGGTTCAGCAAAACAATGCTTATAAGAAAACCTTTATTTTTTAATGTACTAAACCCTCGCCGTAAAACAAGTATAGTTTCCTGAAAACATACTACGTAAGTATGTAATAAAAATACAATAGCAATATAACCAGAAATATGCCAAGTCATGATATATCAAATGCCACAGTAATAATCATGTGATAATCAAGTATAATCAATTGCTCATCAATCTATGCTAGCACACGAGTCGGAATTGCTTAATGCAATTCTACCCGACAGGACTGGGTGTAATCAATACGCTCTAGTACTACGATCACGTGAAGACTGGTGCAGAAGCACGGTCACACACAAGTCGGATTGCCTAATGCAATCTACCCGACATGACTGGCATCTAACTTGGATCCAAGGCGAGTGAATGGTGCGGATGTGAACATACACGTGAAGGACTGGCCCTGGCCCTGGGCGGAGAACTAACACTGGGGTGCAGCAAGAAAAACATGTACAAATATGTATGAATGTCATGACAGTAATATCCCAACCATATAGCAGCATTTATCACAATTAATATCACAATAACAATACTTGGCAATATAAGCGTAAAAGTGAAGTAAATACGCATTTAGGGAAACTATAAATATATATAGGTATAAAATAAATGCCCACTCACCTGGAGTCCGCGCTACAACTCCTTAGCACGAATATCAAGACGTCACGAACAAACGTTGCCTAGAACAAATATCAAATCACAACTCAGGATTCTTATCGATAGAACATGCAGCTGACATAAAACACATCCCTAAGGACGTTCTAGAATGATTTGAAACCCATTGACTAAAAGTCAACCGTCGGTCAATGGTCGACGGTAGGGTCCACAACTCTACGTAATTTGATCCAGAAGATCCGTAACTTTGAAATATACACATTAAGCTTCTAGAACAACATCCTAAAGTTTCGGAACGATCCAACGGTCGGATCTCCGCCAATTGCTAAAATTAAGTGGCGGCCGACTTTTTAATTTACGAACTTACAAATCTAATTCGGAAAGATCCGTAAGTCGAATTTCTAATCCGTAAGTTCCTATGATCCTCAAATATTACATACTATAAGGTACTAAGGTTTGGTGACAATACAACGGTCGGATCGTTAATTCATGTAAGGACCCCGGGACAGCCAACTAGGTGGTCAACTACGAAACTACATCAAAACATCGTAATTCCACTAAAGGGATGTCAAATATGGAATCAGGGATTCAAAATTAGCCTAAGATGGTCAGATGGGTCTCAGCCCACGTGCCGCCGCGCGCGGTGGCTGGCCGCCACGGTTCGCCGGAAAATTCCACTATTTCTAAAAATTCTCTAAAAATTCTCAAATTTCACAGAAATGAAGATCTCAATGAGAGGAACAACTTTCATCCCTGCCACGAAGTCCAAAAGTTGACGGAAGATGGTCAATTTTGCCCACAAAGCCGGCGGGTGCCTAAAACTTCCCAGCATCGATCCGTCGTCTACGGTGGTCCAACGGGGTCAAGTTTGGTTGGGATTTGCTCCTGGGATGATGGGCTACAAAGGCCAAGCGGTGGCATCAGCCATCGTTTTGCTGATTCACCAAAAAATTGAAAAATGTAGCCGGAGCACTGTCGATTTTTGTGCCCTCCAACCGCCACATACCATGGTTAATCAAGGTGGTTCTTGGGTGGGTTTTGTAGAGGGGAATGAGAGCTTCAAATGGTGGTGGTTTCATCTAAAAACTCCACCAGAGTTGGCCGGAATCGGCCTTGGAAGATAGGAGGTCGAACTGGGTTGGGCACGGGTGAACGGGGAGCTTTCCCTTTTTTTTTTTTTTTTTTTTTTTTTTTTCTCTTCTTTTCTGATTTCTAATTGGTCCTCCTTTCTTTTAATTGATTGGTTTTTTCTTCTCTTAAAAACTGATTGGTTACCATTCCCACATGGTGGGAGTTTAAAACTAAACTTTGAATAACCAACTTCAAACGTCCATAACTATACCGTTAGAATCCGGACTCGCGAACGGTTTTCGCCTATGCGCTCGTAGTGACGAATACTACGAGGATACTCTAAAAGAATGAGTCCTACATCTTTCTAATCAATGGTCAATAGAAGTCAAAGTCCTTGCCTTTACGGCATTTTCGTAAATTCACGCTTTTAAAATTAATAAAAATGTAAAATTAGGGATGGGTTGTCACAGTATTCATCTAGGGTCGATGAGTGTAGTTGTAAAAAAATCATCTAAAATGACTGTTAAATCATAATTTATCATTTCTAACAGTCGAATGATTTCGTCCCAAATTACCTAATCTCCGAACGTTTGTTTTTGGTATTTTTGGCGTATGCGATCTCGGAGTATAAAAAAATAATAATAATAAAATAAAAAAAATAAAAAAATGATGACTAATTTTATAGAATGCATATCCCGTCAAAACAATAATTCAATAAAACACTTGTAGTTTATTCTATAATGTAAGCTTTGTGGTACCTACTAGTGTAAATATTTTAAATTGATGATTGGGTTCGTTTATTGTATTCTTCCAGGGTCGAGGAGTGGTATCTACTAGTGTAAAATGGTTGTTTCATTTTTAACCGTCGACGGATTTCATCACCATACCTAATATCCAAGCGTTTGTTTTTGGTGATTTTGGCGTATGCAATCTCGGAGTATATACAAACAAGTAGACCTGGAATTTTGGACCCGACCCGATCCGACCCGTTAATATTAGTATTTGGATGGATGCTTAATGGGTTAGGTCGCTAACGGGTGAACCTGTTAACAACCCGTTAAATAACGGGTCACTTTGGGTCAACCCGCTAGACCCGTTAGCACCCGTTAGTTGAGGATGTTTGACTAATTTCAATAAAGATTTAGATTAGTCTAAAGTGCTCTAATAATTGTTTTCTTAAGTCCTGATCACTCTCCGAGACTTCTTCTCTCTCCCCTCTTCCGCTAAGAAAGAAGCAGGCTTCTTCTTTGTGTTTTCTTAAGTCCCGACCCCTGTTCCTCTGAGAATAAAGAAAGATATCCCATGAGATCAATGGAGCCTACATGATTTTACCCTCTAAATCCTATCATAAAATCATTTGCAGCCTACTATATTAATGCAAAAAGCAGTTGAAGAATCAACATCTAACGCAAAATAATTCACAGCATTATTCCAGATGGACAACATAGTAGGTGAATCAGACACGCCATCCTACTGAGTTGTAAAGGTTTACTTGGCAGTGGAAATTTATTTCATAGATTAGGAGTAAATATGTGTAAGTGTATTGGAATGCAGAAAAAAAAAATGTTAACGGGTGACCTATTAGATTAACAGGTTGGGTTCGGGTGACCAGTTAGCTTAATGGGTTAGGTTCGGATGATCTGTTAGCTTAACGGGTCGGATTGAACCCGATCTAAACCTGATAAACCCGACCCGTTTACAGGTCTACAAACAAGTTTCACTGTTGGATAGTTGAAAATAGTTGTGTAGAATGCGTATCCCACCAAGACAATAGATTCAACAAACATTTAGAGTTTATTCTATACTTCCATTAAGTATAACGTAAGCTTTTGTGGTATCCACTTATGTTAATATTTTAAATTGGTGAGTAGGTTCGTTCATTGTAGTCTTCTAGGGTCGACGAGTGTAGTTGAAAAAAAATCATCAAAATCGGAGCTAAAGTGACTGTTAAATCATGAATCTTCGTTTCTAACCATCGAAGGATTTTGTCCCGTTACCTAATCCTCAAAAGTTTGTTTTTGGTGATTTTTGGTGATTTTTGGCGTATGCGATCTTGGAGTATATACGAACAAGTTTGACAGTTGGATTGCTGATTTTTTTTTTTTTTGTAGATTGCAAAAATCCTCAAAAGATTAAATATGCCAACCATGTCTCTCACTTCATCCGGCGAATATTTCCACTTGACCCCGATGAATATTTCCACTTGACTCGATAAAATAAAAACCCTAAACACTAATTTGCACCATTGTGCGACAAAACTTGGATGGTTCGTCGCGTTAATTGTCATTTTGAGCACTACTGTTTTCCCCTGGTGCAAAAACATTACATGATGATTGTAGCTTTGCCCGTCGAATTATGTTCGTCGCGAAAAAGCTTCTAAAGAAACCAAAGCGTTAAATCATTTTCGCCCCGACGAACATAGGTTTTACGTCGGGTAAAGACTATTTGCCCGATGAAAGATAATTGCCTAACAAATTGTCTTTCGTTGGGCAAAACTTCGTTGGACAAATGGTAATTTCTGGTAGTGACTATATTGCCAATTCATTTTACAGTAGAATCTCAAATTTCAACCAGTTAGTAAGTTAACACATCTCTAACCTCAACTTCCTTGCAAAAATTCACGTAAAAGGAAGTGTTTGATTATTCCAATAATGATGATATAAATAAACAAATAATGTTGGGTTATCATGAAATGCTCTTGACAATAAGCCAATGGCTAAACGATATCTGATTTGTGTGTATTTTTGCAAGAATAAAATTTAATTGAAGATTTGAAAAATGAATAACTTAGATCATTAATATAAATTGTGGAACGGCCTCAATCGAGTGGACAGCCGTATTCGCTTACTACCTAGTTCGCACTTGGGCGTTATTATATACATGAGAACTCAAGTGTTAATCAGTGGTAAGTTGATACAAAAATAACCACTCATTTAGATCTATTCTGCAACGTCATCTTATGATCCGAAACTTTCAATTTTTTGATCTGTTGACCCTAAAAACTACCAAGTCTACGCGGCGCGCAGGCCGAGTAATCTATGAGCTAACTACGTCCTTCGGTTGAATGCGGGGCGTTCCAACTCGACGGCCGAACTCGGCCGGTGAGTAAAATGTTGATGTTGCGTTATGTGCGCGGCTGACTTCTGAATCTTGCGACTACGGCCGAGGAAAGAACACGCCTCGGCCTTTGGGTTTTGGAGCCTAAAGACAAGGCTGCTAGTCTTGCGAAGTTCATGACTCGTCAGCGCCAGATTCGGTCACAGTGATTATATTCGTAGAGGTATAAGCACGCCGAATCGACACCAGAGTATAGGGGCACAGATACTCGAAACAGATGTAGGTCTTGATTGTGAAAATGGTTCGGCCGTCTGAATGCCGAACTCTGAAACCAACCTGTGAGCATCCAATCATAAAACAACTCGGCGTTCGATGTGCTGAGCTCGGTAATTAGTAATAACTCACTTCGCCGAGAAGGCTGGTGAGATAACCTTTGCCAATAGGGATTCGAAAATCCTTCTCGACCGAGACTTGGATAGGTAACCAACAGGCCTCGACGCAGTGCTGTTTTTCCAAACTGAAGGTGCTTCACGATCGACTGGTTCTATGGCGATAGTGCTGTTTATCCAAACTGAAGATATCACCGGTTGCCTTCACAGTGCTGTTTATCCAAACTGAAGATGTGTTGGCGGACAAGAAAATAAAAATCTCAAAGGTTGAGAGAGTTTGCGCAGGGCAGTTTTGTGTGTTGAGTTGGAGAGCCTGAATGTTATGCTATCCCTTTTATTTATAGTACCACGAATACTCCAATCCGTCCTTGGATTGGACCTCCTCTTCCTAGTCCAACTCTACCTCAGCCGATACTAATCCAGTTCTATCTCGGCCGATCCCAATCCAACTAGGACTCTGAACCTGCCTCCAATTGCGAGCTTGATTCACTTTTACTTCGGCTTCCTCAAGACTTCTTCTCCTAATAGGCCTCGGCCTCTATCATTCTTATACTTATCTGTTCTTCCTTCCTTTTTCAGATAGGATTCCTCCTAATTCGTGGCCCTTAGCGCCGACACATTGCTTTCGCGCAGGCCTTGGGACGAGGATGGTCCGAGCTCAGCCCAATGTCATTTTGGGCCCAAACAGTGCCCCCTCGCTTCTGAGGTCGTCGACCCATATCCCATGGTCGAGCCTCGGCCTTGAAGAAGCGAAACGACATTACTCCTCTCGCGATGACCGATGAGCTGTCCCAAAAAATAACGCCACGCCCATTTATGAGCAATGATGTTTCCCTCGAATTCTTCCTGAACTCGCCACGCGTCAGTCCTCGATCACCCCAAGAGTTCGTAATCATCTATCTGGACGCACGCAACCGTCGAAGCGTCCAGTTGCATTAATTATCGTCGTCACACGCAATCGTGTGTCCTCAAACCACGGGATACGCCGTCAGTCTGCGAGATTCTCGGTCCTTTCACCTGGATTTTCTGAAACAAATCGTGGCACACAGTCACATTGATTGGTCCATTTCAAATTTCAAAAAGCTAACCGATTGATCTTCCTGAAAAATGCCTATAAATACCCCCTTTTTCTTTCATTTCCATTTTACGCTTTTAAAACTCTCTAAAATTGCCTTGCTCATTTCTCTCGAGTCTCCAAAAATCCAGAACTTCTGAAGCATTCTCAACCCAGAAATTCACCTTTTAACCCCTTTTACCAACCTTGGCATCCTTCATCTCTCAACTCTCCGAGGAATGCACCAAATGCAAGGACTTTATCGATCACTGTGCTATCAAGAACCTACGCTTTGAGAGCGATTCAAGCGCCACACATCAGATTCTTGGGCCTTTGTTCAAGAAACCCGTTCCCACAGCCATTACCAATCTTCTGAAGAACCACTGCCTGGCGCCCCTTCGACAAGGCTTTGAGTGGTCGAAGTGGGAAATGTCGAAGCCCCAAGGGGTCTGGCCCTCAACTACTGCGACCTGGGCTGCCTGGGTCGATCGCATGGAAAAATGCTTCGGCCAGGAGTAGAAAGCTCTTGGACTCTACGACGCTATCCGACTTTCGACGGTGGAGATTGCCATGGACAAGGATCTCCTTATGGCGGCCTTGAGTTTCTGTTGTTCGGCCACCAACACCATGGTTCTCCCCTTTGGACCTATTGGCCCCGATATCCTCGACATCTCGGCTATTCTCGGGACTTCACCATCCGGTCTCCCGATCGATGCCGCCCTCTTTGGATGTTCATCGAACTTGGATCTCAAAGCCTTGTTCGATGCTCGGGCTATTGAGACGCTGAGCCGAAGCGGTCAAGAGCCTTCGAAGGAGGAAGTTCAAAAGTTGCATAAGAACTTCTTCAACTACAGCACCCTCATCATTCATTTCGCTGGTCGAGGGGAGGGGAAACCCTGCAACGGGGAGCATGAGGCCTTTTTGTTCTACTGGTACAACAAATTTATTTGTTGTACCAAATCAATCAAATGCTTGGTCGAGAATATGCCTGTGGCCGAAGCACTGGCTAGTGGTCACGTCCGGGCGTTGAGCCCGACCATTCTTGCCAGCCTTCTGCGTTGCCTGGCCGAGACGACATCCACAAGATCGACCCGCACCAGAGTGGGCCTCTTTGGGTATTTCAACTCTGGTTGCAGACTTACTTCACCACGCTTCGGCCGGAGATTTCTGACTTTCTCCTTACCGAGGCGATCGGTCTTCAATTGGCCCCCCGACCGGCGCCCCCTCATCAGGCTGAGGAAGTCTTCAAGTATTTCTTTGGCCTTGAAGACTTCTCCGACAAGGAGTTCCTCGTATGTCTTCATCGCAGTTACCCTTCCTCCATCGATCTTCCGACTTCGGTTTGGAGCGAAGGTGAGGATCACGTCCTTCGACAAAACTGGGGGTCGTTCGTGCTGTCACGCGACCTTCCCCTCGGCTGCGACGCTCGCCGGACGAGTTGGGAGGTCTATCATCCCCAATTTACCGCCAGGCAACTCGGTTATCTCCAAGGTTGCCCGGTGCCTCTACTTCGCTCCCGTTCCCTTCTTAGCCGATGATGGCTCACTGGTTCGTCTGAGAGGGAGTGTCGAGACACTGAGAAGGAGTTTCAAGAGCGGTGCGAACAATTCCGTCTCCGACCATCTATTCCTGAGACCCTCAACACCAATACTTTTGGGGACTGGTGGGGAGCATACACCCAGGACTTCTTCGGGGGTTCAGTCGAGGATATCATTACCAAAATCTTCGGCGACCGTCCCCTGAAAACTGTTGCTCCTCCTGCTAAGGAGAAAAACCTCGGTAATTGGCTGTCTTTCACCCGAGACTTTTACTTTGGTCTTTTAACTCATCACTCAATTCTGACTACTTTCCTTTGTTAGGCGGTCGAGTGCTGAAACAGGCGGTCGTTATTGCTGCGGCCGCGGCCAAGAAAAGGTTGGCTCTCTCCAAGAAAGCTGATCCCACTGCGCAAACTTCGCCAAGCAAACGGTCGCGCCAAGAGGCTGAGTGTGAAGCTCCCCGCCCTCACAAACGTGTCAAGAAATTGGCAAAGAAGGGGGATCGGGAGATTCACGTAGTCTCCAGTCGAACGACCGAGGCGACTGCTTCTGACGTTCTCCCCGCTGCTCCTGTTGCCCATGAACAGTCGGCGGACCGACCAATTCCTGTTAGTCGACCATCTCAAGTGTCGCCTACTCAGGAAGCGGTCGAGCCAGCCGCTGTCCGACTGTTCTTGAGGCAGTTGAACCATCTACTGCTGCACCGGATGGGGAACCTGCCGCCCCAGAGGTAGCACCTCTTCTGGTCGAGCGACAAACCCCGCCACGTCCAAAACGAACGGCAATCATTTTGGAAGAGGTAATGAACAATCTGAAGTACATACGAAAACGTTGTTTGCTTGAGTCTAACGTATCTCCTTATTTCAGGATGACGCGAGCGAGGAGGTCCCGCTGGCACATCGCCCTCGCCGAGCTCGGCCATCCAAGCCTGTGGTCCCTCCTTTCCGACCAACGGGTGAGGCCGCTCGACCTTCTGGCCCGGCTGTGGTCGACGCGGTCGTAACCACCCCGGCTGCGGCCGACGTTGCTCCAGTCGTTGCTCTGGCCGGGACGAAACCCACTGCTCCAGTCTAGGCTGGGGTCGCTGCCCCGGGCGTGGTTCCCCCTACCGAGCCAGAAGCGACTGCGGAGACTCCGGTGCATCCGTACGACATCGATCTCGGCATCCTACCTCAGGAGGTTTCGTCGACTTATGTAAGGATTCCTACCCTTCTTTTTCTTAGCTATGTTTTTCCTTTTAGATTTCTGAACCAAGGATGTACTAACTGCTAGGTGCCCCCCCATTCTTTTCATCGAAAATTCTACGCGCCGAAGGGTGTTGTTTATATTTCTTGGCCGCCTCAGTGGCCATCGAATGTAGACAACCTTCATCGATCGCGTGAATTGAGGAGCAGCCTCAAACATTGGGCTCGGCCTTTAAGTTCTCTGGGTTCGAGCAATGACCCAGGGGATATGGCCGAGGTCTCGTCACGTCAGGTTTAATATCTCCCCCTTCTTTACCCTTTTGCGGCCTTCTCCTTGCTAATACTTGTCTTTTTGCGCAGCCTTCCTGGGAAGCCGAGTTCAATGCCCTTGTTGCTGGTATGACTAAAAAGACGACCGAGCCTTCGACTGCTGCGACGCACGACTCAGCCAATCTAGACGCGCTTGCCAAGTTGCAAGAACTGCTGCCGCTGTCAGCCTCTCAAATCTTGGAACGCAAAGGCCTTGACTCTGTCTGTCGGGGCATGTCTGAACTATCTTGCGGCCGACGGTCGTTTAGATAATACTACCGTCACTCGAGCGTCTTCCCTTCTAGAGCGAGCCCGGGAGCACTTCAGAATCTTTGCAAGAACTATCCGAGCCGAGAGCGACTGGAAGGCGGTCTCGACCGTACAAGAAACTCTTCGTCCGAAAGTCGAGGTGCTGGTAGCCAAAAATAAGTAGCTGGCCGATCTTGATCGCCAGAACACTGAACTTCAAGATCGACGGTCGGCATTCGCCTCTGAACTCGCGAAGGAATTTAAGTCGAACAAATCTTGTTTGACCGAATATGCTGCCAACGGGAAGCGAGTCGACCAGCTGAGGATGGATAAGGGGATTCGACATGCGGAGGTCATCATGGGCGAGGTGAGGTGGCTGGAACTGAAAGCTTTTCTCAAGACTGTCATCCCTTCTTCGCCCTAGGGCTTTAATTGTAATCTTGTACTCTTTTTGCAAATATTAATGAAAAACTTTATCAAATCTTGCATCTGTTGGATCTTGGATATTGTTGCCCTTGATACGACCTGCCCCCTTGCCGAGAACCTACTTACTATTCTTGCATTTCCCAAGTAACCGGATAATATTTCTTTAAGAACTTCCCATTAATTGGTAATTTATGAATTAAGCCCGTTCGGTCTTTGAGACGATATGCCCCTTTGCCGAGAACCTTGTAAACAACGAATGGTCATTCCCAATTCGGCGACCATTTGCCGAACCTAGGGTCTTTAACTCCAACCGGTAATATAGTCTGCCAAACTAAATCACCTTCGCCGAATGTTTTCTGTCTAACCCGCTGGTTATAAGCTCGTTCGGCAATCTTCTTTTGCACTGCTAATAGGTTGCAAGCGTCAAGTCGAGCTTCCTCTAAATCTTCTAACTCTTGCCTCATGGCTTGGCTGTGTTCGGCGCTGAACAAACTACTCTGTTCGATTATTCGTAGTGAGTTTACACTTAACTCGACTGGCAGCATCGCGTCATGTCCATAAGTCAAGGCATACGGCGTTGTTCCAGTCGCCGATCGTGGTGAGGTTCGATAAGCCCACAAAGTTTCATTTAGCTTTAGATGCCACATACCAGGCTTTTCCTTCACCATTTTCTCGAGGATACCGATCAAAACTTTGTTACTCGCCTTGGCTTGTTCGTTCGCTTGTGGGTAGTACGGCGTAGACTGTTCGAGTCGGATATTCAATCCACTCGTGTATTCCTTAAACCTGTCGGATGTGAAAATTGTGCCATTGTCTGTTATGATCGTTTCTGGCACACCGAATCTTGTCACGATGTTCTCTTCCACGAAATTACAAACTTTTCTGGATGTTAATTCGGCATACGATTTTGCCTCTACCCATTTAGTGAAGTAGTCTGTTCCCACTAATATCCATGCATGTTTTGCTGCTCCGGAGGATGGTGCAATTTTGCCAATTACATCCATAGCCCAGCCTCTAAACGGCCAAGGTTTAGTCACTGAATGTAGTGTCTCGGCTGGTACTCTTTGTATGGGGCCATGGATTTGGCACTGTACACATCCTCGGGCGAACTCGATGCAATCTTTTAGAATACTCGGCCAAAAATACCCGTGGCGGCGTAGCAGTCATCGCATCTTTCAGCCTGATTGATGGGCTCCGCATATCCCTTCGTGTACTTCTGCAACTGCTTGGACGGCCTCCTGTGGTCCGAGGCATAATAGCAATAAACCGTCCTCACCTTTTCGATATAGCTCATTCTGATAGAAGACGTAGTTCGTGGCATGCACCCTTGTCTTTCGATCATGCTTGCCGTTCGGGTTGTCAAGGTATTGCATAAATGGTCTTCTCCAATCGTCTGGTAATGCCTCGACCGTGCAAACAACCACTGATTCTTCTCGTTCCAATAACGATGGTAAAGACATCATGCGCGTTCAAATTACTTGGTCGTGATGGAGGACTTGTTGATTGACCAAGGCCGGGTATGACTGGTGTACTGTGGGTGTCGTCCGGCCTACCTCGCCCCCCAAGAGTTGTGCTCTGGAGGCCAGCTGGGCGAGTGCATCAGCGACGGTGTTTCGATCTCGAGACACGTGGCTAAATGTAATACCGTCGAATGACTCGGCCAGGTAGCTGGCAACCATGTGATATGGTGCCAGAGTGCAACTCATGCAACGGAAAGTGCCATTGAGCTGGTTGATGACAAGTTCAGAATCGCCGAGAACAAATACGCGAAGGGCACGTAATTCGTGTAGAACGCCGAGCCCGATGACAAGGGCCTCATATTCGGCCTGATTGTTAGTGCACTCAAAGTCGAGTTTGAGCGACAAATACCAACGATGTTGTTGGGGCGATTGGACGACGATCCCGACGTCGGCCGATGTTGAGGTACTAGAGCCATCAAAGTAAAGCGTCCAGAAATTGTCGCGTGCTTCCACCATGCCGATCTCGACGTCAGTTTCACCGAAATCGTATGGGGAAGGGTGTTGAGCAAGAAAATCGGCTAGAGCTTGTCCCTTGACTGCTTTCTGGGGAACGTAATGTAGGCTAAATTCGGATAACGCCATCGTCCATTTCCCAATTCGGCCTTTGACTATTGGCCGAGTGAGCATGTATCGGATAACATCTGTCTGAGCGATGACCTGAGTGACCGACGGTAGCATGTAGTGCTGGAGTTTGGATGCGGCGAAAAAGAGAGCCAGGCAAAGTTTCTCGACGAGGGAGTAATTGATCTCTGGCGAGTTAAGCCTCCGGCTAAGATAGAAAATGGCCTGCTCACGACCGGCGTCATTGTCTTGAGCGAGGAGACAGCCAATGGATTCCTCGGCCGCGGATATGTAAAGTTTTAGAGGTTTATCGTGCCGAGGGGGAACAAGAACAGGAGGTTTTGTAAGAGAGACTTTGATTTGCGTGAAAGCTGCTTGGTGTTCTTCGCGCCACTCGAACTTGTCTGAATCCTTGAGTTTCAGAAGTGTGGAGAATGCCTTCATTTTGCCTGCCGAATTGGCTATGAAACGACGGAGAAAATTTATTTGGCCGAGCAACGACTGGAGTTTCTTTTTGGTGGTTGGTGGTGGAGCGCTCAAAATTGCTCGAGCCTTGTTCTCGTCTATCTCAATGCCCCGATGATGGACAAGAAAGCCCAAAAAGTTGCAGGTCGACACACCGAAGGTGCATTTAGCAGGGTTCATCTTGAGATGATGTCGGCGCATACGAAGGAAAGCCTGCCGAAGATCATCAAGATGCGTTTGGCGGCTCTTGGATTTTACTACCACATCATCGATATATACTTCAATGGTCGTGCCAATCAGATCGTGAAAGATGGCGTTCATGGCGCGTTGATATATGGCACCAGCATTTTTAAGGCCGAACGGCATGACTACCCATTCATAAGTGTCGAGTGCCCCCGGGCAACGAAAGGTAGTTTTATGGACATCGGCTTCGGCAATGAAGATCTGGTTATAACCGTCGTGTCCATCCATGAAGGATAATATGGCATGATGCATATGCGAAGAGCGCCGTTTTTCTTGAGTACGGGGACGATATTTGCGAGCCATTCGACGTATCGAGCTGTCCGAATGAACCCGACGTTTAAAAGACGAGTTCATCTTTGATGCCGAGTTGGACCTCGGTCGAGAATCGTCGGGGTAGTTGCCGGAAGAGCTTGCAACTAGGTTTGATACGTAATTCGTGCTCGACGAGTGTGCGATCAAGACCAGGCATCTCATGATAGCTCCAAGCGAAACAATCTTTAAATTCATGGAGTTGCTTGCAAAGCTCTGCTTTCATAGATTGGGGAAGCAGAGCACTAATAAATAATGGCCGAGGATCCTCGGCCGTTCCAACATTCACCTCCTCCAATGGATCCTTAACCTGAGGCCGAGTGTCTTCAAGGTCGGCCGGAGCGGCCGGAATATTGTCAAAAGAAAGCATGGTACCGCTATCGTCTTCGGCCAGGAACTCCACAAGATTAATACCCGAATGAGACTGTTTGGATATGATATGCCAATGAGCCAGCAGTCGTTCCATAATCGATGAAACCGCGGCTCGACGTCGGGTTTGACTGGTGTCAGACATCAGGATCGGTGATAAAGTTAGCCAGTCCAAGTCTCGCCGAATCCTGATAGACAATTTCGGCGCCAACCTCGACGGCTTTCTGAACTGAAATGCGAGTCGGTCGTCCCTCTTCATTGAGTCCCTGTAGAGTAATGTAACCAACGTGGTCGTCGTAGTACCATGCTTGGATCATGTTGGCCTCAAAGGGCTGATGGTCGGCCGGATGTACGACGATTGATTTACCATCCCAAAAGACGAGGACTTGATATAACGAAGAAGGAATACAACTTGTTTGGTGAATCCAATATCGAACGAGCAGTGCATTGTACTCGGTCTTCGAATCAACTATGAAGAAAGCTGTCATGTGGTTGTGACCAGCGATGCTTACTTTCAACGGGAGTACTCCTTTGGTTTGAGACTTATCCCCGACGAAGCTGCTCATGGTAATGCCTGATGGGATAAGTTCATCGTTGGAACGGTGTAAGGCCTTCATGATGGATACAGGCATTATATTGACAGTAGCTCCACAGGCGACGAAGATTTTAAAAACTGGGTATATGTATAGGGGTTTGAGGTGATGAAGGTTGGCGGCCGAAGAACGAGGAAACAATTCGGCCAAAGCTGCCTTGAGATTATCATCCTTAGTTGTTGGCTCGAGGTCGGTGAGAGAAACAAAGTCGACTTGGGTAGCTTCTTCGGCTACTACATCGCCATCTAGGAAGCTTGGCTGGGACGTGGTCGACTGAAAATTTGCAGGCAAGACATGGACCATGCTGATTTCCATGTTGTCGAGGATTGACGGGCCCATCGAATTGGGATCTTCCTCCTTCGTCGGTTCCTCTTCCTCTGGAGTCTCGTCCTCCGGAATGTATTCTTTGTCCCCTGAGTTTTCCTCATTATCCCCGAGGTTCTCCTTATTATCCCCAAGGTTTTCCTCATCCCCAAGGTTCTCCTCCTCGTCCCCAAGGTTCTCCTTCTGACTCTCTTCCTTGCCTTCTTGGTTCTTTGATACTGGCATCGGGTGTGGTACTTGTGCCGTGGCCCGAGTTCGTTCTTGGTATGCGATTCGGGCGTCTCTGATGTCCAGATAGGCGTCCAAATGCTCGACCCGACGTATTTCATCGGCCGTAAGGCCGAAGAGAGAAACGGCCGAAAATACCTCAAAATGATATCGTAAGTATTGGAGATCCTCAAGCGAAAAAGGAAGTTCGTCTGGGTTGATGTCCGTATATGGATCGACACTGAAACCGAGAACTCGGGCCTCGCGTATGTGTTGAAACCTAGCTTTCAACCCTAGATCCGAATTCTTTTGGATAATTCCTTCGGCATCTGGGCAGGTTAGGACAAGGTCGACCGTGTCTTAACATGCTTTCGGTAAACCATATAAATCATTGGCCGAATGAGTTTTGTGAAACTCTCGCATGTATTGTAAGGCTTCTCCGAGAAATGGGGGATGTAGGTTTCGCCGGACCTTGATCAATGGTTCTTCTGCAGGCAATGGAGGAAGTTGAACTTCGGCCTCCTTCTTAAAATGCTCAAGTCGTGCCTTCATTTCTCCAGGTCGAATAAGAAGTTTGATTCGCTTCTCAGCCTCCTCAAATGTGGTTTCCAGGGCCTGATCCACCGACTGTTTATCTTGTACCAACTCTCTCATAATTGCTGGGGTTTGCCGGTTATCGTTATCGCCAATTTTCTCTTTCGGTTGCCACTTGTGGCCTAAAGTAGCTGAAGTTTCTTGTGCCACTTGCCGGCGGGCTAGGCAATCGATTCTTTGACGTCGGCACTTCTGTGATTTGGATAACGCGGTGTACACACCCTTAGGCGAGTGATAAGTATACCATCTTTGGTCTTGAGGTTCAGGAGGTTTGAAGGTTCTTCGACTTGCGGAAGAACTTGAGCTGCTAGAATTGCGGGAATAATACTCTTCATTATAGAATGGAGTATCAAAGTCGAGTCGTCTTCTGGCCGAGGATGACTTAACCTCCTGTGGGCTGAGCCTGTTGAAAACGGTATTGCGCGGACTCGAGCCGGGAGTTTTCTGAAGTGTCGTCGGGACTGAGCGCACACGTGGCACTTCTGTTTGCTGCGGCCGTGCTCTTGGTCTAATTGGAACATCTGCTTTGCACTGTGTGCACAGGGTTGCAGATTCAATGGCTTCTTCAGCGCCAGAACTTGACATGGATTTGACGGTGGCCGGTCTGACCGAATCTCGAGGTGGTGAATTCAAGAACAGATCGATCTTGAGTCGTGGTTGGCCACCTTTTGTTAAGAAGTGCCGAGCTGGGACGATCTCGACCTTTGAATTTGACATGGGTTCGATGATGGCTGGTCCGACCAAATCTCGAGGTGGGGAATTCGAGAACAAATCGATCTGAAGCTGCAGTTGGGTCCCCTTTCTTGGGATATGTCGCGCTTAGACGAACTCGATCTTTCCTTTTCCTTTGTCTCGAGGTAAATGAGCATCAACCATTCCCACCGTCGTTGTAGGGAAAAGGTCAGTATCAACTCCCATCCTCTTATCTGGAAACTTAAGTTTTCCATCGTCAATCCATATTTGGATAATATCCCGAAACACGACACAATTGTTTGTCGTGTGTTTGCTCGAATCGTGATACTTGCAATATGCCCGCCCCTTTAGCTCTTCGGCCTTGGGAATGTTGTGTCCCAGCCGAAGTCTTATAATCTTGGCGAGTAGCAATTGATCGAAGATAACGTCGGCCTTAGTAATATCAAACGTATATACTTTTGTCATTTTTACGGCGTTTTCTTCAGATATTGGCCGAGCTTTGACATCCTTAGGGTTGATGTGGGTCAACGCCTTGCATATATATGGTTTATCAATCACTATTTCGGCCGCATCTATGCTGGCGTATTCTTCGGATTTCGCCGATGCATAGCTAACCGTGGGGTTTTTATAGATGGTTCCTCGGGATGGTGACTTCGAAATTTTCTCTTCACGGAGCAGATAATCATATTGCTCGACATGCTGAGCGAATTCGTACATGTCGCGGAAGTTTGCCCCCAAGAATTTCTTCTTATATTCCACGTCTAAACCGTTCAACGCAAGTCGAACAAACTCGACTTCTGGTAGGGGTACTCGGCACCAGTTCCTAACCGATTTAAATCTTATAAGATAATCCATCGGTGATTCGTCGGAGTCTTGTGCCATTCTGGCTAACGAAGAGACTGACATTTCCATCCCCGGCCGATAGAACTGTTCGTGAAACTTCTCGACCAGTTCTTCCCACCTTTGAATGGAATTAGGTGGGAGGTTAATGTACCACGCGAAGGCCGAACCCGTGAGTGAGAAGTTAAACAGTCGTAACTTATAGAGGTCATTACTAACGTCTCCACATTGTGCAGTGAAACAGGCGACATGCTCTAAGGAGGACAGAGATGATTCTCCAGCAAAAAGGCTGAAATCTGGGATTTTAAAGCCTTTAGGATACTCGAACTTCTCCACGTAAGCTGGATATGGGTGGATAAACTTTGGGAACTTCGGTCCTTTCTTCAGAGCCGAATCAATCATTTTCTGAACTTCGACCGCATCTACAGATGTTTCCATTCTTTTATCAAAATCATCTGTCCGACTGGTTGATCCACCCCTCTTGTCTAGCTCGACCATTTCGAGCCGAGCAGGTCTTGCCTCGGCCGGTGATACTGATGCGAAATTACTTTTTGGTATAGGCTGTTTGAAACGATCAGAATAACCAATATGCTGGGTATTGTTAACCACGGCTTCGAGCAATCTCGTATGCATGACGTTTTGACTATGTATTTCTTCGAGTATCCCTCTTATTCCTTGACTGGACGTGTGTTCGAAGTGCCGAGACTGTTCTTCGAGCCTTCGTTGAAAAAATGATCTGGTTGGCGGGTCGGACCCCTCACCACCGTCTTCATCACAATCCTCCACTACGCCTTCAATCACGGCTTCCTTTGTTATCTTTGCGAGGGTCCCTGTGTCCCGAGGCAACTCGCCAATGCTCGCTTCTCTTTCTTGTTGTGTCCCTTTCGACGCTTCAGGTGTTACGGCAGCAGTAGGTTGTGTCCGTAATGAACCTTCGGCTCCTGGGTTCTGACTCGAGTGGGTAGCGACCGATTTTCCCATGGTTGATTTCTTTGTTACTGACCGTGTTTCAATGGTCATGAACTTCGAAGGTTTAGCACTTGGTCCCACTAGGCGTGCCAAAATGTTGACCTTAAAAACTACCAAGCCTACGTGGCGCGCAGGCCGAGTAATCTATGAGCTAACTACGTCCTTCGGTTGAATGCGGGGTGTGCCAACTCGACTGCCGAACTCGGCCGGTGAGTAAAATGTTGATGTTGCGTTATGTGCGCGGCTGACTTCTGAATCTTACGACTACGGCCGAGGAAGGAACACGCCTCGGCCTTTGGGTTCTGGAGCCTGAAGACAAGGCTGCTAGTCTTGCGAAGTTCACGACTCGTCAGCGCCGAATTCGGTCACAGTGATTATATTCGTAAAGGTATAAGCACGCCGAATCGACACCAGAGTATAGGGGGGCACAGATACTCGAAACAGATGTAGGTCTTGATTGTGAAAATGGTTCGGCTGTCTGAATGCCGAACTCTAAAACCAACCTGTGAGTATCCAATCATAAAACAACTCGACGTTCGATGTGCCGAGCTCGGTAATTAGTAATAGCTCACTTCGCCGAGAAGGCTGGTGAGATAACCTCTACCAATAGGGATTCGAAAATCCTTCTTGACCGAGACTTGGATAGGTAATCAACCGGCCTCGACGCAGTGCTGTTTATCCAAACTGAAGGTGCTTCGCGATCGACTGGTTCTACGGCGATAGTGCTGTTTATCC